>PGCI01000206.1:0-167336 GCA_002873125.1 Puccinia coronata f. sp. avenae | reverse complement strand
AACAAACAAACAGCGAGGGAAAACCCACGCATGACCGTCCCACCCAAGCGCTACATATGTAAACGAAGACTGACGATCTACAAACATTTTCCTGTTATGGAACCTTGCTGGGGTTCTGGGGGGGTTCACCCAAAAACACGATGGATATGATATGTGAACAGCGGATTTCATGAAGGAGGCGGCCAAGAAGTCGATCGACGAGATATCAGCGAACCATTACAGCATCCCGAAGGGCCGGGTGAACCTGCGCAAAGCTATCTCGGAGCACTACTCGGAGAGCTTCCATCTGGGCCGTCCGTTGGACCCGAGTCCGAGGTCGTCATCAGCTCCGGTCCGTCCCTCCCGCAGACACCTCCTCTGTTTGCGCATTTGTTTCCCCTGAAATAAGACTTGCTGAAATCCCTTGTCGCCCCCCCCCCCTTTTTATCACATCAATAGGCGCTAATTTCGGAATCTACGCTGCCCTCTTATCCTTCTGTTCCAAGGACGATGAGGTGATACTAATCGAGCCGTTTTTCGATCAATGTGAAGCATCCCCTCAAATCCACTTTCTCAACTCACTTCTACGTCCGTACATAGCACAACAAGAAACTGATGTATATATATATATCTTGCACATCGGTACGATTGATTTCGTGAAAACCCCCACACCACCAGATGTCAGGAACGTGACGTTCTGCGGCGGCAAACCGGTGTATGTCCCACTCCGCCCGCCCGCCCATGCCGGCTCCCAGAACGTCAGCAGCAAGGACTGGAAATTGGACATGAAAGAGCTCAAGGCCGCGCTCACGCCCAAGTCCAAAGTCATGTACGCACCCCTTTCTTTTTCTTTTTTTTTTCTTCTTTTTTCGTGGACTTTTGACTTGGTGTGTGTGGATTTAGACCCTTTTGAACGAACCGTTTGTACCATTTTTTTTTTTTTTTCGTAGAATTATTAATACCCCTCATAATCCCGTCGGTAAAGTGTTCACCGTCGACGAGCTGAATGCGATTGGGAAACTTGCGGAGGAACGTAACTTGTTCATCATAGCGGATGAAGTGGTAAGTTACGACAAGCGTGTTTACAGATCCGATCTTGGTAGTGATGACGCGACGAGAAACTGATGGGTAATGAGTATATGGCAGTACGACTGTCTGACGTTCGACGAGCCGCACGTGCGGATTGGGTCGCTATCGGAGGGGCTATGGAAGCGGACGGTGACGGTGGGGTCAGCGGGGAAGTCGTTCGCGGCGACGGGGTGGCGGATCGGCTGGTGCATCGGCCCGGCGGAGATCCTACGGCCCATCACCGCCGCCATGACCCGTATCACCTTCTGCTCCGTCAGCCCCCTCCAGGAAGCCCTCGCCACAGGCTTCCAGGCCGCTAAGAAAGAAAACTTCTTCGAGACTCAATGCGCTCAGTACCAGGCTAGGAGAGACCTCTTGCTCCGCTACCTCGATCAGCTCGGGCTCCCTTATACTGTGTCAGTTTCTTGCCTTCTTTTGATACCGAAGTTAACTTCTTACCAACGGGGTTTTTTTTTTTTTTTTTCGGGATCCCTACAACAGACCCGACGGGGTAAGTCCATATCCAATTTCCGATCGATTGCTAGTCTTAAGCACATACAACAGCTGAACATGGGGGGGTTACAAATAGTCCTACTTCGTTCTAGTCGAGACATCCAAGGTGAAGATCCCGGCCTCGTTTGAGATTCTGTCGCTGATCAAGACGCGGTCGCGAGACTGGCACATGTGCTGGTTCGTAGCCAAAGTGGCGGGTGTAGTGGTACGTGTGCCCATCCCCGTCCGCCGCTGCTCGTTCAGGAACGATAGCTGAACCATGCTGCTGACGCTCCTTGTCGTGGACCGGGCTTCCCCGTCATGGTCACAGTGCATCCCCCCCTCGGACTTCTACTCCTCGTAAGCCCCATCACCCCGCTCCCGCTCCCGCCCTCGCTCCGTCACCCGCTTGAGTTGACCGGCTTCTTTTGGGGGACACACAGCGACCACGTCTCGATCGGTGAAAACTTTATCCGGATCGCATTCTGCAAGGATCTCGAGTTGCGTGCTCCGATTCTCGCCTGTCCCTACAACTCAACATATCTATTCTCCTCCCGCTGCTGCTGAAGTTTGTTTGCTGATTTTTTTTTCTTTTTCTTTTCTTTTCAATTGCGCACATGCATTATCTTGCAGCACATTGAAAGAAGCCGGCGAACGGCTCCAGAAGCTGAAACCGTACATCTCCTGAACTGCTTGAATTAGATAAGCCCAAGAGAGCTGCCCTGATGATTGGCGCCTCACGCTTGTGATTATCCTTTTCTCACGAAGGCAGGCCTGGGCCTTGCTGCCTCTCATTTTGAGAAAATAGAGGCTGCGTTTGTGTGCGGCTGCATTGTACTTTTATATCTCATCCTCACCTGTCCTTCCCACCCGCCTCTCGCCTCTATTATATGCATGTTGTCCAGATAGACTTCAGTTGAAAGAGAAAGCGCATTTCTTGTAGCTGTGAATAGCCCCACATTCCCCCCGCAAAAAAAAAAAAAAAAAAAGGAGTGAGATGGATGGCTCTCGCCCGCTTCCAAAAACCCCAACCGAACCGGCCTCGTCTGGCCCTTCCAGGCTGTGGAGTCTGGAAGACAGGCCGGCTGCTCCCGGTAACAAAGTGCCATCAGTTGAGGAAAGAGTAGCTTCCGGTTTCGTCAAGCTCACATCCACCCTCTTCCTTGAGGTGACCCACTCCCAATCACAAGACTCGCTCAATTCAGGGGGAAAAAAAAGGTGGTATTCTTCAAGTAGTTACTTGTCTGTAGTCTCATCATGCTCTGATTAATGTACAAACAACAGGGTCCCATACCCACCACCCAATAGGATTGGCAGGGGGGGAAGGGATTAAGGCTTTTGATGGGGGAGAGCTGAGGGAAAGGAGATGCGTATTTGATTGGAAGGGGGGAACAGATTAGGTGTTGGAGCGGGTGGAGGTGATGGTAGCTTCGAAGCGGGGGTCGTCCTCGAGGGCGGCATGAGTGGGGCGAGGTTTACGGCGGTGGGAGTTGTTGTTGTCGTTGTAGTTACTACTGAGGAGGGGGTTAAGGAGGAGGGAGTTACGCAGGCGCCAGCGAGCGAGGCCCAGGTGGTCGGCGCGGTAGAGGGCGCCGGCGAGGATGCCGGCAAGGCTCGAGAGTGGGTTGAAGAGACCCAGCAGTACACTCAGCGTGTCCGGGACCAGACTGTGCGAGTCCAGATGGATTCGCCCTATCCGGTAGTCGTACAACGACGGCACCATGCTGTGGTGCTGGTACACTATCGCAAACGTCACCATGAACGGCCCCGACGGTATCGCCCTACACATACACACATAGACACACTCCCTTGGTGGTGAGATCTTACTCCTCTCATCATCATCATCATCATCTAGCTGGGTGACTCACCGGTATCCAAAGATGCTGTGGCTGAGAACCAAGCCGATCAACTCCAACAACGAGCCCAGGACGAGCGTGACGATCAGATAACTCTATCCAAACAACCCGCCGAGCAAAAAAACAAAATCAGCGACCGATCATCGTCCTATTCCCTTTTTTATTTATCTTGAAAGCCATGAGGAGATAGACTGAGAGAGGCAGAGAGAGAGAGAGGTGAGAGCGACGGACAGCATACTTGACCGTCCCGAACCGCCGCTCCACCGGTACCGACGTATGCCATAGGATCAGGACCATCAGGAACAGATCTGCGGAGTTCGAGCAAGCAGTATGGTGAGTCAAAATCCTCCAAAACTGTCCAAAAAAGAAAGAAAGAAAAAATGTAAATATGTAGATGCGAATGTAAATATAAATGTAAATTGATTTGTGATTTTCTTAGTGGATTGGTTTTTCGGATGACGCGGGTTTGGATGGATGGCTCGATCGTTCGCCACCCGCAGATAAACAGACCAAGAAAGGATGTAGGAACAGGAGAGAGAGAGAGAGAGAGACTCACTTGCAAGTCCCTGGTGAGATGAGGTTTGAGCGGGAGATCGAGGTAGTGTTTGTGTCCGGAGAGGAGGAGGGAGAGGAGCGCTGATCCGAGGATGATGGCTGTGTTTGTTCGAGGAGACGAAGGAGAAGCAGGTCAGCAGATGATTCCAGGTTGCATCTGGTGGAAACAGCTGGAGTTGAGGATGTTACATGGAATGGAGGCACGTACTTCTGGATAGGGGCGCATGGGCGAACGTGGATGAGGCGCCCATGTCCCGCTCGTGTGAATGTGTGTGTGAATGTGTGTGTGAATGTGTGTGTGAATGTGTGTCTGCTGGTATTCCGCTGGATGCTGGTGGTGCTGTCGATGCGCTCGATCTTCCTCCCGGCGATGGCCGAACAAGAAGGAGAAGCTGGCTCCCTTCTTCCGGGGGGCGATGGCCTCCCCGTCGGGAATCCCCTGGAACCCCGCGTCCCAACTCCCACGCCGACCCGGACTACCCGACCGATCCAACCTGATCCAACCGGGGATCTCCCCATCAGCTGATCATGGCGCCGTCGATTCTTTTCAACTGCAGTCTGGAACAGGTAAGGTTGCGATCCGGACCCTGAGAATCCGGCGATATCCGATCGGATACCGGGTCGGGTCGGGTCACGGACGGCTTGCTAGCGATCCGGTATCCGATCGGATCATGAGGCTAAGAGGGGGGGTGTAGACTGGTGCAGATGACGGCAGTATAGGCTGCCTTTTTAGCACCTGCGGTTACTTTAGAAACAGATGAAACGAGTGTATTGATTTCTTTACTCCACAATCAAGATAAAAAAACAAAACTAAGTGTTGATTGGCACATCATCTACATCAATCAGCTTTTCAGAAAGCCAGTTCTTCAGGCAAATGAGAGATTGGAGAGTGTCGGGGTTCAATCGGTTTTGTGTGTAGTCTTGGATGTATCGACCGGAAGAGAAAGCTCGCTCGATCGGAGCGCTTGAAGCAGGTACTGGGGCAAGGAATGTGCGAGCCATATTTGAGAGGGTAGGGAACTGTTTGTTGTTGGCATTCCAATAGGAAAGAGGATTGTAGGCCTCATCTTCGCAATCGGAGCTTAAGTAGACTTTGACTTCTTCATCAAGAGAAGTGATTTTTCGCTTCTTAGTTTTGTAAATGCTTGATCGCATAGTATCTTGAGTGATTGGCTCGGTTTCTCTGTTTTTCTCTGGATTGTTTTCACCTCGCTTATTGGTAAATTGCTTGGCCTCATTTTTGAAGGTCTGGATGATTGACTCTTTGCTGAGTCTTAGTAACTGAAGAACCTCGGGTGTGAGAAGAGTTGCTTTGACGCGGGGATCAAGAATCATCGAACATAAATAGATAGACCGGTTTTTCAATCGCTGCATAGAAGTAGCTCTCCAGCTTATCGATCATGTCTCTTGCAGATGGGATCATTTCTTGCGCATCGTATGTCCTACATGCCTGTTTTTCACAAAGAACAAAACAAAGCAAGTCAATATTTGCTCAATTATGTGTTGGTTGTGTGAAATACTTACCTCGTTGAGCCGTTCTATCAAGCAGATATACACAGGTGCTGCCAAGACTAATGAGGTCGTTTTGTCCGGCGAAACTACTTCAGTTGCTTCGTTTAGAAGTTCTAGAAAGCTGCAGAGTTGTTTGACTTTGGCCCATTCATCCAGGGTGAGACTGTATTTGTCGGTCAAGTTGTTGGTTTCACAGAAGACTGTGATGCATGCACGGAGTTTGGATGCTCTTTTGAGCATGAAGAAAGTAGAATTCCATCTTGTCGCAACATCTTGAACCATGGCAAGCCTTTCCAATTATGCCGTTGGTGATTTCAAGGAATGACGATGCTTTTTGAGGGGAACGCTTTAAGAAAGTTGTGAAGCCACTGATGCGAGTGATGATGCTGGAGATGTCGAGTTGGTCAGGTTGGTCGTTCAAAATACTGGATAAACCAGGCAAGGCTGGCAATGGTGGTTGTCTGGAGAAAGCTTTGATTCCAGCTTGGGCGGCAAGATTAATCACATGTGCCATACAGCCAAGCATGCAGTTCTTCGGATCAAAGGAAATGAGATTGGGCAAGTGATTTGCCATGGTTCCGTTATTTGAAGCATTATCCGCCGTGATACAGAAGACTTTGTCATGAATCTCGTATTTTTTAAGCACTGAGACTAGGTGAGTTGCTAAAGATACTCCGGTGTGACTTCCTTCGAGTAGTTCGGCAGCTAAGATGACCAAATTTAAAGAATAATCCTTCCCAATCCAGTGCGCAGTAACTCTGAGTATAGAAATGTTGCTAGGAGATGTCCAGGTGTCACATGTGAGGCTGATTTTGCTTTGTATTTGAGCAAACTTGTTTCGGAGGACTTGTTGTCCCTGCTGGAAGACTTTTTTGATGAAGGAAGCCAGGGTGTCTTTCCCACAAACAAGAGACTTAGTTGCCGGATTGCAAAGTCTAAGGAGTTCTCGGAAATCTGGGTGGTCAATGGTGTGGAAAGGAATGTTACACTTGATGAAAAAGCAAGCAATTGTCGATGTTAAGGAGTCTTGATCAAGTTTTTTAGCTATCTTTCCGGTCTGTATGAACTTTGTGATTGCGCCGGTTTTGGATTTTCCTTCGTAGATGCAATGTTGTCGGTCCAGGTGGTTGCTCATGCTCTTGGTTGATTGCTTTTTGTCAATTGCAAGTTTTGCAAGGCAAAGGTTGGCGCCTCCTGGAGTCCTGTTTGCCTGGCAGACATTATACAAAATACCGTCAATTGTTGTTGGCTTGAAGTATTGCCAGACCCAGCTTTTTTTGCTGGCATCTTGGCTTGCGGAATTGCTGGGTGGTGGTAATGCTTCAATGCCAGAGCTGGAGTCACTGTCTAGTTCTTCAATGGTGCGTTTAGACTTCATTTTTGAGCTTTTAGAAATTGATATGAGAGGTGGGAAGCGGGCAGTCTATGCTGTGGAGATACTGTGATGGGTGGTGCACTGGTGATCAAAAGAAAGTACGCTGTAGCACACACGCGTGTGTCATAATCACGTCACTAATGCCAGCCAAGTTTTTTTTTTTTCCTGCAGGCAAAAGATCGGGTAATACCCGGCATCGGAGCCGGATATGCCGGATCCGGATCTCTGGCAAGTGATATCCGAATCCGACCCACCGGATCGCATCCTTAGGAACAGGTCGCAGCACTTTCATCAAATGTTCTTCACACAATTCCATCCCAATTAAAGTATCATCAACCCAACAACCATCACCAATATGTATGTCGATACACAGGAAGAAATTTGTATCAATCAATTGACATCTTCTGCACAACGCTGATTAGCATGGCATATGGATGCATTGCAGAGAATCGATCAATCGCTGACTTGCAAGCAATAAAGTTATCAAGCTAGGATTCCATGGCTGCAACTTGAATTAGATACAAAGTATTGACCTTCGGAGTCACTAGAATAGAAGAGAATAGAAATGTCAGCATCAATTCATAGTGATTGTTGTAAATTGTAAATATACGTAGGAAAAAACAAACTTCCATTTTGCCCTATTGTGAATTTGTGCCCCAACACAACACACTCAACAGCAGCACTCAACGCCAATTAATTATCCGGAATATGTATGCACACATGCTTCAGAGGACCGAGGTGCTGTTGTCCTGAGCTGGCAGGTTGCCGGGGTTGTCCCTGTGCTTGTGTGAGATGCCCCATTTCATGTTTCCCTCTCTAGTTTGACTAAATATCATCTCAGCCTTCGTCTTCTCATCATCATCGAGTGTGATACAGTGGTTGACTCTTGAGTGACTACTATCTCCGTTCTTGTGTGGTATACAAATTATTATAGTGACCCTGGATTTATATTGAGGATGGTCAACAAGCAAGCAGTAGTACCCAGCAGCACCGCGACGGCCCCTCCGCCCTTCACCCCAGAGCAGCTTCACCTACTGACCGTCATCCTCGACACCGTCTTCCACGCAGAGCCTGCTTCCGTCGAGCAGAAGGAGAACGCCGCAGCATGTCCACTATCCTCGTATGACTTCTCGTCTCTCCCGGACTTTACGCTGGATGACTTTGTGGCCCATCTCGTTGGCACGGTACCAGCAGCCGCGCTGGAGAAGCTGCGAGTGGGCTTGGGGTTCCTGTCCAGTCGGCCGATCACGTTCGCGCTGACGGGGCATTACACGACGTTCGTGGAGATGGCGGCGTCAGAGAGGCAGCGGATCCTGGGCGGATGGGCGTGCTCGTCGCTAGCGCTGAAACGCTCACTCTTCTCGGCGTTCGTTAGGCTGCCCATCTCGGCCATCTACTCGAACAGCAGGCTCGTCCAGGGCCTCATCGGTTTCCCCTCCGACGGCGATCCCCGTCTCATCCAGGCCCCCGATCGTCGCCAACCCAGCTACCCGTACACCTTCATCCAGCCTACCCCCTACCCGATCAGCTCCCTGACTCCGCCCACCTCGACATCTTCGAAACCGATGTCGTCATCATCGGCTCCGGCGCCGGCGGGGCCGTCGTCGCCAGCTTGGTAGCCAAGGCTGGCTACAAGACTCTGGTCATCGAAAAGGGGAGATGGGTCCCCACCGAGGAGAGTAAGCCTTTTTCCCGCTGCTTTACCCATCCCCCTCAAAAATCATGATCATAGAACTGCGTGCAGCAGTTCAGGTAGATTACATATAGCAATTTCGGGATTATGATTAGTAACCCTGGGCTTTTTTTTTTTTTTTTTTGCAACAGTCACCGGCTCTCTTCACGGCTTTAATGACATGCTCGAAGGAAACGGACAGATCAGCACGTCTGATGGGAATCTGATTCTACTTCGTGAGCTATCCATACCTTATCACGCATACTTAGCACGAACTGACACACGGCACACATGTGCTTAGTTGGGGCAACGTTTGGCGGGGGGACGACAATCAACTGGTCGGCGTCACTGGCGCCGCCGTTTCATGTGCGGCGCGCTTGGGCGGAAGAGCATGGGCTACCGTACTTTGCGACGAACGGGTTCGCTGACGATATCGAGGCCGTCACCACCCGCATGGGCGTCTCGACCACCGCGATCGTCCATTCTAAGGCTAACCAACTCTTCCAAAACGGGCGCCCGTAAGCTCGGCATCCACATCGATGTCATTCCTCAAAAACACCGCCGGCCGTACCCATGACTGCGGCATGTGTCAACGAGGATGTACGTTTAACCCCCACATTCTTGATTCATCCCCTCTCTTCATTTTTTCCTCACAGCTCTTTGCTGCTCGTCGACATACCAAAAAAAAAAAAAAAAAAAATGCTGAGATGAGGGTATTATCATGTTCAGGTCCGTTTGGAGAAAAGCAAGGTGCGGCCCAAACGTGGCTGAAAGATTGCGCGGAGGCGGGAGGGCAATTCATGCAGAAGGCGCGAGTGGAGCGAGTGATATTCTCGGAGGAAAGCCACCCGAAGGAGCTCGTTATTGATCCGAAGCAGAGTTCAGCGACGAGCCGTCGTAAGTATGCCGTGGGGGTGGTAGTCTGCGATGCCCAGACGGGGAAACGGTCCGTGGTCCGCGCGCGCAAAGCGGTCGTCTGTAGCGGCGGGGCTATCCATACGCCTGCGCTTCTGCTCCGCAGCGGCGTCCACCTGAACGGCGCGGTCGGCAAGGGCCTCCATCTCCACCCCGTCACCGCGGTCACGGGATGGTTTATGGAGTCGGTGAAGCCGTGGGAGGGGAGTATTATGACATTGGTGAGTGTGTACCCTACATACCTTGGGATCTCTCGTGATATGTGTGCATGCCCAAGACTGGTCTGCATCCAATATAATAGATCTCACGGGAGGTGGATAACCGGCAGGGGACACATTACGGATCCAAGCTGGAAGTGTTTGCATCGAACCCGGGCTTCTACGCGGGACTATTCGTGCCGTGGCGGTCGAGCGGGGATCACAAAGCGTGCATGGCGCGGTACGAGCAGAGCTTTACGATAGTGGTCTTAGCGCGGGACCGGGGTGCGGGCAAGGTGTCGGTGGAGGATGGGAATGGGGCGACGGGCGAGCCGGTGATCGACTACGCACTCGACCCCTTTGACGCCGAGGGCCTCCTCGAGGGCATCCTCCTCGCCTGCCGCGCCCTCGACGCCGCGGGCGCTCTTGAAATCGCTACCACACTTCCCTCCGTTCCCCATTTCAAAGCCGCGCCTCATGAAAATATCGACCCCGACCAAACCCGCTTCGAGAACTGGCTGGCTGATATCAGAACGGCCGGGGTAAAGCCAGGGTACGGTCTCTTGGGCTCGGCACACCAAGTAAACACCCTTTCTCCTCTTTTTGTTTTTGTTGTTGTTGTGGTGGTGGTGGTGGTGCACCCTGGTTCCTTGATGAAACCATGCGAGTATCCTCTGTCGATTTTGGCTATGTTGGGCTGATTATGAGTTGTTGAATTTGTTTTGTATATGTAGATGAGCTCGTGCAGGATGGGCGGCAAACCGGGAAAGACCACGGTGGTGTCGGAGAAAGGCCAAGTGTGGGGCCACGAGAAGCTTTGGGTGGCAGACGGGTCGGTGCTGCCCACGGCGACGGGTGTAAATCCGGCGATTTCAGTTGAGTTGATGGCCTCTCGTTTCGCCATGCTTATGTGTCTCCGCGCCCAGGACTTATATATACTGACTGGCCTACACACACATCTCATGGTATCTAGATCATGAGCGTGGCACACCACATCGGCAACCAGCTCGTCGGCCATCTCAAAGAGCAATGACCCTGCGCTCTCCGCTGAAAACTTCTCCAAGCTTTAGGCCACCGCCCATCTCACAAGACTTTTTGAAAGCCGCGAGAGAAGAAATCTTGTACGGCCTTGAGCCATGGCTCTCTTCCTCTCACCTTTCCCCCACCCACCCATCGCCCATGCAAGCAGGATCGTATTGGGCTTCATTTGATTACAGCTTCTTCTTCTTCTTCTATTTCGCAGCGGACCAAATTCTAATATGACGTGACGAGACGGAGAGGCTGTATTTCATCTTATAAAACAAAACGAAAGCCATTCCTGTCTCGCATCGACATGCCTGACCTTTTTGTATACCATTTACTGTTGTTCCTGCTCAGTGCTAGCACACGCATTCCAGGTTTCTTGTTGTTGTTAATTTTTCTAATCAAAAAAGGAGAAGATCGTGGAGTGGCTTGCCCCATTATTGGGTAACCCATTTGGTGTTACTGCCCGAATCGTGCCACTGTCCTTGTCCCTCAAGAACGATGCTAGAGAGGTATACGGAATGCAGTTCCCTATTCTTACCAATTTTAAAACTCTATGTACTTCAGGAGGCCGCATGTGATGGCTTGGCGAGTTCATCACAGCCCATATTACCAGCAACAGTTTGTATGCTTACATTGATGAACTCCATGGGTACTCTGGACGGCTTTTTGGGCACTCTGAACAGCTTCATGATTACTCTGACAACTTCATGATTACTCTGAACAGCTTCACGATTACTCTGAACAGCTCAATGCTATTGTAATCATTGATATTCCTATTAGTGGTGTTTCAAATATGCATAACATAAAAGTGTACATAAAAACTTAACGCCATAAATGACAAAATTTGGCAGGGAGCTGTCATACAAGATTTATGCAAGTTGACAGCTCCCTGCCAAATTTTGATGTTTAAGTTTTTATGTTTTCATGTTATGCAACATTTTATTCATAATTGAACACCCTAATTGTAGCATGTATTGATGATATTCTTCTATCCTCTCCTTGTAAAAATGCTAACACATCCCAACACGGGTTCTCACAGTGCCCTCAACGCGTCTGGACTAAGTCCCAAGGTTAGGCTTAGCCTGTTGGTACACCAGAAGCTACCAGAAGCCGGCGCACTAGCTTGATAAAGCAATGCACCAGAACTCAAAAAAAGAAACAAAATGACCATTTTTGAAGATCCTTACAGAGAACAAGATTTTTGGGGCTTGGACAATGTTAGCAGAACACCATTTTCATCAAAATGGTCTAGGATTTTAATTTAAAGAATTAATATCAAATATGAACATGAAAAACAAGGGTTCATCATGAGAAAGGGAAAAAAATCCTATGAGGAAATAGGGGGAAAAATCCACTGCTCAGATCAGTCTTGAAGGGAAAAAAAAAATATATAGCTCATCTGTTTTTCTTTCATGATTCATTTCTTGGATTGATACTTTTCCATATATTATACTATGCTTAACAAATCAAACTGTTATTATTAACCAGCCGGTTTTCCTTTTGTTTGAATGACCTAAATTGATATTGATGATCTTTCTTTTGTCATCTCATATGTTTCAATGTAATTAACTATCTTTTAAAATCCATGGAATCTATATTGATTAGCACTCAATATTTTCAACATAAATGTTGCAAATGACCTATCATCAATAAAGTGTCTTTCCCATTGTCCTTGATCATAACTTTCAACCAAGATCCAAGAAGACCAATGGATAAATTGGGAAGGATATAAAATCCCCTTTTAGTGCTGAAGTACTTTATGAACACAAGCTGGATATCTCCAAATTTGGATTTGTCATATGGTTTATCTACCTTTCCAACTTTTCCAAATACAGGAAGGCTTTCCTCTGGCTCAAATAATTCATTTTGAATCCAATTGATGAAATGTTTCTGTGATTCTTCCAAAAATCACTCATGTTGGTCCCATATTCCTTGGAGATAGCTTCCACTAAGGAAAAACAGAAATAGAATGAGATATTCAATGATTGAATTTGTACAAAACATGATTTTTTCTAATGATATATTTTCCCCTTTTGGGCAGGAACTTTTACTCCATGTTGAAATTGAACGTCTATCCTCACCATCAGGTACAAGACATACTGGAACAACTTTTAAATGACAAGCCTTCTTTGGAAAAATTCTCTTCATCTTGTAATAATCTTCTATTCTTTTCACCATGGCTTGTTGATCATTTGATTTAAATCCTTCAATTGAATTGAAATGCCTATCTGGCATCACATGGTGAGGAATATGTAAATCTTTGGGAAGCTGGAAATCTCCATATTTGATTGGAACTAGTGATTCAAATGGAATATGGAACTTTTCTTTCAATTTTTTCTGTATTGGACTCAAGTTTTCCAATTAGGAATCTTATTTTATCTTCATCAGATCCTTGGGGAATCTGTGGGATTGGGAATTTTGTTTTTTCATACCAGATCAATATCAAAGTGCAGCAAGTCAAAATAGTCACCTCACTGGAAATATTCTTTGATAAAAATTCAATCCAGATAAGTTAAACATCTCCAAATGAATTTTCATCCATGATATAATTGATCTGACTGATGAGCCCTGTAACAGGGATACTGAAGTCAGGGGTGAATGTTTCTGAAGCAATCCAATCAATCACTCTGTTGCTTGAATCCTCCCCCTCCATTTGGCTTAATGTTGGAAACAAATTCATCTGGTTAGATTCATGAATAAGGAGAAACCACTTGATTAAATTTGACATGCAACAAAAAAACAGTCTCTTGGTTAGGTATGTTTCTGTCACTTCATCCACAAGAAACGTGTGATCCATGAACTTCACAATTGGGAGATTATTGAAGTTGGCAGCATTCTCTATGTTTCCTCTCCTATTCTTCAACCCAATTGGAATACTATCATAATGTTTCAAGACCTTGGACAGGTAATGCTTCATAAATGTGTTTTGGGTTGACTTTATTTCCTTGGCCTTTTTTAACTCCAGAATTAATGTCAGCCCTAGAGATACTTCAAAGTATCCAAAGGACTGCTATTTTATATTCAACTCACTTATATCTTCTGTAATATTGAATATTATTGCAGAAATGGATTTCTGATGTAAATTTATGTAGGGTTACCCACTGAGAGTACCCCTGAATTATTACTACTTATGGTACTTTGGCCATTCTCAAAGTACCACGGAGGAACTACTACAAAACATTAAAATGTAAAATATTTAACATGCTAATACATAGTATAAGAATATTTTTGGCGCAGAGAAAGAACATGAAAAAGGTTGTGAAACAATACAAACCTTGTCTTCCTTGGCTGAGAATTTATTTCTATGGGAAATATACTACTTATTAGATATTCCCTTATTGTAGAAATAGAATTACCCTTTCCCATGAAAGTGTGGGTAAATTCTTTAATTCATTATCCTTATTAGTGTGGCTTCATGAGTAAATTGTTCATAAATATACTCATGATGTCATGGGGACAGGATAATAAATTTTCACATCCATAGAATTGGCCACAAATCTTCACGTAGAAGTTTGTGCTCATTCCCTGGCTTGTTTAAACTCCCAGAGGCTCCTCATGGCGCCCAAAGGGACCTCTAGGCCTTAAAAGGAAGGTCTCTGATGCCCAAAGATGGATTCCTCAGTCAATTCACCCACATACTTAGTTATAAACTCAGTATAAGTGAGTATTCTCCTCCTACTTTTAGAGTAGTGTTCCTCTATCTAAATCCTTTCCCACTGGAGCTTTTAGCCTGCTTTATTATCCCCAATTACTGCGCCTAAATCCTCCTTAAAAATAGTAGCTGAAAGACCACCACCTCTGCCTGCAGCCATTCTGTCACGTGCTTTCCTACTATTATCCTTTTTTGTTGCTTTATAGCTTCAAAATAACAACTATTTATAGTTGTTCTCCTACCCAAACTGTTGTATATCAACTTTTGGCGTAACAGGAGTGCAGAACTAACCCATTACTCTATTGGGGTAGGACCAGTAATAGTCCTTTAAACTGTTCTATCAGCACATTCATAGTGATTTGGGCCATTTTGGACCAACATCTCATAGAAATAGCTGTCAATTAATCTGTGGGTTTTCTCATCATCATGAAGAATAATATTTCTTCTTTCTCCCCTCATTTCTTTTGGGTCATCACTCAATTTCAAATGATCAGTTTCCTTGATTTCTACATCTTGATTTTTGCTTTGGACAAATGGGCTTTTTGAATGAGATTCATGGGGAGTAGCCTCACTTGTGTCAGCCTCTGTGATGCCAAGGGCTAGTACCTTTTAGCTACACAAGGTGATAACACAACAAAAAAATTTGCAATCACCCCATGGAAAATTGGAATTTTTGGGGGTGAATTTGAATATTTTTTTCACAAATAAATGAAATCATTTCTTTCATTTCTTTCATTTCTTTCATTTCTTTCATTTCTTTCATTTCTTTCATTTCTTTCATTTCTTTCTTTTCTTTCATTTCTTTCATTTCTTTATTTTCTTTATTTTCTTTATTTTCTTTCTTTTATTTCTTTTCTTTCTTTTCTTTTCTTTCTTTTCTTTCTTTTCTTTCTTTTCTTTCTTTTCTTTCTTTTCTTTCTTTTCTGTCTTTTCTTTCTGTTTTTTTCTTTTCAAACCACTGGACTTTAATTGGAGATTACATTATTCACCAACAAAGCCTGCAGATTCTCACAAACCAAATTGGGATTCTTAGTCATAAGTACCACTCCCTGTGGTTGTGGTACCATGCAAAAAAAAGAAACCAAAGAGGAAGTTGGACTTTGATAAGTTTGCCCTAAGGTACTTGTGGCACAACTTGATTCTGTAGGTCTATCTGCATTAAGTCAAGGCTGATAGTGTTGGGGTTGCAGGCTTGGAGGTTAAGGGTAACTAAGAGGCTGATACTTGAACTGGGGAAGGGAGGGCAAGGGGAGCTCTCACTGCTCAGCATACATAGTAATTTTTCTGCAGGGCTAAATCCTTGGTTTTTCCCCCAAGGAAGTGTGGCTGGGCCTTCTTTCCACAAAGACTTTTTAAGCCTGGGCTGCCTTGGCGTGAACTTGACTTAGTGTTGCCTACTAAGCCCCAAAACTTACAGCCTGAGATGGGGCACTTCATATATAAGGTACCCTCATCTTCACATAGTGCTCCCAGCTCAAAAAGACTAAGGCCCAGCATTTTACACATGGCACAATGAAAAAACCGCTTCAGCCTTGTGTATACAACCTGCTGCAAGGTACTACAGTGGAATTAATTCAGCTTAGAAGTAGAGTTACAGCCCTGTTAAAGAAGTTTGTTTAGGCCTGCGCAACAGGCAAAGACTTATACTGAGACCATAAAGAGCAGAGACAAGGGTTTCCTAGTAATCCTGTCAAGGCCACAGGAAGTTCCTTGACATTCAAGACTACAGAGCCAAGCCAACTCTCCCAACATAATATTGCAATTCCCCAAATTGCCTAGCGCGTCCCACAATGGGATCTGGTAGCCTAGGCCTACAGCTGTTACCAGCTCAGCTTGCAGGCTTACCTTCCAGCTCAGCTTTTGGGATAGACTGCCAGCTGATCTGGTAACAGCCCACCATGCAGGCTGACCTGCCAGCTGGGCTTTTACCAGCTCAGCATGCAGCCTGAACAGCCATCTGAGCTTTTAACAGCTCATTGTTGAGGCTGACCAGCCAGATGAGCTGTAAAATCTCAGCATGAAGGCTTACTGATCATCTCAGAATGAAGGCTGACCTGCAAGCTAAGCTGTGACCAGCTCAGCAGGCAGGCTGACCTGCCAGCTGAGCTGTGACCAGCTCAGCAGGCAGGCTGACCTGCCAGCTGAGCTGTGACCAGCTCAGCAGGCAGGCTGACCTGCCAGCTGAGCTGTGACCAGCTCAGCAGGCAGGCTGACCTGCCAGCTGAGCTGTGACCAGCTCAGCAGGCAGGCTGACCTGCCAGCTGAGCTGTGACCAGCTCAGCAGGCAGGCTGACCTGCCAGCTGAGCTGTGACCAGCTCAGCAGGCAGGCTGACCTGCCAGCTGAGCTGTGACCAGCTCAGCAGGCAGGCTGACCTGCCAGCTGAGCTGTGACCAGCTCAGCAGGCAGGCTGACCTGCCAGCTGAGCTGTGACCAGCTCAGCAGGCAGGCTGACCTGCCAGCTGAGCTGTGACCAGCTCAGCAGGCAGGCTGACCTGCCAGCTGAGCTGTGACCAGCTCAGCAGGCAGGCTGACCTGCCAGCTGAGCTGTGACCAGCTCAGCAGGCAGGCTGACCTGCCAGCTGAGCTGTGACCAGCTCAGCAGGCAGGCTGACCTGCCAGCTGAGCTGTGACCAGCTCAGCAGGCAGGCTGACCTGCCAGCTGAGCTGTGACCACTCAGCAGGCAGGCTGACCTGCCAGCTGAGCTGTGACCAGCTCAGCAGGCAGGCTGACCTGCAGCTGAGCTGTGACCAGCTCAGCAGCAGGCTGACCTGCCAGCTGAGCTGTGACCAGCTCAGCAGGCAGGCTGACCTTCCAGCTGAGCTGTGAACAGCTCAGCAGGCAGGCTGACCTGCCAGCTGAGCTGTGACCAGCTCAGCAGGCAGGCTGACCTGCCAGCTGAGCTGTGACCAGCTCAGCAGGCAGGCTGACCTGCCAGCTGAGCTGTGACCAGCTCAGCAGGCAGGCTGACCTGCCAGATGAGCTGTGACCAGCTCAGCAGGCAGGCTGACCTGCCAGATGAGCTGTGACCAGCTCAGCAGGCAGGCTGACCTGCCAGATGAGCTGTGACCAGCTCAGCAGGCAGGCTGACCTGCCAGATGAGCTGTGACCAGCTCAGCAGGCAGGCTGACCTGCCAGCTGAGCTGTGACCAGCTCTGCAGGAAGGCTGACTTGCCAGCTGAGCTGTGACCAGCTCTGCAGGAAGGCTGACTTGCCAGCTGAGCTGTGACCAGCTCTGCAGGCAGGCTGACCTTACAGCTGATCTGTGGCAGGCTGACCTGCAAGCTGAGCTGTGACCAGCTCAGCAGGCAGGCTGACCTGCCAGCTGAGCTTTTACCAGCTCATCAGGAAGGCTGACCTGCCAGCTGAGCTGTTACCAGCTCATCAGGAAGGCTGACCTGCCAGCTGAGCTGTTACCAGCTCATCAGGAAGGCTGACCTGCCAGCTGAGCTGTTACCAGCTCATCAGGCAGGCTGACCTGCCAGCTGAGCTGTTACCAGCTCATCAGGCAGGCCTGACCTGCCAGCTGAGCTGTTACCAGCTCATCAGGCAGGCTGACCTGCCAGCTGAGCTGTTACCAGCTCATCAGGCAGGCTGACCTGCCAGCTGAGCTGTTACCAGCTCATCAGGCAGGCTGACCTGCCAGCTGAGCTGTTACCGGCTCGTCAGGCAGGCTGACCTGCCAGCTGAGCTGTTACCAGCTCATCAGGCAGGCTGACCTGCCAGCTGAGCTGTTACCAGCTCATCAGGCAGGCTGACCTGCCAGCTGAGCTGTTACCAGCTCATCAGGCAGGCTGACCTGCCAGCTGAGCTGTTACCAGCTCATCAGGCAGGCTGACCTGCCAGCTGAGCTGTTACCAGCTCATCAGGCAGGCTGACCTGCCAGCTGAGCTGTTACCAGCTCATCAGGCAGGCTGACCTGCCAGCTGAGCTGTTACCAGCTCATCAGGCAGGCTGACCTGCCAGCTGAGCTGTTACCAGCTCATCAGGCAGGCTGACCTGCCAGCTGAGCTGTTACCAGCTCATCAGGCAGGCTGACCTGCCAGCTGAGCTGTTACCAGCTCATCAGGCAGGCTGACCTGCCAGCTGAGCTGTTACCAGCTCATCAGGCAGGCTGACCTGCCAGCTGAGCTGTTACCAGCTCATCAGGCAGGCTGACCTGCCAGCTGAGCTGTTACCAGCTCATCAGGCAGGCTGACCTGCCAGCTGAGCTGTTACCAGCTCATCAGGCAGGCTGACCTGCCAGCTGAGCTGTTACCAGCTCATCAGGCAGGCTGACCTGCCAGCTGAGCTGTGACCAGCTCAGCAGGCAGGCTGACCTGCCAGCTGAGCTGTGACCAGCTCAGCAGGCAGGCTGACCTGCCAGCTGAGCTGTGACCAGCTCAGCAGGCAGGCTGACCTGCCAGCTGAGCTGTGACCAGCTCAGCAGGCAGGCTGACCTGCCAGCTGAGCTGTGACCAGCTCAGCAGGCAGGCTGACCTGCCAGCTGAGCTGTGACCAGCTCAGCAGGCAGGCTGACCTGCCAGCTGAGCTGTGACCAGCTCAGCAGGCAGGCTGACCTGCCAGCTGAGCTGTGACCAGCTCAGCAGGCAGGCTGACCTGCCAGCTGAGCTGTGACCAGCTCAGCAGGCAGACTGACCTGCCAGCTGAGCTGTGACCAGCTCAGCAGGCAGACTGACCTGCCAGCTGAGCTGTGACCAGCTCAGCAGGCAGGCTGACCTGCCAGCTGAGCTGTGACCAGCTCAGCAGGCAGGCTGACCTGCCAGCTGAGCTGTGACCAGCTCAGCAGGCAGGCTGACCTGCCAGCTGAGCTGTGACCAGCTCAGCAGGCAGGCTGACCTGCCAGCTGAGCTGTGACCAGCTCAGCAGGCAGGCTGACCTGCCAGCTGAGCTGTGACCAGCTCAGCAGGCAGGCTGACCTGCCAGCTGAGCTGTGACCAGCTCAGCAGGCAGGCTGACCTGCCAGCTGAGCTGTGACCAGCTCAGCAGGCAGGCTGACCTGCCAGCTGAGCTGTGACCAGCTCAGCAGGCAGGCTGACCTGCCAGCTGAGCTGTGACCAGCTCAGCAGGCAGGCTGACCTGCCAGCTGAGCTGTGACCAGCTCAGCAGGCAGGCTGACCTGCCAGCTGAGCTGTGACCAGCTCAGCAGGCAGGCTGACCTGCCAGCTGAGCTGTGACCAGCTCAGCAGGCAGGCTGACCTGCCAACTGAGCTGTGACCAGCTCAGCAGGCAGGCTGACCTGCCAGCTGAGCTGTGACCAGCTCTGCAGGAAGGCTGACTTGCCAGCTGAGCTGTGACCATCTCTGCAGGAAGGCTGACTTGCCAGCTGAGCTGTGACCAGCTCTACAGGCAGGCTGACCTTCCAGCTGATCTGTGGCAGGCTGACCTGCAAGCTGAGCTGTGACCAGCTCAGCAGGCAGGCTGACCTGCCAGCTGAGCTTTCCCAGCTCATCAGGAAGGCTGACCTGCCAGCTGAGCTGTACCAGCTCATCAGGAGGCTGACCTGCCAGCTGAGCTGTTACCAGCTCATCAGGAGGCTGACCTGCCAGCTGAGCTGTTACCAGCTCATCAGGCAGGCTGACCTGCCAGCTGAGCTGTTACCAGCTCATCAGGCAGGCTGACCTGCCAGCTGAGCTGTTACCAGCTCATCAGGCAGGCTGACCTGCCAGCTGAGCTGTTACCAGCTCATCAGGCAGGCTGACCTGCCAGCTGAGCTGTTACCAGCCATCAGGCAGGCTGACCTGCCAGCTGAGCTGTTACCAGCTCATCAGGCAGGCTGACCTTCCAGCTGAGCTGTTACCAGCTCATCAGGCAGGCTGACCTGCCAGTTGAGCTGTTACCAGCTCATCAGGCAGGCTGACCTGCCAGCTGAGCTGTTACCAGCTCATCAGGCAGGCTGACCTGCCAGCTGAGCTGTTACCAGCTCATCAGGCAGGCTGACCTGCCAGCTGAGCTGTTACCAGCCATCAGGCCCCCCAGCTTTCATCAGGCAGGCTGACCTGCCAGCTGAGCTGTTACCAGCTCATCAGGCAGGCTGACCTGCCAGCTGAGCTGTTACCAGCTCATCAGGCAGGCTGACCTGCCAGCTGAGCTGTTACCAGCTCATCAGGCAGGCTGACCTGCCAGCTGAGCTGTTACCAGCTCATCAGGCAGGCTGACCTGCCAGCTGAGCTGTTACCAGCTCATCAGGCAGGCTGACCTGCCAGCTGAGCTGTTACCAGCTCATCAGGCAGGCTGACCTGCCAGCTGAGCTGTTACCAGCTCATCAGGCAGGCTGACCTGCCAGCTGAGCTGTTACCAGCTCATCAGGCAGGCTGACCTGCCAGCTGAGCTGTTACCAGCTCATCAGGCAGGCTGACCTGCCAGCTGAGCTGTTACCAGCTCATCAGGCAGGCTGACCTGCCAGCTGAGCTGTTACCAGCTCATCAGGCAGGCTGACCTGCCAGCTGAGCTGTTACCAGCTCATCAGGCAGGCTGACCTGCCAGCTGAGCTGTTACCAGCTCATCAGGCAGGCTGACCTGCCAGCTGAGCTGTTACCAGCTCAACAGGCAGGCTGACCTGCCAGCTGACCTGCCAGCTGAGCTGTGACCAGCTCTGCAGGCAGGCTGACCTTCCATCTGATCTGTGGCAGGCTGACCTGCAAGCTGAGCTCTGACCAGCTCAGCAGACAGGCTGACCTGCCAGCTGAGCTGTTACCAGCTCAACAGGCAGGCTGATCTGCCAGCTGAGCTGTTATCAGCTCATCAGGCAGGCTGAACTTCCAGCTGAGCTGTTACCAGCTCGTTACCAGCTCAACAGGCAGGCTGACCTGCCAGCTGAGCTGTTACCAGCTCAACAGGCAGGCTGACCTGCCAGCTGAGCTGTTACCAGCTCAACAGGCAGGCTGACCTGCCAGATGACCTGCCAGCTGAGCTGTGACCAGCTCTGCAGGCAGGCTGACCTTCCATCTGATCTGTGGCAGGCTGACCTGCAAGCTGAGCTCTGACCAGCTCAGCAGACAGGCTGACCTGCCAGCTGAGCTGTTAACAGCTCACACCGCCAGAAAACCTGGCTCAGATGGCTGCATCCGAGTTTATATTGGATGCGGCCCTCCGATTCAAACTTGGCCACACGCCACTGAGTGAATCGCTGACCAATCAAACTCGGTGGCCAAACGCCCGGGCCGCTGAGTTTGAATCGGTCAACAATTCTATGATGGCGCGCGCCCGAGTTTGAATCGGATGCCCGCATCCGATATAAACTCGGATGCAGCCATCTGAGCCACGTTTTTCTGGCAGTGTCATCAGGCAGGCTGACCTGCCAGCTGAGCTGTTACCAGCTCATCAGGCAGGCTGACCTGCCAGCTGAGCTGTTACCAGCTCATCAGGCAGGCTGACCTGCCAGCTGAGCTGTTACCAGCTCATCAGGCAGGCTGACCTGCCAGCTGAGCTGTTACCAGCTCATCAGGCAGGCTGACCTGCCAGCTGAGCTGTGACCAGCTCAGCAGGCAGACTGACCTGCCAGCTGAGCTGTGACCAGCTCAGCAGGCAGGCTGACCTGCCAGCTGAGCTGTGACCAGCTCAGCAGGCAGGCTGACCTGCCAGCTGAGCTGTGACCAGCTCAGCAGGCAGGCTGACCTGCCAGCTGAGCTGTGACCAGCTCAGCAGGCAGGCTGACCTGCCGGCTGAGCTGTTACCAGCTCATCAGGCAGGCTGACCTGCCAGCTGAGCTGTTACCAGCTCATCAGGCAGGCTGACCTGCCAGCTGAGCTGTTACCAGCTCATCAGGCAGGCTGACCTGCCAGCTGAGCTGTTACCAGCTCATCAGGCAGGCTGACCTGCCAGCTGAGCTGTTACCAGCTCATCAGGCAGGCTGACCTACCAGCTGAGCTGTTACCAGCTTATCAGGCGGGCTGACCTGCCGACTCAGCCGTTACCAGCATATCAGGCGGGCTGACCTGCCGACTCAGCTGTTACCAGCATATCAGGCAGGCT
This sequence comes from Puccinia coronata f. sp. avenae, assembly GCA_002873125.1. NCBI lineage: Eukaryota > Fungi > Basidiomycota > Pucciniomycetes > Pucciniales > Pucciniaceae > Puccinia > Puccinia coronata. Next base: position 145,063 of record PGCI01000206.1, on the reverse strand, counting down.
GACCTGCCAACTCAGCTGTTACAGATGAGTTTTTTCCAGCTCCCAGCTCAACAGGCAGGTCAGCCTACATCCTGAGCTGTCCACCACTCAGCTGGAAGTTGAGTGTGCATGCTGAGATGGTATCAGCTTGGCAATTCAAGCAGGTTAGCCTTCCAGCAGCAATGACAAAAAGAAAAAAGGAAAGAATAAATTGAAAGAAAGAAAAGACATGAAGAAAAGGAAGAAAAGAAAGAAAGAAAAGAAAGAAAGAAAAGAAAGAAAAGAAAGAAAGAAAAGAAATAAAAGAGAGAAAAGAAAGAAAAGAAAGAAAAGAAAGAAAAGAAAGACAAGAAAGAAAAGAAAGAAAAGAAAGAAAAGAAAGAAAAGAAAGAAAAGAAAGAAAAGAAAGAAAAGAAAGAAAAGAAAGAAAAGAAAGAAAAGAAAGAAAAGAAAGAAAAGAAAGAAAAGAAAGAAAGGAAAGAAAGGAAAGAAAATATTTCATTTTTTTGTGAAAAACATATTCGAATTCACCCCCAAAAATTCCAATTTTCCATGGGGTGATTGCGAAATTTTTTGTTGTAGTAAGAGTTCAAAATAGGGGTAAAGTGGGGTAATTTCATGTAGAAAAGTAGTAAAGAAGAGATAAAAAGAATATAATTCTTTTTTATAGAGGGGCCTGCTGGCGCAGGGGTGTTTGTAGGTGCCCTCTAAATCAGAGATCTGCAAAGCAGGGTGGTATCTGATTAAGCAAACAATGGGTTTCTGCGTAGCAGAAGGTGGTACCAAAGTGCTTTTCCAATTAAGGAACCAGAATGGGGACAGAAGGATGAAAGAAGCACTCACTATTGCTTCTTTCAAGCCAAAAAGCCACGTAGGGGGGTGAAGTAGAGCTTCTGGGTAGAGTGAAGGGTTTCTGCGCAGGAGCTGGACACGTAGAATGGTTGATTTGAAGGGAACACCACGGATAAAACAGGCAAAACAGAGCAGAGTAACTGAAATAAGGACAGGACACGGCGTAACTGATTGACTGTAATATAATTTGATGATGGGGAACAACTTTTGGCGTGGAAAGAGTGCTCTATATATACTAATTTCACTCATAGTGGAGGACCTTTCTGCCTGTGTGCGTGTAGTAACTGGTTTTCAGCGCAATGTGGCCAATTTGGGAGATTGGCACTAACAAGGCTCATCCCAAAGACACTGCTGGTCATTAATTCAGCGCCACAAGTGCTTTTCATGACCTTAATAACCTATTTAGTTATTGTAACTAACGTACATAGCAACACTGACATGTAATTGTATCTGAAATGGGCCACAAATGACGCAAATGGGCCACAAATGGCTAAGGCCAATCATTAAAGGCCGCGCTGGCTATGTTACTCTTATGTATACAAGGTTCAACACTGACGTGTGAATGTATCTGAAATGGGCCACAAATGACGCAAATGGGCCACAAACGGCTAAGGCCAATCTTTAAAGGCCACACTGACTATGTTAACCTTATGTATACAAGGTTTTTATTAATGAAACCTTGTAAATAAACCACGTAGAAACTACTTTTACCCTAGTTACACCTGTACATATGTGGTAACTAGGGGATTAGCTATTTCCATGCATTTGGCCAATTTCCAATTGGATTATATAATCCACGCGCGGGGTTGGAGGTTTAAACCCCAATTGGGCCTAACTCCCAACTATACACAACAGCTCAATTATAAGGCCATAATTGGTCATTTCACATATAGTATGCACGCATAACAAGTGCATACGTGTGTAATGTCTGTGTGACATGTGTTTGTGGCCAATTCTTACGGGTAATTGGTTCAAGGTGAAGGAGTAGGAATTTAGGGGTACTTCTAGTGAGGGACCCTACATTAATTTGCATGAGGATTCAGAATATGAAATAATATTCTAAGTTATCCTCAAGGTTTAGAAGTTATTTAGTATGTTTGTAAAAAGTAGTTGTTATTTTAATTCATTACTTATTTTTATGGTGCCAGAACTTTTCTAAGCTCATTGGATAAAAATAAGTAAACTGAGTTTTATGTACATTATTAGTCATATAAATGGGTCTCAATATTGTAGTAATAATGTCTCTTTTTATGTTACTTTTGTCAGGTTGGCTCTGTCATAGTAGCAAGCTGACAACTTGTTTCTTCTTTGGTATACCCATGAATCATATTGGGGAGTTAGATTGTTCATGAAAATGCTTACTATCTTGTGTAATGCTTTCCTCTCTATATTTTCTCTTGCTGCTTGGCAATGAAACACTTGGCTGTAAAATTGATTGGTGTTGAGAAGTACTGAGTTGATGGGCTTGAACTGATTTGGTATCTTGTCTTTGAATGGTGCCTTGATAATCTGAGGGGTTCAGGACTACCAAAAGGCAAGCTCCATGTACGCTGAGGAGCTTGTAATAGATTTTCAAATGCCAAATAACAAAACCCTTTCTAACCTCACAAATAATAGTTACTAGTTGTTCTCAACCCGGGGATATCCGCCATTGGAGTGGAAGGATATATATCTGAGGTTCAGCAACTAGGAGGGCAATAGTGATCAGCTCTCAGTCATGATAATTGTTCTATTTCTTGCCCTCTTTCCAAAGTTTCCTTCTCCATCTGCACATGTGCTTGCAAAAAAACCCCTTACCTGACTTGTCGTTATTATGTGTCTGGTTGCATTGCAAAAGGGGAAAGTTTACCATGTCGACCCTGCCAACTTCCTTATGAGGCCTTCCAACTTCATTTTGCCCATTTCCTAGCAAATTTTGATGAGTGTGTCTTCTATCCCAGGAAAATCTAGCCCTTTTGAGGGACCATCACCATGTTCCCATGTTGAAATCTTGCTGGTTGGTCCACCTGAAAAAGCAGTGGCTCTACAGCATGATGTTGCAAGCTGATAGAGTATACCGGGGAGGATGAATCTTGCAAAAGTCTTTCTAGACATCATGAGGTAGGCTCCAGGTACGTATGTGTGTCGGCGTGGGTACCTACGGGATCTCAATGTGTCTCCTGTTTTCTAGCCCAAGTACTGCAGACGAAGCATGCTGCTATCTCTTTGCCCGGCAGAGTCTGTTATAGCAGAGTCTGTTATAAACATGTTCTGTAAATATCAATGGACCCAATCACAGTTACACCCCCGCAAGTGCGAGAACCTGTCTTCCGTATGCAGTTTCATACATCGGTGCGAGTGCAGCCTCAGGGTTCCCGTTCAGCACCTCGTAACCACTGCGGCGATGTGTATGCCTGGCATCTACACCACGAGTCGACTCACACCCAATCGATGCAACATTTCCGCAACGTCAAAGCCACTGCGCTTCTCTCCCGAAATTGTTATACCACACAGCAGTTTCACGTCGGAGCGAAGCAATCCGTGGCTCCGTCCGACCGATGAAGTTCGGCTAGATTCAGGTCGACCGAACCCACAGGAACGCAGGGAGAAACAGCGTACCCAAAGGTGGGAAGCTAGATCATGACCGAGGTTTTCCGGCAGCGCGTGCCGCTTAGAGCAACCGCATCGGTGCTCAAGTTGCACCGGATTAGCGGGGACAACTTGCTACTGGGATTAGACTAATCCCAGCCCCTCCTTGCATCGGTGCAGGATTAGCCATGTGGGTATAGCGCAATGTCAACATATTTGACAGTTAATCCTTGGATTATCATCAGCGGGGTACAAATTTATACCCCGCTAGCTCCCTCTTACTTGCTATTTTTGGAGACTGTGTGTTTCAGTTGGTTCAAAAGGTCAGGCAAGGAACGTGCAGACAAGAGATGAATACAAGTTGAAACAGGGTGGGTCTAATCAAGCGGGACTTGGGCAAGTACCCGCACAGGTTCCAATTGCTAGGACTGAGTGCTTGGATAGATGGGAGTAGGAATTCTTTCAATTTATCATCATTCAAATTAAAATAATCATATAACTATCTTTTGAAATCCATGAATCTATGTTGATTAGCACTCAATATTTCCAACATAAATGTGGCAAATGACCTATCATCAATAAAGTTTCTTTTCCATTTTACTTGATCATAATTTTTCAACCAAGATCCAAGAATACCAATGGATAAATTGGGAAGGATATGACATCTCTTAGTAGAGCCGAAATAGTATATGAGAACAAGCTGAATATCTCCAAATTTAGATTTGTCATATGGCTGATTTACCTTTCCAACTTTTCCAAATACAGGAAGGCTTCCCTCTGGCTCAAATAATTCCTTTTGAATCCAATTGATGAAATGTTTCTTTGATTTTTCCAAGATATCACTCATGTTGGTCCCATATTCCTTGGAAATAGCTTCCATTAAGGAAAAATGAGATAGAATAAGATATGCAATGATTGAGTTGGCACGGCGTGTTATTCGTTTCAAATCCATGTTTTCCCCTCTTGAGTCTGAGATTTTGATCCATGTTAAATCACTATTATCACCATCTACCACAAGATATACTGGAACATCTTGAAAATGACAAGCTTTACTGGTGTAAGCTCTCTTTATCTTGCAAAATGACTCTATCTTCTTCACCATGGATAGTTTATCATCTGTTTCAAATCCTTCAATTGAATTGAAATCTCTTTTTGGAATGATATGATCAGGAATATTCATCTCTTTAGGAAGCTGGAACTCTCCATATTCAATTGGAAGTAGTGATTCAATGTGATTCTTGCACTTTTTTTGCAATTTTTCTTTACTGGACTTTAGATTTCCAATCAGGAATCTTATTTTATCTTCATTAGAGACTTCAAGAAGCTGTGGCATTGAGAAGTTCATTCTTTCATACCAGATTAAAATCAAAAAGCAGGAAGTCAAGATTGTCATTTCTCTAGAACTATTCCTTGATAAAAGTCTAATTAAGACAAGTTGAACAACCCCAAATGCATTTGCATCCATTGGATAAGTTCTTTGCCTGATTATTCCAGTAACAGGGATACTGAATTCCGGATTGAATGTTTCCAAAACAATCCAATCAATCAATTCCTTGCTCAAATCTTTATCTTCTAATTGGCTTGAGTTTGTAAACATGTTTATCTCATTGGATTTTTGAATAATGGAAAGCCAGCTGATTAAATTGGACATGCGTTGAATAAAAATTTTCTTAGTTATGTATGTTGCTGTTAATTCATCCACAAGAAATGAGTAATTCATGAACTTCACAATTGACAGGTTTTCAAATTTGGCAGCATTCTCTATCTTGCCTCAGCGCTTATGAGACCCAAATGGAAGACTTTTATAATGCCTCAAAACATTGGAAAGATTATGTTTCACAAATGCATTTTGGATTGATTTTATGTTGGCATTTTGTAGCTCCTGAATCAATGTGTGGGTTTTTTCATCATCTCTAAGAGTAATATTATTTCTTTCTACCCAAATTTCTACTTTGTCATTACTCAATTTCAAAAGATCATTTTCCATCAGTTGATCTACATCTTGATTTTTTCTTTGGGAAAATTGGATTTTTGAATGAGATTCACTGGAAGTAGTCTCAGTTGTTGGTTCTTCTGCATATGTTACATTCAAATCTATTTGAATTTTAGGCTTTGGACCTAATTAAGAAAAAGGAAAATTGGATTTAACAATGAGCTCCATTCCACAATTGGTTTTTTTGGAGCTGAGTCATTAAAACTGCTCACTATCTTGGGTAATATTTTCCCCCCTATAATTTCTCTTTCTGTTTGGAAGAATCATCTGTAAAAGTGATTGGTCTTGAGCAGTAATTAGTTGATGGGCTTGAACTGATTCTGTATTGTGTCTTTGAATGGTGCTTTGATAATCTGAGGGGTTCAGGGCTACCAAAGGACAAACTCCAAGTGAGCTGAGTGAGCTTGAAACAGATTTTTAAATGCCAAATACCATAACCCTTTCTCACCTGATAGATAATTGTTACTAGTTGTTCTCAACCTGGGGCTCTCCACCATTGGAGTAGAGTGATACATATCTGATGTCAAGCAACCAGTAGAGGAATAGTGATCAACTCAAAGCCATGATGTTTTCTTGCCTTCTCTCCCAAGTTTTATTCTCCCTCTCACTGCCAGAAAAGTTGGCTTGGATGGCTGCATCCAAGTTTTTATTGGATGCAGCCATCCGATTCAAACTCGGGCGCGCGCCACCGAGTGAATCGCTGACCAATTCAAACTCGGTGGCCAAACGCCTGGGCCGCTGAGTTTGAATGGGTCAGCAATTCACTCGTTCGCGCGCGCCCGAGTTTGAATCGGATGGCTGCATCCAATAAAAACTTGGATGCAGCCATCCGAGCCAGATTTTCTGGCAGTGTGTAGATCGATCTACACGTGTGCTTGAGAAACACCTTACCTGTCCTGTCGTCATTATTTGTCTGGTAGCGTTGCAAAATGGGAAAATTTACCGTGTCAACCCCGCCAACTTCGCCATGAGGCCTTCCAACTTCATTCTGCTCATGGTCTAGCAAATTACAACTTGGGCCTGCTTGCATGTCTTCTATCACAGAAGACTGTAGCCCATTCAAGGGGCCATCGCTATGCTTCCATGTTAAAATCTTGTTGGTTGGTCCACCTGGAAAGGCAGTGGCTCTACAGCATGATGTTGCCAGCTGGTAAAGTACATGGGGGAGGATGAATCTTGCTAAAGTCTTTCTGAACATAATTTAAGAGGATCTTGATATGTGTGCTAGAATGGGCACCTGCGGGTTCTCGATGCGTTTTTCCTCTTTTTAGTCCAAGTGCTGCAGAGCAGACGGAGCCCCACCCCCACTCTCTTTACCCGGAAGAGTCCGTTGTCAAACATGTTTTGTGCATATCGTACCCAGCCCCCGCAAGTGCGACAAACTGTTTTCCGTACGCAGTCATTGGTGCGACTAGGTTCAACACGCCGTGACTCGTGACCACTGCCGCGGTATGCCTGGCATCAGCCGGCATCTACATAAATACATACACCACAACTGACCGCACACCAAATCGATGTGACATTTCCGCCACGTGAAACCCTCAGCGCATCGCTTCAGAAAGGGCTACATATACATAATGTACCGGTTGCACTTCACACCGCGGAGCGCTTGGTGGATCCGTCCGATCGATGAAAGTCGACTGGATTCAGGTTGACCGAATTCACCTGTGGAACAAAGGGAGCAAAAGCGTCGGGAAATGTGGGAGACACAACAGTCCCAGACCATGAGCGTCGTTTTCCCGCGGCGCGTCCTGCTTCTAACTTAACACAAATCCCGACCGCGGGAGGGCGGCTACGCCGCCCTCCCTCTCCTATCGGGACCCTCCGTTCGCGAGGCTTATGTTAAGCTAGGTGCTGCTTACCTCCTATCTTTGAACCATGCATGTTTCAGTTTGTTCAAAGGGTCAGGCAAGGAACGTGCTGACCAGAAATGAGTGCAAGTTAAAGCAAGGTGTAATCAAGCGGGGCCCTAGTTCCAATTGCTTGGAGTGAGTGCTCCGACTAACTTAATGAAGTCCTCCGGCCGTCTGAGGGTCTCATTAGGGACCCTCCAAAGGAGGGTGCTTGAACAAGGTCCACCACAGAGTCCATACATAAATAAATACAACCAGAGGAGAGTGCATCACCAAGAAGATCTGGCGCCCCGAGGCTGTGTCACTTATCCAGGTTTACCCGCGTCGGATCTTTTTGGCGAGGCACTGTACATACTACTAGCCTCTAGCTATAGCATCTTCTCTTCTAGAATTTTACAAGGTATCTTGTCTTTTGATTCCATAGAAGGCGGTACACAGGTGGTTCTTTCCTCAGCGGAAATATATCCGCAACAACTTCTTTAACCAAATTGATTGGAAAGGTCGGATGCTTTAGATCACGCCCCCCCTTCAAAATCACTTCCACATCATTGTTCCCGTGAAAAATTTCTTTGACAAAATGACCCACAAAGTGGTGATTTGACTTCTTGTTTCCTCCTAGGTTAACAAAATTAACCGTGGAGATCAAGACTGGATCTCCCACTTGAAGGCACAACTCTCCATGAGTTATATCCCAATGATTTTTTATAACTGATTGATACATGGAAACTATCTGCTTCTCTCTTGTCAGCTAGATCCATCATCTCCTTGAATTATGATGTAGTTGGGTTACCAGATTCAAATGGGTCATGTGCGTCCAGTTCAAGAAGGATATACTAAACCAAGCTGATAATGCTGGTAGTGCAAATTTGTAAAGAAATGGGTCTAATCTCCAAAATTTCAAGCATCTCCACAGTCCTCAAACCACAACATTTTTGGTTGTGGATTTAAGATACCTTTTTGAAGGCATATTCTATGCAGGACTTGCCTACCACATTTAGTTCTATAAAGTAAAAAAAAAAGAATTTATGTAAAAGGTAGACAATCTATCAGAAGAAATAAAGAGGAATCCATTCAGGTTATTATCAGTCAAAGGAGCGGCCATTTTTCATTTCTTATTCTCTATCCACTTTCAGAAAATCTTTTCTTGGCTTGAGAATTCCTCCCAAATTATCTTGCACTCAAAATAATGATAATTGTATTATTGATAAATCAATTGCTTCATCTAAGTGTAAATATTACCCCCATGTGTCTTGTTTCTTTATCCAGATTCTTGACAGATCCTCTTTTATCAATATTCCACCAAATATTATCTTTTGAATATAATGAAATATTGATCTTGATAAGAAAATTCTTTCCATTTCATTTAAAGGAAAAAAGTATGGGCCTTGGTTACATGACTGCCAAGGATTTGTAAACGACTCCCGCAACGTTCCCGACTTCGCGGATGAGAGTGGTTTAACCAAAAACCAAGTGGATTTGGGAGTCGCACCTCCAAATCCCAAATCCGGGAAAAGTGTGGAAAAATATTAAATCTGGGGAGTCGTTCCCCCAAAACAAGCCTCATATTTGGGAGTTGTTCAACTTTCCCTCTATGTACTGACGGACTTTTTTAAGTTCTCATGAATCTCATAACCAAATCAATCTAAACATATAATAGATTTTTGAATGGAAAGAATCAAAAGATCAGAAAATAAAGAATAAGATTCCTTTTGATAACCAAAGAAGAAGAAAACTACAGGAAATTAAGAACAACTGCAGAAAAGTAATGCAATCTAATGATCAGCGTTATTTGCAGTAGATTCTGCTCCAAGTCTTGCAGTCAACTGGAAAAAACTAAAGTATTTTGCCTCCCAACCCAAAGGTTCTGGAATAGCAGTTTGGCGCCATTGCTGAGGAGTTGGGGGGCTGGAAAATAACGGACCTTGTTCAGCTCAACAAAAACAAAGTTGTACAAAAAAAAGGAAAGCAATGAAAATTGGAGGTTTTTTGTTTTGTTCCTGTCAATCAACTCCCAAATATGGGGTTTGTTTTAGGGGAATGACTCCCCACATTTAATATTTTCTCAAACTTTTGCTGGATTTGGGATTTGGAGGTGCGACTCCCAAATCCACTTGGTTTTTGGTTAAACCACTCTCATCCGCGAAGTCGGGAACGTCGCGGGAGTTGTTTAACAAATCCTTGGCAGTTGTATAACCAAGGCCCAAAAAGTATTTCCCATTTTTCTTGTTCCATTTTCTAAATATTCTGTTTTGAAGTGGCTACACACTCTTTGATAATCTTCCATGTACTAGGAGCTTTTTGAAGACCTTTCATTCATGTTGACCATCAATGATGTAAAAAGTTCAATTTGAAGAACCCTGTTTTATGATATGTTCCGAGTGATACTTTCTTTTGAAATCCATGAATCTATATTTATCAGAACTCAATTTCTCCAGCATGAATTCTGCAAATGAATTATTGTCACTGAAGTTTCTTTTCCATTGTTCTGGATCAGAAGATTTAAACCAAGATCCAAGAAAAACAATAGATAAATTGGGAAGAAGATAAATTCCCTTATTAGAGCTGAAGTAGTTGATGAAAGCAAGCTGGTTATCTCCAAATTTAGATCTGTCATATGGTTCCTCTACCTTTCCAACCTTTCCAAATAATGGAAGACTTCCCTCTGGTGCAAACCATTCCTTTTTGATCCAATCAATGAAATGACTCTGTGATTCTATCAAGAAAACACTCATTTTACTTCCGTCTTCCTTTGAAATAGCTTCCACTAAGGCGCAGTGAGATAGAATGAGATATGCAATGATTGAATTGGCACGGTGTGTGATTGCTTTCAATTCAATAGTTTTCCCTTTCATGCATGAGATTTTGATCAATCTGGAATCTTTGTCCCTGTCATCTGATCCTGCCACAAGATATACTGGAAGATCTTTAAAATGACAACCTCTCCCTGTGTGAATTACCTTCACCTGGTAGAAACCTTTTATTTTTTTGACCATTTCTAGTTTATCATATGTTTCAAATCCTTGAATTGAATCAAAATCTCTATTTGGAATGATATGATCAGGAATATTCATCTCTTTGGGAAGCTGGAAATTTTTGTATTTGATTGGAACTAGTGATTGGTTCTGTTTCTGGAGATTTTCTTTCACTTTTTGGGTATTGAACATTAAACTTTCAATCAAGAATCTTGCTTTCTCTTCATCAGATCCTTTCAGGAGATGTGGAATTTGGATATTCATTTTTTCGTACCAGATCAATACGCAAGAGCAGCCAGTCAAAATTGCCATTTCTCTAGAATTAATATTCTTTGAAAAAAAATCAATCAACATAAGTTGAACAACTCCAAATGCACTTTTGTCCATGGAATAATTGATTTGCCTGATTATTCCTGTAAGAGGCAGACTGGATTTAGGAGTGAATGTTTCTGAAACAATCCAACCAATCAATTTGTTGCTCAAATCTTCCTCCTCTGCATGGCTTGAGTTTGGAAGAATGTTTATCCGTGCAGATTTATGAATGAGGAGAATCCATCTGACTAAGTTTGACATGCAACAAACAAACACTTTCTTGGGGATGTATTTGTTTGTTGACTCATCAACCAGAGATAAGTAATTCTTGAACTGCACAATTGGAAGATTTTCAAATTTAGCAGCATTCTTCAGTTTGCATCTGTTTTTATGCAAACCAAATCAATTACTATCATAGTTTTCCAAGATATTGGCAAGGTGATTATTCACAAATGGATTTTGGATTGATTTCAAGTTCGCATTTTCCAACTCCAGAATCAATCTGTGAGTTTTTTCATCATTGCTCAGACTGATTGTTGTTTTTCCTATCTGATTCTCTTTGTTGTGATCACTCAAACCATCAGCTTCCATCAACTCTCCATGTTGATTTCTGTTTGGGAAAATGTAAGTTTTGATTGACGGGAAGTAGTTTCAATTGTTGCTTCTTCTGCACCGCTAAAAAAACCCCATCCGGTGGGCTTGTCCGACACGGCATTGGACACGATTGTCCGATGCTATGTCGGACAAGCCTGTCCAACAGGTTTGTCCGACATGGGATCGGACAATTCTGTCCGATGCCATGTCGAACAAAACTGGTTCAATGGGTTTGTCCGACATGGGATCGGTCAATTGTGTCCGATCCTGTGTCGAACAACAATGTTTGATGAGTTTGTCCGACATGGGATCGAACAGGTTGTTTGATCCCATGTCGGACAACATCTGTCCGATGAGGTTTTACTCATCGGACCGATTGTTCAATTCTTTTGAATCAGTCGCCGAGCAGGCCAGTGACGAGTTCAGTTGGCGAGCAGGTCATTGGCCTGCTTTGCGAGCTCAGTTCGCAAGCAGGTCATTGGCCTGCTCGCGAACTCAGTTCGCCGAGCAGGCCAGTGACCTGCATTGCGAACTGAGCTCGCCGAGCAGGCCCGTGACCTGCTCGCGAACTGAGCTTGCCGAGCAGGTCATTGGCCTGCTCGCGAACTCAGTTCGCCGAGCAGGTCATTGGCCTGCTCGCGAACTCAGTTCGCCGAGCAGGTCATTGGCCTGCTCGCGAACTCAGTTCGCCGAGCAGGCCAGTGACCTGCTTGGCGAGCTCAGTTCGCCGAGCAGGCCAGTGACCTGCTTGGCGAGCTCAGTTCGCGAGCAGGCCAATGACCTGCTTGGCGAGCTCAGTTCGCAATGCAGGTCACTGGCCTGCTCGGCAAACTGAGTTTGCGAGCAGGCCAATGACCTGCTCGGCGAACTGAGTTCGCGAGCAGGCCAATGACCTGCTTGGCGAGCTGAGTTTGCAAGCAGGCCAATGACCTGCTTGGCGAACTGAGTTCGCGAGCAGGCCAATGACCTGCTCGGCGAACTGAGTTCGCGAGCAGGCCAATGACCTGCTTGGCGAGCTGAGTTCGCAAGCAGGCCAATGACCTGCTGGGCGAACTGAGTTCGCGAGCAGGCCAATGACCTGCTCGGCGAACTGAGTTCGCGAGCAGGTCACTGGCCTGCTCGACGAGCTCAGTTCGCGATGCAGGTCACTGGCCTGCTCGGCGAACTGAGTTCGCGAGCAGGCCAATGACCTGCTCGCGAACTGAGCTCGCAAAGCAGGCCAATGACCTGCTCGGCGAGCTCAGTTCGCGAGCAGGTCACTGGCCTGCTCGGCGAACTGAGTTCGCGAGCAGGTCACTGGCCTGCTCGGCGAACTGAGCTCGCGAGCAGGTCACTGGCCTGCTTGGCGAACTGAGTTCGCGAGCAGGTCACTGGCCTGCTTTGCGAGCTCAGTTCGCGAGCAGGCCATTGGCCTGCTCGGTGAGCCCAGAGCAGGCCAGCCTGCTCTTCGCGAGCAGATCATTGACTTGCTCGACGAGCTCAGAGCAGGCCAGCCTGCTCGGCAAGTTTGGAGCAGGCCAGCCTGCTCTTTGCAAGCAGGTCATTGACCTGCTCTTCGCGAGCAGGTTAGTGGCCTGCTCGGCGAGCTCACAGCAGGCCGGCCTGTCGGCCTACCCGGCGAGCTCACAGCAGGCCGGCCTGCTATTCGCGAGCTCTTTGCCGAGCAGGTCATTGGCCTGCTCAGCGAAGATATCCAAGCAGTTTCTTCCGAGCAAGTCACTGCCAGCCTGCTCGGCAACTGATTCAAAAGAATCGAACAATCTGTCCGATGAGTAAAAACTCATCGGACAGATGTTGTCCGACATGGGATCGAACAACCTGTTTGATCCCATGTCGGACAAACTCATCAAACATCGTTGTTTGACACGAGATCGGACACAATTGACCGATCCCATGTCGGACAAACCCATTGAACCAGGTTTGTTCGACATGGCATCGGACAAAATTGTCTGATCCCATGTCGGACAGGCTTGTCCGACATAGCATCGGACAATTGTGTCCGATGCCGTGTCGGACAAGCCCACCGGATGGGTTTTTTTAGCGGTGCTGTATGCATCAGTTTTGAATCTTGTCAACGTTTAGCTTGTGGACCTAATAAAAGAAAAGTGTAATGAGATTTAATAATGAGCTCCATTACATGATTCATCTTTTGAAATTGAGTCATTGAATTTGCCTACTATCTCCCCTGTCTGTTCTTTTTCTTTTTGAAACACTCAGCCATAAAAGTGATTGGTTGTGAAAATTACTTAGTTGATGGGCTGGACCTGACTTCATATCTTGTCTTTGAATCACTCTTTGATAATCTGAGGGGTTCATGGTTGCAGTACTAGGAGGTATACGGCCTAAAGTTAAGAAACCAGTCAAGCAGTAGTAATCAGCTCCTAGTTATCCTAATGCGTTGTTTCTTCCCCTCTCCGCGAGGTGTATTTTTAGAACCATCTGCACAAAACACCTTACCCGTCACCCCGTCATTCTGTTTGTGGTAGCTCTGCCAGGTGGGAAAGTTTACCATGTCAACCCCGCCAGCTTCATCATGAGGCCTTCCAACTTCATTTTGCCCATTGACTAGCAAATCAAAATTTGGGCCTGCAAGGACAACTTCTATCACAGGATATTCTAGCCCATTCAAGGGACCTTGAATATGTTCCCATGTTGAACTCTCACTGGTTGGTCCGCCTGAAAAAGCAGTAGCCCTGCAGAATGATATCGCCAGCTGATAGAGTATACGGGGAAGGACAAATCTTGCCAAAGTTATTCTGGACATAATGTGGTAGGTTTGTTCTGGCATGGGCGCCTGCGGGTTCTCAATTTGTCCCCTTTTTTATACTCAAATTGAAAGCGGACCCTTGTCCTGCCTACTCTCACTCGTCAGAGTCCCTTCCAACATGTTTCGCGCATAAATATCAGATGATGTAGTTTATCCGCGCACAGTCACCCCCGCGACTTGCAAGTGTGAGAAATTGCTCTCCACTGGCACCCTCGAACGACTCTCGACGAGCCAATGGTATTGGTTGTCTGTTAGGCGGTATACATAGGTGCTTTCGAGCCAATGTTACATTGGTTTGGGTGCGTAGCCTTGGAGGGGTCAGCTCACCTCCATTTTGCAGTGAACCACTGTGGCAGTGCGACCATATTGCATGCCCAGCATCTACATATTCACTAATTCAGCGGGGGTGCCAGTATGTGATTTTGGCACAAGTTACATACTTAAATACGTATATTGCAAATGACCTCAGGCTCAAACCAAGTGGATGCTGTGAAAGTTTGGAGGCCCTTTGGGATTTGCAGGCAAACTGGAGGAGGGACTTAGTTAAGTTAGACATTTCCCAGATGGCAACGTTGAAACCGCAGCGCCTTGCTGCAGCCAGCGTTAACAATGCTGACTTGGCGGTCTGTTTTAAGGGAAGTCGCATCCGGGCCCTTCGGGCCCCCAATCTAATTAGAAGGCTTAGGTAAGTTAGCGATAAACCCGCTCCGTTGATTGGTGTTGAGATGAAGAGAATCGATAGATTGCATAGAGAGAAGAAAGTGGGAAAACACGGCTATATATAGTAACCAGATACAAGCATGGCTGTGCCGCAGTTGACTGTCACAGAGACTTGGTATATGCATACCCAAGTCTCAACACCCCCCCTGTCAACTAGGCCGCATCACAATGTAATCCTTGGATCTGATCAGCAAGTGACCCGTGTTTTTCTGGAGTCAGTGATTTTGTAAGGATATCAGTGAATTGCTTGTCCGTAGGCACCCATGAAAGTGTAGCCTTTTTCTCAAATAGTGCTTGGTTAGTGATGTAAAATTCTTGTTCAGTATGCCTTGTGCGCTTGTTTGAACTATCCTCTTTTCCTACCTTGATTGCCGACTCGTTGTTGCAAATGAGGTGACCTACAAATTGGTGTCCTAGTACGTCTTCAATCAGTTGTTGAACCCAGAGCAGCTGCTGGGTCGCCATGCCCAGTGCCATATATTCCGCTTGGCATGTGGACGCGGCTACCGTATGCAACCTCCTAACTACCCAAAGTATTGGTACGCCGTAGAATGTGAGGAAGATTCCATATGAGGAACGTTGGAACTCTCCCCCCCCATCCAGCGTCGCTGAAACAAGTCAATGGTTTGTTAGTGTCCTTTGGGTGTATGTGAAGGTACTTCTCTTTGGTGTAGGCTAGGTAGTTAACAGTGTGTCTCAGGGCTTTCCATTTGTCCGGTGTCGGATTGGCACTAAACCGGGCCATATAATTGACTGCGAAGGCGATGTTGGGGCGTGTTCCTACCGCAAGATAGCTGAGACATCCCACAAGCAAAAGATAAGCTGTAGAGGTTGAAGGGTCTCCTTCTCCCTCTCCCGCCGTCGTTGACTGGAAGCCGGATGGTAATGGTGACCGGCCGCAGGACCTCTTGTCCCAATGGTCTGATAAGACTTTGTCAATCAACTTCTATTGTTGTAATGTGAAGCCGTTTGCATCTCTGGTTACCTCAACTCTGACAATGGTCTCGAAGCCTTCTTGCCACTTGATCTCCAGGCAGTCTTTCAGGTCGGATTCCAACTTTTTTAGGATTTCTACGCTTGATCCGGTGACGACTCCGTTGCCAACATGTACCCAGCTGGCCCCTTTGTGCTGGGCATGTTTAAGAATATATAGTGAGCTGTCGAATTGGCTCGGCACGTACCCCAGACTCCCAAGCTTGCTCTGGAGGTGTTTCCACCAGCATCGGGCCGCCTGTTTGGTTCCATATAAGGCTTTCTGGAGCATGCAGGCGTGTCCTTTGGGTACGTCCAAACCCTCTGGTGGCCTGACCCATACGTCTTTGTCTATGGGCAAGTGAAGATAGGCTGCAACAAAATCAAAGGAGTAAACTGGCCATGCGCATTTTGCTGCCACTGTCAGTAGTAATCGGAGGGAGACAAAAGTTGCTGTTGGGGCAAAAGTGTCCATGAATTCAACACCAGCAATCTGAGCGTATCCCTTTGCCACATATTGAGCTTTCAGCTTGATGAGTTTTCCATCAGGAGTCTTCTTTTCCACAAAGACCCATCGGGCGCCCATCACTCATTTACCTTGTGGGACCAATTCAATAGTCCATATCTGGTGCCAAAAAAGGTTTTGCAGTTCCTCTTGGATTGCGTTGAGCCAACCCTCTTGTTCCAGGTGTTTTAGGACGTCCTTGCATGTCTTGGGGGCTGTGGTGATTGGAGGCAACTTGGTGACATGATCTATCTGGTCTTTCAGATTTTCTTGTTTCCCCACCGTAACCTCGTCAGTGAAATCTCCAAGTTGAACTGCCATAATAAAACGGAGTGCAGACGCCAATGGAGACTGTAGAGCTGGATCAATGCAAAACTCTTCTTGGTCAGTGGAGGTGGCAGGGTCAGCAGGCTCTTTTGAGATAAGTTTGGGGTCCACGTGGGCCGGATTGGGTTGCTTTCCAGTGGTAAGTTTAAGAGGGTTTTCCACAAAGGTTGCCCATGCCAAGCATACTACCTTGTTGTCCGAGGGTGTCCAGAACATCCATCCTTTTCCTCTGTCCACATATCCAATTACCCGCGCTTTGCGCGCGCAATTGTCCAATTTCTTGCGTAGTTCTGGAGGTGTTAGCACAAAAGCCTGGCTGCCGAAGATCCTGAGCTGATAGAGTGTGGGTTTGTACCCGTGGAAAGCCTCAAAAGGCATCATGTTACCAGTGACCTTATTTGGCAACCTGTTAATGGTGTAGTTAGCCCAAAGAGAAGCAAACCCCCAGAAGCTGCCCGGAAGATTGCTTTCAATTAGTACGGCCCTCCCCATTTCAGATACCGTCCTGTTGTAGTGTTCAATGGCACCATTTTGATAATGGTGGTAGGGGAGGGAACGTTTGGTGCAAATGCCTTTTGATCTGAGAAAATCCGCGAGTAATTTGGACTCAAACTTGCTGCCGTTGTCTGATCAGAGACATTTAACTTTGCGTCCGGTTGCTGTCTCAAAAGCGTTGATCTGGGAAATAAGCAGGTTAGCAGTCTCATCTTTAGTTTTTATGATTTTGATCTCACTGTAGGAGGTGGATAAGTCTCGTATGGTCAGCACGTATTTCCCTTCATTACAAGTAGGGATTTCAAATGGGCCAATGAGGTCACAAGCAATGATGTTCAGTTTGTCAATAGGACAAAAGGTGGGTAGAAGATGATTGGCACGAGTCCCTTTGGCTATCATGCACACAGGACATTTTATGTCACCTTTGGGAGGCCAACACCTAAGTTCAGCTTGATCATTTTTTGGATACGGCAGAGGCCTGCATGGCCAAATAGACGGTGCCAAAATAGAAGCTGCATTTCCGTTTTATTAAGGTCAATTTCATGCCAATCAAAATCAAGCTTATCAATGGGGAATTGAAATAGGGGAACATCCGGTGCGGAGGCTGTTGTAGGGACTTTAGGTTTTGCTGTGCAGGCAGAGCTATCAAGGGGAAGAGATGATGGATTCATAAAGATTTGAGGAGAGACAGAGGAAGAAAAAAAGGCAGAGGCCGGAGATAAATAGGAAACAGATGAAGTAGAGACTCCGGGACGGATAGGTTGGGGAAAAAGCCAGGATTGGCATTGGGCGTCCATAGGACTCTCAATGAGAGGCATGCCGCACGGTGATTTGAACACAAAGATGTCTGTGTCAGAGTGATAATCAATGGTTATCTTGGCTCGTTGCAAAGCCAATGGAGAGATCAGAGTGGAACGTGCGTTTTCACAATACATGACTCCTTTAACACAGACGGTTATTCCATTCACTCCACGAAAAAAAATCTTCCCAATCCCTATGATGGAGTCATTGCAACCGTCAGTTGCCACTCAAAGGGGAATAGGTTTAGGGAGGAGGCAGAAATCAAAAAGTGCTAACCTATCTCCTGTGAGATGGTTTGATGCTCCTGTATCGGTGATAACGTCTGGACAGGGTCTGATTGCATTAGCCGTTGCCTCGCCATTCATTTGGAGCTTGGCAATCTCGTCCTCAATGGACCTCACCTCGGCTATCCTAGCCAATACATTTTGTTGGCGGTCGGAGTATTGGGGTTTGTAGGAGTCAAAAGGACGGGTGGGAGGTTGCGTGGATTTACTAGTGTTCTGTATGGCAAGTGGCGGGTATGGCTGGGAAGTGGGCGGTTGCGTATGTTGTGAGAAATGTGGGGGAGGGTATGGGATGTTGGGATAGGGATATGGAGCTCCGTATGGAAGAAAATTGGGGGCCACGACTATGGGGCAGTACGTTTGATATGCTGAGGCATTATAGGGGTTGGGGTTACGGGGTTGGTTGGCCGGTGCAGTGCAAGTAGGCACGGGTTTCTTTTGGTGTGGGCACTTGGCAGACCAATGGCCTGGCTACTTGCATATGTGACAGTTGTTGTTGCAAGCAGCGTTGGCAGACACCTGGTTGGGTTGTTCTTCTCCTGTTGGCAAAGGTGATTGGTGGGGAAGAGTAGAGATGACGTTGGAGAAAGGAAGGTCCGGTACTGGTGGAGCAGTGTGTGTGTAAGGGGAAGGGGTGGGAGGTAGGATGGAGGATTGCTGCTTGCAGACGTGGAGAAGTTGTATCAACTGGTCAAAAGATGGGGTCTTGTGGAAGGGATTGATGTACATAGTAGTTTCAACACGGTGGTCAAACTTGCATTTGACAGCTCCATTGGGAAGATTGCGTTGCAGGAGCAATCCCATGACGTGATCGTCAGTCACTTTACAGTTGAGAGTACGTAGTTGGGCAATGGTGTTGCGCATTGCTGCGCTGTACGCTCCATAAGTAGGGAAGGAAGAGGGATTAAGGGAAAGAAGTTTATTGAAAGTGGCAAGTTGGGCAGAGCGGCAGATGGTAGAGAAACGGGTAGTGAGATTACGGTATAACTCAAAGCAGTTAGGGAAGAGGGAAAGCTCGTCTTTGAGTGAGGGGTCAACAGAGTTCAACAGAATGGCTCGGCCGACTCTTTCTTGGTGGATGTGGTGGCAGGGCTTGTCAAAAAAATTGGGGTTGTAGATGAACTGGGAGGCTAATTCCTGGACTTGACGGGCCCATTTTCGGTAGTTGGAACCGTCTGGTAGGAGATGGTCCCAATTGCAAATCTGGTTCACCGCTGCATTAATTGTTGTGGCGGTGTTCTTGTGGTCTTCATCCGCCAGCCGGTTATTGTCCAGGGTTTGGAAAAGATGGGTCTGCTGGGGTTGGAACGGGTGAGCGTAGGGTTGCTCATGCGTAAACTGGGGTGCACCAGTGGTGTTGGGCTGTGGGGGAGGATTGGGTTGGGAATTGTTCTTCGGAGGAGGGGGAGAGTATTGGTATTGGTAGTTGGGGTTGGTGGCAGGGGTCCAGGGGGAAAAATTAGGGGGTGGATGGACAGTATGTCAGAAAAGGAATGACTCCACCGGGACTCAAACCCGGGAAAGGGCTAACTCTAGGTGCCTGCTTTACCACTAAGCTACAAAGTCTATGCACCCAGATTCAATATCTGACACAGTATGTGCGGAGGAGGAAGGAGAATTATTGGCAGCGGAAGTGGAAGGAGGTAGGGAATTGCGGTATATATTAGAGGGGTGATTCCGGTCATTGCAATCACGGATGGCTATGAGCTCTTCCATGGTGTAGTTAGGTTTGGGGTATTGGGAGGAATGACTGGTAGTGGGAGTGGGGGTGTCGAGGTTGTTTTGGCGGACTTTGCCTTCTATTGTCTTAGGCAGAGAAGGGGGAACAATGGGGTCATCCTGGATGTGGGATGACTTGCGGATGATATCAGGATTTAAGGGAATAGGTGAACTGGGGGCTGAGTGATCCGGGTTTTTGGACATAATGGGTGAGGGATGAGGAAGTTGAAAGGAAAAAAAAAAACAATGTCAAGACAGGTCCTGTTGCCTTGTGGCTAACAAGTCCAAACAAGAAATGAATATCTACTCCGGACCAAAACAATTGGCCCGTACTTCTGATATCGCTAACGTGGCCAAGGAAAGCTTAATCTTATGGGCCGACGTTCGGAAAGTTTCAATGCTCACGACTAGGTTTGAATCTTGTCGCTACCTCGCAGCTTCACGCTGTTTCTAAACAAAGAAGGTTCCCGATTCTGGGTTGAATAGATATGATGAATGGTGAGGATGAAAAATTGTAGAGTTAAGTATGTTGGCGAGATCTTTTTTAGGGGATCATAACCTGTTGAGATGAAGAGAATCGATAGATTGCATAGAGAGAAGAAAGTGGGAAAACACGGCTATATATAGTAACTAGATACAAGCATGGCTGTGCCGCAGTCGACTGTCACAGAGACTCGGTATATGCATACCCAAGTCTCAACAATCGGATTGCCTGCATGCTGCGAGTCGCGACCCCGGGGGGAGGCGCAGCAATACCCGCGATGACAACTTCCTCGCCTTGACTTTTGGATTTGAACGTCTTCGTCTTACCCTCCCTTTTGACCCTCTCATACCGGTGTATCCGTTGTCTCTACCGTTCAACTCCAAGCGGCTGATATCCGAGTTCAAACTTGACGTGGTCCACTGTCCAGCAAGTCCGTTAAGTGTCCTAGTTCATCAGCCCTGTCGAGCGTTGTTCGTCCGACGTTCAACATGCCCCGGATGAAGCGGCATGTCAAATCTGGAGTGGACGGACTTGCCTCATCTTAGCAATTCTTGAACGAATGCGCTAGCACTTGACCCTCAGAGACTTTGTCCTTTGCGCCACTGGCAAAACATTTCCATTTTGTCTAACTTTTTGGCACACAATCATTTGTCGCCAATAGATTCAAGTGGTACAGATGACTTTCATCTGATAAGACTCATAGCTTGATATAATAGGCCGCAGATCACAGGCAGAGCTCATGTGGATAAATTTTCCATTTTAAAAACAGTATGAAGATATATGTACAAATCTAGATATAATTGTTGGTCACGCCCAAGGGTCTGTTAGATGTTCCAACAACTGTAGAAGGGCATCATGCCCGCGGAAATTCTGGCGCTCCAGAAGCTGCATTTCAGCCCGGATTCGCTCATGATGCTCGAGGACGTCATTTATCGGATTTGACCGACACTGTATCGCGATACTGTTGCAAAGCGCTCTTACGCGATGGAGACCCAGTAAGACTGCCTGAAGTATTATTGAGAAAGGGATGCATCCTATTTCAGTAAATATTTACTCCTACATACATGTTTTGGCCACTCACCAAACGACTCAGCCAGATGGCCTCTACGGCCACCTGTTCGTATCCATACCTACTTCTGATGAGATGGAATTGAAAGACATGGAAATCTTGTTGAACTTCTAGAACGTCCTTGATCATGAAAAAAGGAAGTTGATGGAAAACGTACAACAGGATTTTCATGATGGCGACCCTATGTGTCGATTCGCATATGTATTCATTGATCATGAATCGGAGACGCGCCTCTCCCTCTTCTGCAAGCTCGGACATGATGATTGGATCGATTATCTGCCCCATTGAGAAGCAGAAAGATGCGGAAAAGCCAAGATACAATCAGCTTCATGAAGGAACATCTATAGTGCATATGTATTCATTGATCATGAATCGGAGACGCACCTCTTCCTCTTCTGCAAGCTCGGACATGATGATCGGGTCGATTACCTGCACCATTGAGAAGCAGAAAGATGCGGAAAAGCCAAGATACAATCAGCGCCATGAAGCAACATCTATAGTGAGTGCATAACGTGTTCACATTTCTAGACATGATTCCTCGTAGAACTTGACGTGAGAAGGCTCAAATAATATCGGGAAAGAAAGTTATATTTAGATAGGATTTTATCTGAATGAGGTCGAGTCAATTGGGCGCAATAGATGGGGAATAATTTTTTTAGAAAAACGACAAGAAGAAGCTCTACTTATAGGCGTGAACAATAGAGACGATCTATTCCCTGAGGAATGACTCCTGACGGACATTCCTAGTAAAAATTATCCCCTACAGCCAAATGTGAGACTGAGCTTGACCACACCAACCTCGCTGCTTGTGGGCCGAGGGTACGGAATGAGCTGAGCGCTGAACTCAGTGGCCGTGGAACGTGATTTATGTACAAACACTCTTCATTTTCTTTGGTGAAGTCTCCGTAGATTAATTTTAAGCATATAGACTCAGTCCACCTCAAATTGATTCATTGGGCAGTATCAGCAGATGCCTCCGGATATGTCAAAGAGGCACCGGTTGGCCACATTTCACGTTGAACCTACTCGCTTTCATTCGCCGATGTACTGAAGGGTATGCAGTCTTCAACTCGGCATCAGCGATGGAGATGTGAACCGAGTTGCACTCATAGTATCAGGAGGTCTTAACTCTCTATGTATCTATATTGGCTCACTTGCTTTGAGCCCACAGCCACAAAGCTTGTAAAATTCTCCATATTAATACAAAGGGCAAATTTCGTCAGGGAAGATGCCAATTCTGGTTTCCCTTCTTGACTCAGTAGATATCTGAAATGCCATTTTTGCCCTTCTTCGCATTGGATCAGGTAGTTCAAAAAAGCCCCGCAAGTCTATTGAACCAAAGATATGGGAAGCTCATGTCAGTACTACAGTCTGCTCTCTCTTAACCCATATACCTATTAACCCATAGTCCCTCATAACCCATAGAAAAATGTTCCACCAATATTAGCAAATGGCTGGAGAAATGGAATTGTTAACCCATACTCTCCTGTAAACCATGGCAAAATGGATCTACATACCAGGTCCAAGGGTCATCGGTTAAGAGAGAGTTGACTGTAGTATTGAATTTACCCTTCAAAACTGATTCCTCATTTCATGCTTCTAAAGCTTTGACGCTCTCCCACAAGACCACAAACGTCGATTACGATTTCCAACACAATCAAACCTGATTAATGAAGCTATTGAAGAACTTGAACGCCGGAAAAACTGGAGCGTTTGTTTTTCTGTTGGTTGAAGCATGTACGTTGGGCGTTGGGAGTTCGTTCCAACCCAGAAACACATTTCTTTTCTCAAAAGAACAAGATAAATTTGAGACTTTTTTTGATTCGGTTTTAAGCTTGTTCGGTGTAACCAATATCTCTTCCTCTCTTTTTTCTTCTAGTCAATTGATGCGTATCGAGACACATCGGGTATGCCGAATGTTGGACACACGCCTACACATTTCACTTGGAGGGGGAAAAGGAAAAGCCAAGCGTGTATCGACCAAGATACCTCATTTACACATGCAGGGGAAAGAAAATCTGGGACAGTGTAAGAGAACTAACGTAACCAAGTCACATCCTCCGCCCGCGGCCGAGTGGTGAAGCGTTGTGATTATCTTAGGTAGCCACATTCTCACCAAGAAAAGCAGAAAGTGGAGCAGAGAAGTTTTTTTGCGATGTATAGATTGCTTCAACAAGCAGAAATAAGTATGATGCGAAAGTGTTCAAAGAACAATAGTGTACGCATCATTAATGATGGACCTCAGGTGTGACCACACATGTAAGGAAAGAAATACAAAATAGACATAAAACGCAAAGAGCAAATGTAGCTTAAGAGCAGAACAGTTTCTAACTAGAATGAAGTTGAGAAGCCAACGAGAGTCCATGATTGGAAAGATAATATGATCTCATTTTAAGAGAATGAGTGCCCTACGCATCTGTACTGGTAATGACACACAGTATATCCTGTAACTCATCTTCATGATTTTTCTCTGAAACATTGACACACACCCCTTGAGCGGATCTATCTGATCATAATCTAGGCAAGAGAAGCGGCGCAAACTACACAAGATTTTTACTTGACTATGCGGAACTGAGATAAGGAGTACACATGTGTAAAACTACATATTCAATACCAAACTGGAGTAGATCCATATTATGTATGTCTCTTAGGAGACAAGGCACTCGATTAACTGTTACAATGACAACATTGTTGCGCACTTCCTCCCGCTGACCTTTATACACAACCAGGGCACGAAGAGCTTGTGTACAAGAGTTTACATGATTAGCAGGGGTTAGGAGCGGATTGGAGAGATGGATCATCAGCAGTGGCAGTGGGAACAGGCCAGTCGAGAGCAAGGCCAGCTTCTTGTAACGCTTTTGTCAAGATGGTACCAGTATGATCGAGCGAGAATAAAAACCGCATCAGCTCTTTGCACAGCTGAACTCGATGCACAATGTCATCATCATCATTAATCAATCACATATATATGCGTGATATGTATCCATGCGCCCACAGGTTGGGTCATGGATGAGAAAACAGAAGAGGAAACCTATCAATATACAGTCCATGCCACAGAGCTATCCAAACAAAGTACAAAAGGCAGAAAGAAAAAAGAAATAAAACATACCGTCCAATTCTTGACTTGCATTCCGACTTTGAATAGTCTCACGGTATCGCTCAAGATGATCTCGATAGAATAATGGTCTTCGTCGGGGTGGCTGTGGTGTGTCTTTGCTTGCTCGTGAATCTGGTTGTGAGGCTGTATACGACTCAGATTGCGGGATGGGCTATTGAAGAAGGCCTCGTCATCGAGATAGTAGTGGTTGAGGATGAGGAGGTACGAGGAGGCGACTTGGAAGAGGCCCAAGTCCAGCGATTTCTCGAACAGATCCCGCGGCTTGCCGACGATCCTGAACAGCGTCGTCCATTGCTTAATGTCTATCTTGCGTGCACACCCCACAACCACCTTCAAAGACTCTTTGAAATGGTCTAAGAATTCGGCCACCAACGGCAGTAGCACCAAGCGTTTCTTGCTTGCTACTCTGTCCATTCGCGTCTGCATGCGCCGTGGTGGTAAGCGTAGGAGTAGCATCGGAGTCCACGGACGAAGAGGAAGTTAGTTTCTGGAGGTGTCCGCCCGGGTCTGTCTTGAAATCCTCCTCTTCGTCGAGGACCGTGTAGAGCAGGATCTCTAGCGAATGTCCGAAATAAATCAGTTCAGAATAATGGGCTCCAAATTCAACCGCCTCTTCCATCTTGCCTCGGCTCAAATAAAACTTGATCAATTGATGTATAAACAGTTCAGTCTTGTTTCCCCCCACAGGAGTACCAACACGTTGCCAAATCAAGACCAAAACAAAGCCAGTCAGTTGCGGTTATTTTCGTCAGATATGGTGCGCAAGGATTCAGAGATGACTAACATTGGTAACGATCCTGAACAAAGCAAAGTTGAACGACTTTTTGACAACAGTTTCCTGTTCGATTCCAACAAAAATACCTTTATCCATCAAGACAGCTATGCAGCGAAAAAATCAGGAAAGGGAAACGGAAAAAGAAATGAATCATGGCAAAACGTCAAACGAAGGATAGGAAGAGTGCTGAGAGAAGAAAACACAAGCGAAACGCACATAGGGATGAAAGTTGAGTGGGATAGTCAGTCTACTCTCAGTAGGCAGGCGGTTCTGTCGCAACTGGAGCTCCTTCTCTGGATGAGGAGGAGAATAGACATTGTCGATAGCCAGAGCGTCGAGCCAGACACAGATCTGTTTCCCGTCCCACGCCCAGAGCGAGTTCTCGAGGAGCGCGAGCTGGCCATGAATGAGCTGTCTGCCGGCCCAATAGAACTCGACGCGTTCGGCGAGGATCTGCATGTCGTACTTGACCTCGGCGCGCCCGGAGCGCTGGGGCCGCAGCAGCACCACGTTCCCGCCGACCAGCAGGATGATCAGCGCATGGTCTAGGTCCTTCTCCGGTTCTCCAAAGCAGTGCTGCGCGTCCGGTATCAGCCACGACAGCCCCCGCGCCCGCATCGGGTTCCCCACTACCCCTTCAAACCCTATGCTCCCACAGTGTATCAACGTCTGGTCTTTAATGATGAAGTGCGACAGCGTGTTGTCTGCCGTGTAGATCAGCAGCGATGTATCATATATGGCCAATAAAATTATCAGGTGCGGGACCGGGTATTCAAATAAGCAATTCGATAAGCTCAGGGTGTTTTCTCGCGCAAATAAGCGAATCTGAGTTCTCGAAAAAACGGCGTTTTGTATCAAATCAAAATCAAATGGAACGATTCCCGAGTCAGAGAAGTGCCTATTTGATTAGCGAACTTGTGAATGCTGGCACCCAGGCTCTTTATGGGAGAAAAAAAAACGTGCCGAATAGGATCCGGCCTCCTCGATGGCGGTGACCAAGATATTGCGAAACCACTGCATGCCGCCTTGGACACGGATGGCCTGTTCATCGTCCTCGTTTTCGAAGAGCTTCCATCTTCCGGAGATGGCGTTGAAGTGGGTGAAGCCGTGGCGGCCTGCGACGGCGAGCAGCTTGGCGTCGTCCGAGATGCAGCTGGACTCGATTGGCCAGTTGGTGCTGATGTAGTCCGCCGGGATCTTGATGTGCTGCCACACATCCGACTCCCGGTTCAGCATCGCTAGATCAGCACTCTCTGTCCCTCGATACACGGAGACCCGATCGTCTAGTTGTAGAAACCCATGCTTCGTGTTATCCTTGACAGAGAAAAAAATAACACCCCATAAATTTTGGGTGATCAATCAGATGCTTGGTACTGTAGGCTCTATATGCTTCTCGGACCTACCAAAAGACAAAAAAAAAAAAAAAACTTACCGGCGAATGCAGTGTGGCGACCGCGCTGTGAGCAAATGGTAAAACAAACAACTGATCATCAGCGATGTCTCGTGTGGACGAAAGTGCCGGCGCAGCAAGGAGGAAGAGCTCGAAGTTTCCTGGGCCCCAGAAACTGCCCCACCCCCGAAAAAAAGCAATCCAAAATCAACTCTCCATCCAACGCTCTCTCTTCTAGTCCATGTAAAAAAAAAAACTCAACTAGGCTTTGACAAGACGCCATAAAATAATCTTCCAGTATGTGTTCAGGTGGCCGTGCGTCTCGGAGGGTGCCGCAGAACGGCCGCTCGTCTGGAGCCGGCCATACACGGACCAGACAGAGAATCCGTGGGAGCCAGCGACGGCCAATGCGTGGCCATCAGAAGTCCTACGGACCCAAGACGACAGACAAGTATCAGTGTTGCCAAGAGCAAGTGAAGAAAAAAAAAAAAAACATCTCTGCCAGGCATACCATGCACACATCTTCACCACTCCGTCGCCTGGCTCACAGGCCGCCCTCGGCTCATAATCGTCCGCTTGGCTGGCCTGGAGGTTCAACGAATGCGAATAATCAGCGAGAAGAGCCGGGCCTCTCAAACTATACACATCTACCATGCCCCTTATCACCCGCACAGACACACATATATATGTCACACACACACACACGCGGCACACAAAAGCAAGAAGGTAGTAAGACACGACTGAATAAAGCGAGACAGAACGCTGCGGACAGCGTGTAGCTTGCAGATCAAGGTACACTTGCTTAGAGGAAGGGGAAAAAAAAACATAGGCAAAAAAAAAAAAAAATGCGCGGGTGTGCGACGTACTTTTGGACGCCGATGGCCACCAGGCTGAACCGCACGTTGACGGCACAGGCGCCTGTCGCGGGGAGATGGCCGAGCCGGGCGACGGGCTCGTGCACGCAGCGGCCCACCCACCGCACCGCCTCGTCCTCCACCATCCTTGTGGCCCGCCGCCGCGCCGGTTGCGCATACAACAGATGCCCCACATACGCCCGGCCATCCGAGGTCACAAAAACGTACAGGTTCAGCTCGCTGCAATACGTAAGCGAAAGTAACGTCACTAGAAAGCATTACACAACAGCAGTTTGATGTGTTTCAGTATAAGTTTTTTTTTTTTTTTCAAATAAAAAAACACAAACCTGATTTATCGATGAACCAATCAAAGTCAGCCAGCGGATTCTTGAGCGAGAATTGCACGGCAGGATTGGAATGAAAAAGGTGATCTTGATGATGAGAGTGATGGCGGTGGTGGCGGAGATGACGGTCAGGATCGGGAGGATCGAATGCTAAGAAGAAGGCACGGATGGATGCCCAGGATATGGCTCGTAACTGAGGGACAGGACTTTGCAGCCCTATCAAAATGTGCGAGGGTGTGAGCGCCAGACTGACAAAAAAAAAAAAAACCCTGTTCAGTGAAATGTGTTGTGTGTCATGGGTATGAAAACGGAAGAGGCAACAAACCAGCTCATTTCTTCCGCAGGATCAGCGCAGTCGATCTCGCCCACGAGTTTGAGGGCCAGCCGGGGGAACGGAATGCGATCTGCGGGTCCAGTGGCCAGGAACGATGACGACTGTTCCGGCGGGAGAGTGTAGACGGATGCGGTTGAGGGCAAGGGTTCTAGCTTGTAGATAATCAATGCTGACTTGGCGGTCTGTTTTAAGGGAAGAAGGCATAAGATAATAATAAGTGTTGACAAGCAGGCCAAGTGTAAAAGAAAGAAAAAAAGAGGGGGCGGAGAGAGAAGAACGGCACCCAGATGATGAGGATATGCTCGTTGTGGTCCGGCTTCCACTGGACATCCCTGATGTGGCCCAAGCGGGATAGACTGTCGTGGGAGCGGATGAGCTTGGAGATAGCGATCTTGGGCTTCGGGGTCCATATGGTGAGCTCGGTGGCCGTCCAGGTGGCAAAGAGGCCGATGGGCGCGTGCGGGGTGGCTGCACAGGACCCGATGCCGAGCAGCTCTTGTCCCCTGCGGTGCGCATGCTGCTGGCTCGTGGATGGGCCGGCGTCCGGGTGATGATGATGATGATGCGTGGATGCGCTCCGGCCCGGTGTCTGTGTGCTTGAGTGCGCCAGTCGTGAGGCCGAGCCTGTAGGCCAGTACATGGATGCCTTCTCCTCGTTGACGGCCGATGATGAGCGTCCCTCGAGTGGTCCTCGTCTTCCCTGGCTGGCGTTCTGGGTGGTTCTCGGTGGTTGTTGGTGGTTGTCGGCTCGATCGACAGGAACAATCCCGCTTGGAGAATGTGCTCAGCCCCATCTCTTCCACTCCTCTCACCTCCACAACATCCCAGAGATCACCGAACGGCACAACGCAAGGGATTTGGAAAAAAGAATCAGAAGAAGACAGAAATAGTAGAATGCTTGGGGCACATAACTTCCGCAAAGAAAAAGCCCGGGTTGTGTTGAACTCAGTAACAACTTGAACATTTATATTCAAGGTGTTTTTAATCTTAGCAGCCCCAATCAAATGGGCTCTCGGTTCTTATCCACTTTCTCGGAGCCAAACAGAAATGAGCCATTCCAGCAAGAGAGTTCTTCTTACTGTGCCCGTTGCTTGAATGTGCCTCCTTGTCTGCGGAGCTTCACTGAGTACTGATGGCTTGTTTCATTACTAATTCTCGGTCAGGATTGAAGAAATGTGGAGGTAAAAGTTTAGGACTGCTTGGTCATACAAAGAGTATAAATGTTAAAGCTACATAGGAAGGGCGCTGGGGGATGCGTGAATTTATTGAATTGAACAAAGATGAGATCTGTAAGATTAACAAGAGATTCAAAAATTGATCATGAGCGAACAAACAAGTGGGAGAGAAAAAGGACCAGAGAACTATGCCAGGTTGAGCAAACCTAACGAGCCAAAGCACCATTTTTAGCATGAAGTATTGAGACGAGGATGTAAGATCTGGACGACATACCTATTTACATAGATGAGCCACTAGCTGGCATGAGAGCACAGCAATAATTCTTGGGCATATTTGATTCCGAGTTCCTCTGTATGGCGCAATAGTAGATCCATTAATCAATCTTTTCAAAGCTTGCTTCAATTCGAGACTCAGGAAATCAAACGCATCGAGGCCATGGAACACTAGGAACCCCTGGCGAAGATCTGGGTCTCCATCATGAACAGGAGCGAGTTTGTAAGTGCTTGTGAGATTCTCAGCCGCTCGTGTTTCTTTGACGGGTTGATCCGGTGACTCCGGCGAGTACTTCAAGTCGAACAACAGCGCAAGATTTGGGTTGGCATCGGAGATATCAATACCCGCGTGTTCAGGGGTCATCCACGACTGGAGCTCCTCGGCGGAAGCGTTGTCCTTGGCGTTCTTAACCTGGACACCACAGAATGTGATATCTTTCTCGTCCAACGAATCTCGTGATTGATCCTTCAAGTAGATGGTCAAGACCTGATCGAATGAGAACTGGTTACGGAGATATTGTGTAGCCAACCCTCGGTGGAGACCTTCCATCAACGATCTAGTCGTTGGCGTAAGCGTGCAATGCATGAAGTGATTCCAAAACATCATCCTTTCATCCAAGAGTCTCTTCTTCCGGATATCATCGATTGAACCCAGACCCAGTTCATTTGCCAATAATCCGGTGAGGGTTTCCAGAAACTAATTGGCCATGGGAATGGGGCCAGGAAACTCTGTTAGTTCTACGGGCGTGGCGCTCAATGTTCATAGTGTCTGGAGCCTTGTTGGAACTCTTGAGATCGGCAACCGTTTTGCTCATCGCGCACAGTAGAATTATTCTGCTGGCGTATTTGCCGGCCTCCCCTGTATCAACGCACCCTTGCGAGAGAACACGAGCCAGAGAATCGATACATGATATGAGTACGGACTCGTTCTTGTATAGATAATTATTTGCAGCTAATGCATGAATCGGCTGCGACGGATAAGGACTATGTTGGACATTGTTGGTTGGATCAAGGTAGCCGCAATGTGCCGCATGAGACGCAGTGAGTTGCACATTGAGCCGATCCTCGGCATGGAGAGAAACCCCAATCGTTGGGCCGAGTAATGCAAGTGCCCGGGCTTCAGTTATTTTCAGGGTTTCTGTTATCTTGTCATAGGACAAAAGTTTCCTCAAAGCATACAGAGCCATTTGGTCAACAGCAATAGCGGGAGTTGCCGCTTTTTTCAGCATCAGTGCATCAGAGAGGTATACGCTGAAGAAGGGACCACCGTATTGGCCAAGTCGCTCCGGCAGAAATATATTGTTCCAATTTTCTGGTCCACCATGATAGGGGGACCATCACGTCGAAGGAAGCTATTTAATAAATAGGGGGGTACCGCAAGCCTTGTCCTCCTCGAGTCCCAATCTCCCGCGAGCTTGGGTCATATCGGCTGTTTGGCGAAAAATCAATGGTGATGCGAGAATCCGTGTCAACTAGAACAGCAAAGATGCCCGTGCATATGGGTACGTTCCTCAATGAACGGCAGAACTTCTGTAACCGCGCCGCTTCTTCTTCATTTGGCGGCAATTCAAGCAAGGTGCTGGCCTCATCAATCGCCAGAACTACCTTCAACTTGGTGGCTTTGAACTTTGAAGAAGTCGTTTTTACAGATGGACTGAGCTGCGCTACATAGAAGGGTGGGTGAATCGTTCAAA
This sequence comes from Puccinia coronata f. sp. avenae, assembly GCA_002873125.1. Taxonomy (NCBI): domain Eukaryota; kingdom Fungi; phylum Basidiomycota; class Pucciniomycetes; order Pucciniales; family Pucciniaceae; genus Puccinia; species Puccinia coronata. Next base: position 113,840 of record PGCI01000206.1, on the reverse strand, counting down.
CCGACTAGCCTGCGAAATTCGGACTGAACTTCTGAGTAAAAGCCTGAGTCATGGGACGATTGGTGCTCGTTCCATTATTCCAATAGCTTCGTGCGATCGGATGTTTTGGGGGCCTTCTTGAAAAAATATCAACGGCAAGGTTGAAAATTGCTGCGATGAGTCGGTTGTAGTAGTCTTCGGAAGATTGCGTTGATAACATCTCAGTTGCGAGTTGGGATCGTGGTGGTTGACCGACACGGGACGGAGGCAAATATCAACGACACAAACTTCATTTGCAAGTTCCTTGAGCAAGCGAGTTTTTCCCATCATTTGTGGGACCCACCATCCACGTGTAGGCTCGTGTAGGGCGCAAAGTAGGTTTCGGGTTTCCAGACTGATGTCCACGTTTCCAGAGTCTTGATGGTTGGCGTGACGATATGATCATGATCAACATAGTCTGAGCTCAAGCCTTGTTGAATGACGTCCCAAGACAAGAGGGGAGGGTAAACGATGTGACGCAGTTCTGCTTCGCCTTTCTCCAGGGACTTTCCAAGCGATGCGATTTTTGCCGCGCGATCGATTTTTTTTTTTGTTGTCGTCAAGTTCAGGATAACGCCTCATGAGATCGAGCAGCATGAGTTTGTCTTCCTTCAACTGACTGTCAGCACTCCATATATACACAACATCTTCCCATGAATATGTTCCTCGCCCAGTGGCATATTCAATTAAACTAAATTGTTCACTTTTGGTGGGGGTGAACCAATTGCAAGATCTCCTCCAGCAAGTTCAAGTATTGAAGAGCAATGGTTTCTATAACCGGTTGCAAAAAAAAAAAAAAAAACAGCAAGCTGGTCAAAAGCAGAGCGACCTGAAACATGCAATTGTATGTACGTACGGCCAGCACGTCGGCAGAACGACCTTAAAATCTTGATGATATCGAACACAAGGATGGAGCCTCTCGGATCAGGCTACTTCGTGTTGAGGAAGAGATGTGCGTGAATTTGTGGGTTGATGTTTGGTCTGTCATTGTGGTTAAAATAATGATTCTATTCTAGAGAGATGTGGTAGATGTCAGCGTCTGCTCAGAAAGGGATCCTGAGAGATTCTTAACCTGTTCAGTGAGTCGGATTAATGTTTGAATAGGATAAGTTTGTGGTTGAAGTTGGGAGTGGAAGCAGTTCAGAGACTATTTATTTTATGGGAACGGAAGTCAGGCTTCCGCATAAAAACCATAACTCACCACTCACAAGCAGCGCAACCCCTCCACTGCCAGCTCATTCTCTCCAGCACTGGTCTCGACTCACCGCTCACCTCAGCTTGCACAGAAGACGGAGGAGGTGGCGAATCGACGATGAGCGTGTTACTTGAAGTTGAGAAGAAACAAGACTTGTTTTCTTCCGTTGAGTATACAAACAAACAAAGAACTGACCCACATTAGCTTGTTTTCTCCCCTTTCTTTAAAACCAACCGGGATCTGGACAATCTTAAGACTAGCGTCGGGGATCTGGTCGTCGATTTGGAGGTCGACTTGTGTCCCCGAACGAGCGAGAATTTCCTCAAACTCTGCAAGTCTTATTACTACAACTTCTGCTCCTTTTTCAACGGTAAGCAGTTAACACTTGTCCTCTTCATGAGCACGATTTTTGGGTTTCCCGGGGATATACATCAACTTTTTTTTTTTTCCTTTTTGGCTACAAGTGCAGAAAGATTTTATAGCTCAAACGGGAGACCCTACGGATCTTGGAACCGGCGGGGAATCGATCTATGCAAGACTAGAGCGAACGGATTCGCATCCGGAATACGGGAGCCGATACTTTGGAAGCGAGCTAGCGGCGCAGAAGGCGCACCCCAAGCTGCTCAACCATGGGAGAAAGGGCACGCTTTCGATGGCGGTTGCGGACGGGAAATGCGCGAGCCAGTTCTTTGTGACGCTGGCGGACGGACTGGACGAGCTGGACAGCAAGCATGTAGTGTTTGGGCGGATCGTGGAGGGGTTGGAGACCCTGGACCTGATCAACGACGCCCTGGTGGACGACCACGGCCGGCCACTCCGGGACATCAGGCTGCGGCACGTGATTGTGCTCGACGACCCCTTCGACGATCCACCTGGCATCACTATCCCTCCCCAGTCGCCCGTCGAGCCTCCAAGCCACCAAGGGAAAAAAGTGCTGCGTGTGGGGGATGACGAGGAGTTGGACGAGGAACTGGACCCCGCGGTGGTGGAAGAACGACGACGCGAGCGGGAAGCGCGTGCACAGGCGCTCACCTTGGAGATGGTCGGAGATCTACCGTTCGCGGAGGTGGCGCCCCCGGAGAACATCCTGTTCGTCTGCAAGCTCAACTCTATCACACGCTCCGAGGACCTCGAGCTCATCTTCAGCCGATTCGGTACCATCCTCAGTTGCGAAGTCATCAAAGACCCCAAGACCGGAGACAGCCTCCAGTACGCCTTCATCGAGTTCGACCAGCAAGAAGATGCCGAACGCGCTTACTTCAAAATGGACGCCGTCCTCATCGACGACCGCAGGATCCATGTCGACTTCTCCCAGTCCGTCTCCAAGCTGTAAGTCCACGCCATTCCCTCTTGATCCCCCAGAGATTCTCTTCTTGATATGTATATATCGTGTTTCCCCCTGCTCGTCACTAGACACTCGGATTGGATCTTCAAGAGGACCGGCAAACGGGTCAAGCAGAACCAGCGATACGAGCACCCTCCCAACAGAAGGCGTGATCCCGCCGAAAAGCGATCCTCTCAGGCGCCACGACGGGACTCCAAGTACGACATGTCATCTCGTGAAGACGATCGGGCCGAACGCGCCTCCGATCGACGGCCCGACCATCGTAAGCACGACGATCGCAGGCACGACGATCGCAGGCACGATAATCGAATGCATGACGATCGACGGCACGACGATCGACGTACAGATTCTAGCAGGGACCATAGGCCCGCCCGCCGGCCAGACTCGAGACCTCATCATCAAGACTCTAGGCACGACCACGGCAGACGGCGGTCTCGCAGCCCTCCCCCGAGGCGACGGTAGCAAGCCCCATTTCGCCCGATCACAGGCTATCCGAAGGGGCTTCCGCCATCTCGTGTGGCTCATGTGGGTTGCAGTCAAAAGCGAATGCTCCCTAGTATGTAGGTTCATTATCCGTCAGAGGCGCCGTCTGTCCACGGGACAAACTGCACCACTCACTACCCTTCCCTTCCAGAGATGACATCAAGAATGTCTGCTTTCACATTGTAAACCGTTGTGTGATTCAATACCCAAAAAAAAAAACGGGTTGATACACTTTTTGTTGGGCGACATGCCAATTATTTGTACACTACTTCTCTTACGCTCTTACGTCGACTGACTTATCTGCATGCATGCATTGAGCGAAGAAAAAAAGAAGCGTGTGAATTGGGTTCATATGTATGTACAGTTATCGCTTTAGCTTGATTGAGGAGCGTGTTGGTTATGATGCAGAATGGGGGGCTTTTCCGGATGTCCCTTCACCCAAATGTCGAGACACCCTACATATCCGCCAACTCCTACTGAGCTTCATTACCCTCGCCGTCTCGCTAATTTGTACATTGCATCCATCTCCCCACCCCCAGTCTTTGGAATCGCCTCGCGTTGCAGCCTCGCAGATAAGCATACATGAGAGCAGAACACTTTCACTTCTTCCCCCCCCCCCCCCTTTTTTTTTTTCTTTATTGGAGTGGCACGCACGAAAACGACGAAAAACAAAGGATGGCTCCAATCCGGATATTGCGAGTCAAGTAGTTATCAGCTCTCCAAAAAAAAAAACAGATATTGAGGGGCATATCGAAAAAAAAAAAAGAAGACAGGGCTTCGCGGGGACTGTTAGTGAAAAATTGAAGGGCTCGAATATGGCGGGACGAATATACAAGTAATCACGGCCGTGTCGTGGAGGACACCGTCCATCCGCTTTTAACCTAAAGCAAACAATCAGAGCCAAAGGAAACAACGAGAGCTAAAGGAAATCATGAGAGCGAAAAAAGGAAATAACGAGAGCCAAAGGAAATCGTGACAGACAAAGGAAATGATGACAGCCAAATAAAGTGCCCAGAGTCAAAGCAAAAAAAAAAAAAATGGACGCAGGTCCTAGTAACGCGACGCAAGAGTGACAGAGGGGCGGTTACAAACAAGCAGTTACACGCGCAAGTTGACGAGGGGGAGAACAAAGAACCAAAGGCCAACACATTTCTTTTTCTCATTTGCTTGTGCTTTTTTGTTTTCTAAGAGTATAGCTGAGCTCAATGATTTCAGGCGTTCTGTGCGATCGAGAGAGGCGCATTGTTGATGCGGGAAGTCAGGCTATCGGGCACACGTTCAGCCGTCTTGGCGTCGCCGTCGAGGTTCTGTTTGTTTCCAGTGGACCAGGATGTGAGTTTTGAGGGCTGGTGCTTATCTTGGGCCAAGCCAAGAAGCGTAGGCCATGGAATTATTTGCATAAGTATGTATCAGCCCGCTTTCATCTCAGTTCCATCATGGTGTTGGTGTTGGGGAAGCTAGCTCTCACTGGAAGATTTATCCTCCGTCGAGAGCCTGTTATCCGCAAGGAGGATGTGCTCGGGATCCGGCTGGTCAGTTGTCAACCCCCCCGCATCATTGTATTCATCAAGATGAGAAGTCCGCGTTTGGAGGGGAGATGTGGGGGCAGAAAGCTGGGACAGATCGTTTGCGCTTCGTTGCTCGAACATATTTGGTTGGCCGATCACCGCCTTGTTCCCTACTTGATCATTGCTCACGTGAGTTATGTCATTGTAAACCGCTCCCGTTGGCGACTGCTGGCAAGGCAGACATGCCCAGTGTCAGCATCATGTTCTTCCGCAGTGGCAATGGCAAGGAAGAGGCGCCGGGAAAACAGAGGTGGAGAAGACTAGTGTACATAGTTAAGAGGGATAAGCTCACTATACCATTGTCCGCGTGTGGGTCTCTTCTTCTGATCATGAGACGGATGACAGCCTCTTGGTGCTGGGATGTGCTTAGGGAGCTAAGCTGGGCAGCCTGTTCGGAATCATGCGGCGCGCCGTTGAGGTGGTGAGGAGTAGGCGCACCCACGGAAAGGTGCACCAGGATGCAGGCGGCAAGAAGCACTGCAACTGAGAGTCGTTCCATGAACACCATTTCCGAAGCCAGTTGATTCAGTGCGTCTCTCCACTGTCCAGATTTCAAACAAAAAAAAAAAAAAAAAAAAGGCAAGGTTGAAGGCCGTGGGTGGGCGGGCTGCAAGGACCAGTTTACCAAGAGTTTTGGAATCGTTCAACCTGGCGGCTTGCAAAGTGGGTCCCGTTCACATGGCACATGGAGCGATCGTAGAAGGGCAGGCTTTTAAAAGCATTTCCAAGTTGGAATTTCGGCGCGACGGAATCCTTCCGTCTCTGCAAGGGAGCATACGGGAGAACGTTATAGAAATAAGACAGGCTATGTAGGTCTCTCAAGACTAGCGGATCTGCTCTACAGATCTTTGGCACCAAATAGAACGAAATGGCCAGTGTACGGCTACGCACGGCAGCGTATGTACTTATATGTAGAACAAAACAGCCTTCTGGACAATCAACCGTAAAAAATAACTACTTCCACAACCTTAATGTGTAGGGGGGTTCACATTAGGTTATTTTTTTACTGATGCTGATCCCATAGCTTTCTTACTGACGGTTCAATTTGGTGTGATTTGGGTGGGAAAAATTTAAAATCTTTTGCTGACGTGCATTAAATTTTACTTGAATTTTACTGACAACAGCCATTTGTGAACCCCCCTAATGTGGTTGGGCTTCCCCTTGGGTTCACGTAGGTTCACGTTGAGTACAAGCTCAGTATGTAACCCAAATTAAGACTATCTGTTCTGGGCGAGTTGAGGAAATTGGATGGAGCCACGGTTGCCTTTCACCCGGATAGATGACCACAGTATGGCCCGGTTTTATACCTCCGGCGCGGAGCAGTGTTTACTGATTAGGTCTCGAGTAGATCAGGAAGATTCACTTTAAAACATAAGCGACCCTAAAGCACTCATGTTGGCAGCAGTTTGGCCTGGCGCGCAGCCATGTAGAAATCTGCACTTGCTAATCAGTTCTCAGCATGACGGGTTGAGAAGAAGGGAGTGGAACAGGAGCGGAAGGCGGGCAAGCTGGCAGGCAAACAGCACATGCAGCTGGCAGGAAGAGGAGATGATCTCTGAAAAGGCGGTGCCATTTCGGAGATGACCCGCGGAGCGAGGCGCAGAGTCGTCTACCGCAGTGTGGCCCCGATGAACTGGAAGCAGTGCATTTGCTCTGTGTCAAGCATCAACTATTGCAGCAAGGAGAATTGATGTGTAAACGGATTTTGCGAAAGGTTTCGGACGTTATCAACGTACCACAAAAGAGGTACCGCCTGACATTATCCTTTTTGAAATCCCTACAAGAGAATACGTGTTAGGAGATAATTGAACACCCACGGGATGCCATGATCTGGGGTTACTTACCAATCTTTTTCGCTCGTAGAATAAATCCGTCCGACTAGCACCTGTAAGATTATGATTTGACGCGTCGTTTTTTTGTCAGAAGGGATACATACCGAAAAACAGCGATTGGGAATGAACCGAAATGATAAAACGAGATGCGGAACAAACCTAAATTGACAATCTTAGGGCATCCGTCTCGATCTTTTTCCAGCCTTGTACACTCTGTACCTGTCCAAAAAAAGATAGCTACATTTGATCAGCTCGATGTATGCATCCCATCCATGAATGATGGATCATCATCAGAACATGATTCTCGTGGACTGACAATAGTAAGCATCACTGATACCAGGGCTACCACAGATGATACACCTTCCACCATATGTCCCAAAGTTGCATTCATCACAGATCCTAACGAGCGTTTGAGGCCGGACGTATGAGTCGCAGATGGGACATTTCCCGTCGCATTTTTCGCACATCCGCGCGATCGCGATGCCCGGCTGTTTTCGACATTGAATCAAGTCCGGATGATCTATATAATAGATCAAGTTATCTCCTTAATCAATTGGCCGATTTAAAAAAAAAAGGGCGAGACTGCGAGTGGATCAATTGTGCGGAACTGCTTACGTTTTGACATGGTGAGGTGTTGAGATCTTCAAGGTGATGATTCCAGCTCGACTTTCTGTGGTTGGTCAAGACTCGAGGGAATTTCAGGTCGCAGAGGGTGCGCAGGACGAGCGCCTTCACAAGTGTCTCGACGTCGCTTCCGGAGTCGAGTGGGTCCAGAGACGGCCATCCTCCGCGCGGTGGACACTCCGTCAAGGGCACCACTGCGACCAGAAATATGTATTGCACACCACACAACACCACTCCGACCACATTAAGGCAAAACCAAGCACTGGTTAAGTCCACCACAGCGTTCATCTCGAGTTCTACATGAAGGACGTCACTTACACTCATGCTATTATCTTTCCCTTCTGGTTTACTGGCAAGTAGAGCTCGGTTTGACTCCGAGTAGAAAAGACATCCCCGAAATTTGCTGCATCGACTTCGACCTGTAAAGAGTTTATAGGAGTCATTCAAGATGGCTGGTGGCGAAAATAAAACTTCGATCTTGTTTGTCTGTTTAGGTAAGAAAAAAAACCCATTACATATGTTGTTCATCGAAAAATATGGTTCTGTAATACAGTCGAAGAGATGTGACTGACTGTCAAATTTTCTTGGACCGAATCATAAAAAAATTAATCTGGGCACAGGAAATATATGCAGGTCGCCCATGGCAGAGGCGGTTTTTAGACATCTGGTAAACACGAATAATTTGCAGGACCGGTTTGCAAGGATTGCCAGTGCAGGCACTGCTGGGTCGGTTATCCCTTCAGAGAGCTCCATGCTTATTGGAGATGATAATAAGACATGCTGAAATGCCCCCATTCGATGGTGCTGTTGTATGGTATATCTGTTCCTCGGATTATGTAGCTACCATGTCGGCGAACGACCGGATTCCAGGTGAGTTCCCTCCCCCAAGAAAGGGAAAATATGGTCAGGCTGCTCCTAATGATGATCGTGTGATCCCTAATTTTACTGACAGAAGTCACTACAACTAATCACTTTTTCAGGAGCATCTCCACGTGCAAGAAATACGGCGTGCCTGTCGAGTCGCGCGCACAACAAGTGGACCCGTCGGACTTCGACTCCTTCGACTATATCCTGGCCATGGATACTTCGAACTTACAAGACCTGAACCGGATCCGTCCGCCGCAATCGAAAGCCCAAGGTTGGTCTTCCATTCACATCTATCCTCCTCGGCTCAGATCACACGACCGAGAGAGTTTATACTATTTACTGATGTGTGAGATGTGTTGTTCTTCGGGCCCTTGGAAATGCCGCGCATTTGTCGTCCCAGTCAAGCTGTTTGGAGAATTCGGCGACGGACAGATCGTCAAGGATCCTTGTACGCAATCGTCGGGCTCTTCCTTTCATAGCATATATGATTGATACTAATCCAGCGACAATTCTCACCGCCTTATTGAACAGACTACGGCGCAAACGTACCGCACACATTCTTTCTTTATCTTCGATCACTCTATGGTTTTCCTCTCATGATTCCAAATCACCTCATGACACACTATTGACACCATCCCACTTTTATCCTTTGGTAGGACGGATTTGAGTACAACTTTAAACAGTGTACAGAGTACTCCATCGGGCTGCTTAAAACGCTCGGCTTCGACTCTGTCCGATCGATCCTCTGAGACAGAACCCTTCATCTGTCTCCTCCAATTATTTTCACACACTCCCCTTCTTCTGGTACTACTGTTAATGCGAACTCACATCCGTTCTTCCTAAAAATTTCGGCTTATTTTTTTTTCTTACTTCACTATCTTGTTCCACAAAAAATTTCACCTGGTTTTTCCTCTTTGGCAATCTCTTCAGATGAAATACCGCGACTTTTTTCATTCAATCCGCTTTGTGTTGTCACTTTTCCTGACTTGTGTTTGCGCATGTAATCTATTCTGGCTGTTTTTTATATCAACGAATCTTGAGGTATACTAGTGTTCTGTTCTCAATGGAATTAATCTTTCCCCCTGGGAGATTCATCCATATGTATCAGTATATCACTTATGTTTTTGCAGACCGAATCCTTCTTCAGTTGCTCTCTTTGACATAGGTATGTATGGCTCAGAAGCGTGCTCTTCTGGATTCAGAGAGACGCGCAGCTCAACCTCGCTAAAAATCATGATATGTGCGCAACGGAACACTCACTATTGACTGACAAAGAAATTCCATGTTGGTTGATTTGGGTGGGTTTTGGATGTGTTTTTCAGGGAAATAAGGCGTCGGGTGTGTTTTAGGCAAGAAGTACAAGGAACTTGATCATGTACTTGGCTTATAGGAAGAATGCACCCCTGATTAGTCCTGTCATCTTATTCATTTGCCAAAACAAGTCGACGATGGTATGTAAGGCTTAATCAAGGCTTTCTTGTTGCAGGTGGATTCCCGCTTTTTCAAAGGTCATCAAGTCCTGAAGAAACTTACATAGTTGGGTCAAGACATGAAGTCTGCGACTGAAACCAGAGCTCGCTCGTTTGCTTAATTATCCTCATATTGTCCAGATGGTTTTGTGAATTGAAAATTCCAGACAAATGTCATGTCCGATCCTTCACAGCTGTGCAAGATGCGATGGAGGCAGCCTGACGGACGACCCAGTTTTGCCATTCTGCTTATCGTGGGTCCATTAACACCTTACAACTTCAAAAAAGCATAGCATGTCCTAAGTTATGTATGAAAATAAGTAGCTTATCCAAGCCTCTCCCTATGGGAGGAGCTTGGGTATGAAGTCCCAACTTGCGCAGGAGCAGGAAGGACGTCTGTCATTGATTTTCATTTATTTTCATGCCACAGAGTCGCACATGAGACACAAAACAGCACAAAACCCCATTTTTGCCAGGAAACAGAGACAGAAATGACATTCAATACGACGTAGCATCCAACACCATCAGCTACCATCAGCCATAGTTATGATGTCATACATTTGTCCGGATGGCTCAGAGAGACATAAAACATGAGGACGGTTCACGTTGGGCCTAAATCCGTAACCCATCAGCAAGCGTTTAACCACACGCTCCTGCCAAATTGTCAAGGGACGCTTGCTGACGTGTGGTTACGGATTGTATAAAAATGTCCAATGTGAACCGTCCTATTGGTTATCTTATCTACCATGCCTGTGATCTGTCGAAGCCTCTGGGCGTGTATTGACGTATTGACATATGTAGAAACTTCTTTCGAGGTAGCCTTCTTTAGTTTCTTACTTCGTCTCAAAGGGGTCCACATGGTAGCCTTCTTTAGGTTCTTACTCTGTCTCGAAGGGACCCCCAAAACAGGACGCGCTCCTTCATGGGGACTTTCAAGTTCGGTTTAGGACCAGCCTATGTAGGCTGGACTCGGGAGTATGTATGAACAACTTCGCGGCCACGCCGATTCCAGAAACCATGGGCTTCCTGGGTATATGAATCATCCGGCCTGGAGGAGTCTCCTTATCAGATACCAGGCGACCCGTTAAACACCAGACTGTCGAGGACTTGAGTAACTTATCCTGAATGCGAGGGTACATCACCAGAGGAGCATATACAGACACTCCAACGGTCACGGTATGTATCTGTGGGCCTCACCTGAAAATAGGACGGTTCACGTTGGACCTAAATCCGTAACCCATCAGCATTTAGGTCCAACGTGAACCGTCACACTCGGAGGTGTACAGAATTAGGTCTGATTAGTACCATGACCCTGCGAAACGCTTCTCTTTCTCTTCGTCTACGCCTACATGGACACTGCTTCACGGTTGATCATGGGTAGCCCCTCAAGCATAAAAGGCTGATGTTCCCACCAGCTTTCTTCCCCTTCAACCATCTCTTCCACTCGCTTCGTTCAAGTCTCTAGACAAAAACGCCAGAAACTCCACACAAAGTTAGTGTCATTTGTCATCTCCCTTCCTCTTTTTTGCAGCCTCTCTGACCATCTTCGGTATCATATCAGATGAAAGCCAGCGCCGCATTCCTTTACCTTACCACACTTTTCCTAGTCATCGGGAATTGTTTCTGTAACTACGTTGATATCGAGTGGGATGGGCAATCAGAACGGCTTGAAAAAGGCAAATTCACACTTTTAATGTTAACAGATGGCACAGAGCATACACTCTGTCTCAACAATCCCCTCGATAAGGACCTTTCCAATATCGAAGTCTACGCGGATGACAAAAGAATTCACTTCCAGTATCCCCATTCCGATTACCCGAAGAACTATATTCCACGTGGCTCCGTCGCAGCCAATGTCTATGTGTTTAAGAACGGAAAACCTTCCAAACTTTCGGCTCGCTGGCCCGTGAGCGATTTCGCATCAATCGGTCAAAGTGGCGGAGCACCCATCACACCGGGAAAGAAATCCCGCGGCCGCTCCTAACTCCAAATGCAGTCTCAACACCCAAGATCGTTCTGAACTTGAAACACGTTGTATGTAAATATGCAGTTCGCGCATCCCATCCCAACAAGGTCTTGAAAAAATTAAATTAGATTTTTTTGATCCTGTGTGTGCATAACTGTTGTTTTCGTCGCTCCTCATTCAAAGAGCTAAAAAAATACAATCCATTCACTCTTTTTTGCGCATTTCCACATCTGTTTGTTGAAGAATCACTCTGCCGCGAGGAATTACCCTCGAATCTAACTTCATGCCCCGGGCCCTTGATTTGTTGAGCTACGCAAAGCCTTTGTGCAGAGAGGCGCCCGGAGAGTCTCCATCGCTGCTTTCCGTGCCCGGTTCTCAGCCTCGCCGGGAGTGAGCCACTGGAAAGGTGTCCGGCATCTAATCAGCTACCTCGCTGGTTCCGCTGAATTTCATCTTAATCTATTTTCAAACAGCCTGCCGAAACCACTGAAATGTTACCGTGATCCTTATGGGGACCTGTGTTACCTGCCCAAAGACAGTTGAGAGAGATGCGGTGTGCACGCGAGAGTCGCTCTCAACTGACTAATTATCCGCCGAAATTGAAAAAATCAGAAAAAACCACGCTGATCATCTCAGGATCCCGCATCCCGCCCGGGATCCCTGCTAGTCACCAGCTGCCACACCTGGCATTGCTCCAAATCTGGAAATTTTGTATGTACAGCTACAGTTGAGCAAAGCATTTCACTGTAACAGTTTTTGGCCATGTCCAAAATGTTGGCAAAAGAAATTCAATCCCATATTTTTTCTGAAATTCACCCAAAAAATGGATATAAACCTGTGAAGAAAAGTCAATTTGAAATCATTGCAGAAATATATCAATACTACGAATTTAAATTGTCTCACAAAACAATACATAAGTATGTATACAAGCCCTCTAAGTACATGAACATAAGTAATTTTCATGCCAGCTTTACATTGCGTATCCCAAATGTGCTCTTTCAAAAAATAAACTCCCCACTGCACAGAACCCTTAGCGGACTTAGATTGAGAATGTACATGGTCTTAAATGCACAGAAATGTGGTCAAAATGTTTGTATGACCCTATTCATCAGTGAACATCCAACCTGTACACCAAAAAGTTTTGCAGGGAAGGTGTTACAGCGCAATGCCTTGCACAACTGTACACCCCCACACTCACCACCCACCAAAATCTTCCAAGGGCCTGTACCATGGGCTAGGGTTCCTCAGTCATGGTACCCCCTCATTTGCACTATCTCACTCTTATGCCCATTTCCCCCACCTGTAGGTTCACACAGCACCTATGCATGAGTAGATTATCAGATACCAACTGAGAAATGACCAAAGATATTGGATTTTGTGGTGCTCTGTATGCATTACAATTCCAAAAGCACATATGTTGAGGTATTGTACAGCAAATGATGTGTTGACAAGATGAAGGCTTTCAAGATTGAAAGAAACTAAAGAATGAAATTTCATCAGATGAGAACAACAATGAGAAAGAACACAAAGAGAGGATCAACTACCTACAAGAAAACACAGTCTGGCGGTGAGAAGACAAGGGTAGGAGTGATGAGAAAGAGGAAAAAGAGAAGGAATGGAGGACTGAAGAAAACAAAGAACATCAATACATGAGAAAATGAGAGGAGACAGAAGCAAAACATACTAGCGCAACTGTCAACAAGATGTCTTGACAGGGTTGATGAGTTTGTTGAAGGCAAAGGAAAAATGGGATTGGATGAGTCGGTATTTGCAGATGAATACAGACAACGTGGGGGGTGGAGGAACAAGTCAGACTTGAGTTTGATAATGAGAAGGCTGTTAGAGTGACTATAAGGCTAGATTATCAAAGAGTTCCCCAAGGGAAGAAAGTCAAGGGAGAGAATCAAGCCGTTTAAATAATGTGGCAGAGATGACTGAGTCAACGAGAGGGAGACAAATGGAAATGACTGCGGCGTTGGAAATGCAAGATAATCGCGTTTGCAAGTGTTGGAGAATGGTGAGTGAAGCAAGGGCATGTGAGGAGGACAAAAGGAGATCCAAGGAGTTTGCTTCTCAGTGGAGACACGCGAGGGTCCCTATTGCTGAGATGTTGGATGTGGAGGGTTCTCAACTAGAGGAAGCGGATATCCTGTTACTTCCAACAAGGGCTGGAGTGTTGTGGAAAGGTACAGGAATATATACATGTGGATGGAACAATGACTAGGATTAGTGGGGAGGTCAACAAGGACATTGGTCAGGATGAGTATGACTAAAACAGGGGATGGAACAGAGGACAGGGTGTTATAGGGAGGGGATGAAAGAGGTTGGGAGATTTTGTCTCAACCAGGGATGGAACAGAGGAAAGGGTGAGGAGGAAAGAGGATGGGAGGGATGGAACGGAGGACGGGGTTTTACAAGGAAAGGAGTTTATTGATAAGGAGTTTAAAGGAGGAGATTAGTATTTGAGAGTTGGTGGAAAGAAATTATTGTTGGGAGGAATAAAAAGGAAGAAAAAAAAAAGTTTGAGGAGTGTTGGAATTCTATTCCTTCAGCCAATAGCTCTGAAAAGAGATCCCAAGACAGTGAGTTTTTAACTCATATTAGTTTAAACTGAATAATATATTTATTGAGTTTCTGGCCCCACAGCACTAAGTGATTACAATGAGAAAAAGAAGATCAACTTTGCACAGCCAAGCTCCTTGACCAAAAACCATATTGGTCAACAAGACAAACCACAGAACAAATTGTAAGTACAACTTGCTTCCAATAAAACATCTAGATATTCATCCAACTGATAATATTGGTTATTTAGATCTCTTGATCCCATCAATCTTAGTGCAAACATTCCTATTTGTGGCCATCAACAAGATCACAGCCAAAGTAACTTGTTAGTCTCAGTTACCTTCTCACTTATCTTTACATGACAAGACATTGATGCAATGATTCTTTATGCACATCTACAGTCATATCTCTCTCAATGAAAGGCATAAGATCACCTCTGTACATTGCCCGGAAGATGAAAATCGGGACATCTCTCATTTTCCATTTTGGGCCCATGAGCCCAACTTCAAAATCACTGCACAACCAACAAACAAAACAATCATCCACATTGCATTACTTGGACCAATTCCCAATTTCTTGAGCTAGTATCAATTGTACAATTAATCATACACTTCATTGGCATTTATTTACAACTGTTCATTCTCAATATTGATGAATTTCAAAAAACACAAAAAATCAAAATAAAATATAACTAATCACCCAATTCTGATCTTCTCTCTTCAGAATCACCTCCACAAGCTTGTTCTCTTCAAATATGTGTACTTGGTATCTCCTCACCTTCTCCCCTTTTTCCTCAACATTTTTTTTGTATCAATGTTTTTTTTCTTCCAGGCACTGGACATAACACTGATCTCAACAAGCAACAAGAAAGACTCTCTAAATCTTCATTACTTAACCATATCACCTAGTTACTTGACCATTCTTTCTCATTCCTGTTCACCCAATTGCAAGTAACCATTATAATCAATCTTCAAGACATATATTTATCAAAAACCTCCCCAGCTCTATATATTAACTTTCACATCAACATATCAAATTATACTTAGTGAGGTGCAATAGTATCAGCCTTTAGGTAACTTTATCACTTATCTTATTTGCTTAACTTGTATCATCTCAGTTTCCTGACTATGAAATACATCTGGAGTTCTCACATTTCTTCAAGGAGAGGCATAGACCTTGACAGATTTTGAAGTATGTGGGAGAAGATTCTAGAAATGACCTGACCAGCAGGAAGGAGTCAAATTTTTCTCTACTTCCCTGACCAATCAGAGCTCAGAATTCAGTTTGCCACCGGTGCAAACCTGACCAATCAGAGATCAGGGTGCAGATACTTAAAATTTAGCCTAAAGACTGGTCTGGTTCTGAACAATCAAAATTAACAATTTTGTATTTACTTACATAGGCAAAAGAAGAAGACTGAGAGTGGGAAATCAACTTTTTCTATGAGAAAAACACCAATTTTGTGAAAATTGTAAGGAAACTAGTTTGTCAACCACTTAGAAATGGAGAAGATGAGAAGGGGCCAGAAAACTCATGGTCAAGATCTAAAGAGGCAAAGCACCACTTTTAGAGTGCATTCTCTGGAGCACCGCTTGAAATAGCCCATCTTGTGGGCTTGTCCAACACAGCATTGAACATGATTTTCAGATGCCATGTTGGAAAAGCCTGTCCAACATGGGATTGGACAGAATTGTCTGATCCCATGTCAAACACTTTTGTTTGAATGGTTTGTTTGGCACAGCATTGGACATTTCTGTCCAATGCTGTGTTGGACAACATCTGTCCAATGAGTTTTAACTCATCGGACCAATGATTCAACCATTTGGAAGTCGCTCAAAACACTTGAGCAACCTCACAATAGTAAAATTACAATTGGTCCAATGAGTTAAGAACTCATTGGACAGTGGCTGTTTGACATGGGATCAAACACGTTGAAGAAGCCAGTCAAACCTTGTCCAACATGGGATTGGACAGAATGTTCCATTCCCATGTTGGACAAGATGGTTGGACTGGCTTGTCCAACATATCATTGGACAATCCTGTCCAATGCCGTGTTGGAAAAGCCCACCAGATGGGTTTTTTTCAGTGGTGGAGGGGAAAGAGATCTGAAGGACATACATAAACCACTTACCCAAATTAGAGCGCAGCAAGATCTGTCTTGCATATTTGATTCAAACTTGCTTTGTATGGTAAGATACTAGATCCACCCGAATATTGAGCAACTGCTTCAAAGCTTTCTTCATGTTGGGGCTGAGGAAATGAGAAGTATCAAGCTCATAGAACACCAGAGAAGTAATTGGCAAGCAACCTATAGGGCAAACAGTACTTTTGACAGAAAGATGACTGTGAGTACAACAAGCATTCTGAATGACTGGAGAAAGGACACGCAAGCACACCTTTTCACAGCAAGATGACTGTGAGTAAAACAAGCAGTCTGAATGAATGGAGAAAGGACACACAAGCACACCTGTGGGCCATGAATGAGGACAGAGTGAAAGGCTTGGGTTGGATTGAATGAGAATCAGAAAAATGAAAGAGACTGAATGAACCAAAGGAAAGGGATTGGACCTTTTGAAAGCAAAATGACTGTGAGTACAACAAGCAGTCTGAATGCCTGGAGAAAGGACACGCAAGCACACCTGGGAGAGTGGAGAGTGAAGATGAACATGATGGAGAGAATGTGTCAAAACAGGATCTGAAACAGAAGTGAGAAACAAGGAATATCAGGCATACCTGTGGGCTGTGAATGAGGACGGAGTGAAAGGTTTGCATTAGATTGAATGAGAATGAGAAACATGAAAGAGACTGAGAGGAAACAAAACAAGGATAGGGATGTTGGATTACATAAGCAGAATCTTGAAGTTTGCAACTCTCATCAATTAGAGTTCAAGCCAAACCGGATGTGTTGGTCACGGCGCCGTCAGTGAAAGCAGTCTATGAAGCTCAATACCCCCCTCTCTCATTGCCAGCTAATCTTCAGTTTGGCAATGATACTTTGGTGTTTTAATTTCCCAAGTGACTTGGTGCAGACGTCTGCCAACATGAGTTGTGTGGAGATATAGTTGATGTGGGTGAGTCCCGTGTTGTGAACTTCTTGCAGCCAATGATAGATGATGTCGATGTGTTTGGAGCGTTGCTGAAAGATTGGATTGATTGCCAGGGCAATAGCGCTTTGGTTTTTGACGTAGACTTCAAATCTTTTGGAGAGTGTGATGTTGAGGGATGTTAATGAATAATTCAGTCAGACGGCCTCTTGACTCCTTGAAAGAGTATGCGGTATTCAGCTTTGCTAGTGGATGTTAATGCTGTTTGCTGCTTTTTGGAGCGCCACAAGAGTAGGCTTCCACCTAGCTGCGTGATGTACCCCAAGTAGGAGCGGCAATTGTCAGTGCAGTTTGCAAAGTTGGCTTTGGTGGCATACACATTGACATCAGATATGTCACCAGATCCATCTAGGAGGATGCCATTGGCCAGGGTTCCTGACAGATACCTGAGCAAGTGCAGTACACTTTCCAATGAAGTATAACCGGCTTTCTCAAGGTTTTGTAAAAGTTGGGAGATGGTGAATGATATGTATGGCTGCGTGGACACAGACAGGAAGGTGAGGAGCCCAAGAGCCTTGCAATAGTTCATGTTGACAGTCTGTCATTTTGTAGTTTTCCAGTAAGGAGCGGGTGTAGGTTTCTTGATTCAAAAGAAGTTGTTTGTCCCCCCATTTGCGTGAGTTTGATGCCAAGGATATGTTGCGTTTTGCCAAGGTCCTCCATGAAAAATTTGGTGGAGAGTAACTTCTTGAAGCAATTGACATTGTGACTGATAATGTTCATGTTGTTCATGCAAATGTGAAAAAAGCATTCCCAGTTGGAGACTTGTGAGACAAAAAGGCAAGGATTGGCAGGCAACTAATTGAAACCAGCAGAAACAAAGAGCTTTTTGATTTTGCCGTACCAGATGTGTGGCGCCTGTTTCAATCCATAGATTTCTTTATGGAGCTTGAGACAGTGGCCCTTTGGTGAATCTAGGCCGGGCAGTGGTTGCAGATAGATGTTTTCTTGCAGGTTGCTGTTGAGGAACATGTTTTTTGCATCCATCTGTTGGATGTTGTTGTGGAACTACTCTTTTATGGAGAATAGAGCTTGAGAGGGAATAGGTGCTTGAAGGGCTGCCTCTCGGTTGTCTGGGAGAGTAAGGTAACAAGAATATAAGAGTATGGACTCTTAAAGAATAAGGTGTGGCTGATGAGGATCTTTAGGTATAGGTGGTAAAGGGTAATTGTATAATTGTTGACTATGTTTATCTTCCAGGTTGTAATCAGACTGGGGGCTGGGATATATATGATACTAATGATTTCACCAGGTTACTGGGGCTATGATATGTGCTAATTGCTTTATAATGTGTGACCAGTGATTTTCTGATGGGGAACAAATGATCAGGGAAGACAAGCCTCTTATATAGGAAATATGGCCAATTGGGGGAGTGGCCAAAATGTGGTTGTGTGAGGGATGAAACATATAGATGAAACATGAAAAAGAAATGAGCATGGCTGACTTGTGGGTGATGGAAATAAATGGAAGGATGGAACAAGTGAAAAAGCTATATAAAATGGCTGAGTTGTGGTCAAGGGGTTGAAACGTGTAATATATGTGTTGTGGAACATTCCATGGGAGAGAAAAATATTTACAAGTGAAAATATTCATTGGAAGGGGGATAGTGTTTCATGTGTTGAAGTTGTGGTTGGGGATGTCCTGTGGAACTTGTGTGATTGATGGGTCTTGACCATAGCTTGTGAACCCCTTGTGATTGTTGAATCCTGTGTTTTCAGTCCTTCTGGCCTTTTGCTGAGGAAAGATTGGCTTACCAAATCCACCCCCAAATTAGATGATGTCCCCATCATCCAGACTGAAGAAGAGCCAATCTTGACGGATGAGCAGTGACAGGAAAAGAAGAGAAGCAAAAGACAGAAAAGAAAAGGCATAGGGGAAAGTGAACTGAGTGAAATGAATATGAATAAGAGAGAGAACAACTTGTCTGGGTGGGGATTTTTGATTTGGAAAGAAGATGAAAATTGCAGGGAAAGGGGATTTCTTTTCTGTAGAAAAACAAATATCTTTGAATGTTTGTTTTGTGTGGTTATTGGTTCAGAGAAGCATGGTGCAGTGTATGTCTTTTCCAGAATGTAAAAGAAATCAAAAATGTATGGTTGGGGCTAGCTGTTCAATTGATAGGCTGTTTTTAAGGGATTGGGGTAGCCATGATGTAGGGTGTTTCATTCAACCACCCCCAAATTTGATGAATGATGGGAGATGTCTTGTTTTGCATCATTCTGGCTTTCTGCATTATTTTGAATGGTCTCGGAGGTTGCAACTTTTATCACTTTTTTATTGGATTACTTAATAACTTGTGTGCAAATTGTTCTGGGGAGTGTCATCATCAGGCTAAAGGACCTAGTTTGAATTGAGATTTCTGGGAGCCTGTTTAGTTTTCTCTATGTTAATTATGACATAGATGGGCTTCTGTTTTCATGTTTTCAGTCCTTCTGGCCTTTTGCTGAGGAAAGATTGGCTTACCACAATGTACCCTCTTGAGAGGCCAACAATGAGGGCTGCTCTGAGACTGTTGGACTTCCGGTGTGGTAAGCCAACCCTGAATAAATAAAACTTTGAGGGTTTAATGATGTGGTCAAAAGCACAGGTGGCCAAGTGTCAGCCTTAGAGACAACATAGTTGCCCAAAAGGCTTCAAAAATGTCGTCTTCAGATTCCCCTTATTCCCCTGATCATTTTCATCTATTATTGTCCATAGTTGTGATGTATAATTGAGGAGTAATTACACTTTAAACATCTACTATTTTCTAAGTTCAAACCATATTGAATATATGCATTTCAATCAACAAGGTTAACCATTTTCTCTGCTGGCTGGATGAAAATTTTCATCATCACTCAGAACCACCCACTTAGAAGAAAACAGATCACTCTGCCAACCCAACTCATCACTACTCATCAACCCAGGTCCCATCACATCCCCTTGTCGTACAGTTGTGGTCATTTGTTGTTGTCTATTGACTAGTAAGCAGTTCTTGCCCATTTATCTTTTCCTTCCAAGTTCTCCTGAGCTTGATCTTACCCCTTTTCTACTCATCTTCTCTTTCTCCCATCCCATAAAGAATCAAACCATAAAAAACATCATAAAACATCAATCTTCTTAAACATATCATCTTGCTTCTGTGGAATAGGCTACTTAAATCCACATAGGTTTCCTACTAAGAACCTATACCAGTTCTTTTGGTATAAAAAAGTAAGGCAGTCTCTGACTGGAACTTCTCTGTTTCTAAAGAGAAGAGGGGTTAAGCTTAGCTGCCCTTAAACCACCTCCTTAAGGAGAGAAAGAAATCCCAAAGAAGGCCATTAATCATAACTTTAGTTATCCTTTCTTTCTTTCCCTCTCTTCCTTCCTTCCCTTCCTTTTCCTACCCTGGTTGTTCTTCCTTCTATCCTTGGAATGCAACCCTTGTGCCTTCCCAGTCTAGTGTCCTGTTGTCATGTAAGAGACCCAGGTTCACACCAAGGCTCAAGGGGGTTACAGGAATACATCAAGTACTCAGGCCCCAAAACAGGATCCAGCAAACACAACAAAATCACACACCTGTCACACACAACAATCCAACCACAACTCAACCTGTATTTCTGCAAGCCCCCTTTGAATATTTTCTTTGGTTTAAACCCCTCTTTTCCTCTACAATTTTCCAAATTTTCTATTATATTCCATCAATCAAAGTTCAGCCCCTTTTCTCTTGTATTTTTCACTATTATATTAGTTCTATGATGTCATTATATTCCACCAACCACAACTCAGCCAGTTTTACTCCTTTTCTACTCATTTCTTTGTTCCATTTCCTTCCATGAACCACAAGCCAGCCAGTTTAGCTCTTCTAGTTGATTTAGACTCTCACCTTCTCACTTCCTCAACCACATTTTGGCCACTCCTGTAATGTCCTCCCAAAAGATATATAAAGAGCCTGTTTCCTCCCTCCTCATTCCTCTCCTCATCAGATTGTCTACCATCATCAGCTTGTAAGTACACATCCCCTGATCCTATAGTCATCAGTTGAATACATCTGGTTTCATAGTAAGCTCTATTACTGAATACAGTGTAGAGAAATATAAATACCATTACCTGCCCCAGTTTAAACACATTCTGGAGAATTATAAAGATAAACCATCAGCTTGAATACATCCTGATTGGACATACAAATTAATAACCCTTACCAATATATCTCAAGCATCCTCATCAGCCACACTTTTCTTTAAGAGTCCATACTCTTATTCTTGTCAACTTCAACTCTCCCAGCTACCAAAGAGAGGCAGCCCTTCAAGCACTCATCCCTCTCAAGCTCTATTCTCCTCAGAGTAGTTCCACACCGGTTGGGGAGTAGGTGTACCCAAACCCCTTGTGTTGGTGAGAGCCTTGAGCACACAGCCTGACTTTGAATTTTACAACCACACCCTTGGAGTCTTTTTTCTTTCAGAATGTGAGACTGAGTCTCTACAGTGACAGCAGGACACAAGAGTTGGGGGGGGGGGCACGAGTTGAATTCCAGAGGGATAGGGGGAATACAACTAGAAGAGAGGAAAGGAAAGAGAAGCGGAAGAAGAAAGAAAGATGATAGAATAGAGTCTTTATAGACTGATTTGAGTTTTTTCAATCCTTTAAAGGAGATGGGTTTAAGCAGAGCAAACTCTATGCCTCCTCTCTTGAAGAAACAGAGAGGGTACAGTCAGAGAATGCCTTGATTTTTAATGCCAACAGAAACTAGCAAAGGTTATTTATCAGGAAACCTATGCGGATTTAAGCTGCAGTCCACAGAAGCAATGAAGATGAATGTTTTTGGATCTTTTGATTGATTATGTTAAGTTTTTATTGGTTTGATTCTTTATGGGAGAAGAGAAGAAGAAGTTTAAGGTTAAGAGGAAAAGGCAAGAGGAAGATCAAAGCTCAAGATGAACTTTGAATAAGAATAAGTTGGAAAACCTGCTTACTATTCAATCAGATGACACCAAATGACCACAAAAACCTAAGGATATGAGGGGATCTGTGTGATTGAGTAGTGAGGAGTGTTGATCCAAGTGTTATGTGCTTCTTCAGAGTTGGCTGATGAGTAATGATGAAAATTTTCATCCTGCCTGAGGAGAAGTGGTTAATCTTGTTGATCAAAATGTATATATGCAATATGGTTTGAACTTCAAAAATAGTAGATGTTCAGAGTGTTATTACTCCTCAATTATACATCACAAATATGGACAATAGTAGATGAAAATGATCAGAAAAATGAGGGGAATCTGGAGAGAAAATTTTTGAAGCCTTTTGGGCAACATTGATGTCTCTAAGGCTGACACATAATGTCAGCTCTGTGATGCCAAGGGCTAGTACCTTTTAGCTACACAAGGTGATAAGAGTGCAAATGATGGGTAGAGTGGGGTATTTTCACGTAGAAAAGTAGTAAAGAAAGAAATAAAAAGAATATAATTCTTTTTTATAGAGGGGCCTGCTGGCGCAGGGGTGTTTGTAGGTGCCCTCTAAATCAGAGATCTGCTAAGCAGGGTGGTATCTGATTAAGCAAACAATGGGTTTCTGCGTAACAGAAGGTGGTACCAAAGTGCTTTTCCAATTAAGGAACCAGAATGGGGACAGAAGGATAAAAGAAGTACTCACTATTGCTTCTTTTAAGCCAAAAAGCCACGTAGGGGGGTGAAGTAGAGCTGCTGGGTAGATTGGATGGTTTCTGCGCAGGAGCTGGTCACTTTGAAGGGTTGGTTAAAAAGAGGAACACCACAAATAGAACAGGCAAACAGAGCAGAGTAACTGAAATAGGACAGGACACGGCGTAACTGATTGACTGTAATATAAATTGATGATGATGAACAACATTTGGCGTGGAAAGAGGGCTCTATATATACTATTTTCACTCATAGTAGAGGACCTTTCTTGCCTGTGTGCGTGTAGTTGCTATATTTCAGCGCAATGTGGCCAATTTGGGAGATTGGCACTGACAAGGCTCATCCCAATGACATTGCTAATCATTATTTCAGCGTCACAAGTGTTTTAAATGACCTTAATAACCTATTTGGTTACTGTAACTAAGGTACATAGCAACACTGACGTGTATTTGTATCTGAAATGGGCCACAAATGACGCAAATGGGCCACAAATGGCTATGGCCAATCATTAAAGGCCACGCTAGCTATGTTACTCTTATGTATTCAAGGTTTTTATTAATGAAACCTTGTAAATAAACTACGTAGAATCTACTAGTACCCTAGTTACACCTGTACACGTGTGGTAACTAGGGGATTAGCTATTTCCACGCATTTGGCCAATTTCCAATTGGATTATATAATCCACGCGCGGGGTTGGAGGATTAAACCCCAATTGGGCCTAACTCCTAAACTATACACAACACCTCAATTATAAGTCCATAATTGGTCATTTCACATATGGTATGTATATATAACAAGTACATACATGTGTAATGTCATCTGTGACACATAAGTGTGGCCAATTCTTACGGGTAATTGGTTCAAGGTGAAGGAGTAGGAATTCAGGGGTACTTCCAGTGAGGGACCCTACATTAATTTGCATGAGGATTCAGAATATGACATAATATTCTAAGTTATCCTCAAAGTTTAGAAGTTATTAGTATTTTTTGTAAAAAGTAGTTTTTATTTTAATTTATTACTTATTTTTATGGTGCTAGGACTTTGCTAATTTTATAGAATAAAAATGAGTAAACTAAGTTTTTTATACATTATTAGTCATATCAATGGGTCTTAATACTGTGGTAATAATGTCTCTTTTTATGTTACTTTTGTCAGGTTGGCTCTGACATAGTAGCAAGCTGACACAGAACACCCAGACGGTACCAAGAAGTGATTTGTTCCGGGGTATGAGCTCAATTTACCAAACATGAAGCTTCTCCATGGCGGAAAGCTCCTCCTTCACAGCTTTGGACCAGCAGTAAGCATTGGATGATAGCATGGCTTCTCTATATTTATGCAGGATTTTGAAAGCCACCATTGCGCTAGCTAGGTTAGCCCGGCGTTTGGTGTGGAGAATGTTGGACTTGTCAATTGATGAGCTGATGTCTTTGGGCGCTTTGTTGGAGGTGAGGACAACATTGTAGCCAGGTTTTGGACAAGGAGGTGGGACTTGTTGTGGGAAAGAAGGGGGATCTATTGTCAGGATCAATGATGCCAAGACTAAGTCTTATAGCTAAACTGCCTGCAAGAATGGGCTAAGGAGATGATGAAGAACCTTAAGAAAGGTTATGGGAATGGATAAAATGAAGTAAGAATATATATTTTATTTATAATAAAATATAATGATAGAAGGACGGATGATAAAGTAGGAATTTGGTAATTCCAGAGGGGCCTGCACAGCAGGGGTATTTATGGAGACCTCTTGATCAGGGCCTGGGGAAGCAGATGCACGCTGATTTACTGGGTACTGAGCTAACAGGTTTGTTTATAGTGCCCAGAAGATAAGGGTAGACTGAGGAAAAAGAGCCACAGGGATTTTACTTACTTTTAAATATTCTGTGGTAATTCCTCCAGGGAACAAACAAGACAGCTGCACTGCCGGCATTAACCAGTAGAGCACGGCAGCTCAAGCGGTGCTCAAACAGCCGTGTTTGACCAGTGGTCGGACAGGCACTGTTTGACCAGTGGTTGGACAGGCACTGTCCGACCGAAGCACCTTCCGGTGGGTTGGACAGGCCTGTCCAACCAGTTGGCTCTTGCTTTGGTCAGACAGTGCCTGTCCCACCACCGGTCAAACACGGCTGTTCAAGCACCGCTCAAACTGAGTTGTTGGACCGGTTAATGCCGGCAGTGCTGAGGATTTGAGAAGTGATTTGGACGAAAGCTGGGGTGGTTGTTTGATGATAGCAAAGAGTTTCTGAAAGGACTGCAAGATTGGACACTGTTTGAATAACTGGTGGACAATGCTGAGTAGTACTGGTTCAGGGTAGAAAATGCTGGGGAATCCTCTAAGGGAAGGAAGACAGGGTTTAAATATTCTTTCCAGGCCTGTAGAGACGAAGTTAGAGAGCATGGTGATCTGTTGGAGCAGCTCCAGGCATGTGTATGATCTGTAAGGGTTAATGGATCCCCTTGGACTAGATCTACTGGAATTTGGGGATCCCTGATCAAGATCTGTTTTTTTATGCTATCTTGGTTTGAGGATCTACTAGCTCTCTTTTTATCTTTTCATTTTGCCTGGAAGGCCTGTCACACATGTGATAGGTTTGGTAAGTTTTTGGTGTGACATGTTCTTTTGTTAATTTTTGTTTCATAAGATATTTCTTTCATGTAGATAAAGGGTTGTAAGGAGTTATTTTCTAGTTATCTTATGGCTGGTCAACCCTATGTTATTTTTTATTTAGTTTTAGATTCTGTAATAATATATTTTTATTTTTATGTTTTTAGTTGTCTTCTTGTTACTGTGTCAGGTTGTCTCTGCATAGTAGCAGGCTGAAATCTGTGCTGGCATAGCCGGTGGAAAGGAAGGGATAGGGGAGGGAATCTGTGCTGGCAAAGCCAATGGAAAGGAAGATGGGGATGGGATGGAGTGATGCTCATCATCTGTGGGCAGGAAGAATGACCTGACATAAATGAGAGGAGCATCTAGGTCCATTTTGTTGTTGGCTGATTGCCAGTCAAGGATGTCCTGGGAAGAGGAGTTGGGGGAATGGGGTGGTTGATCTGCGGGGTGTGATGTTTTGTTGAGTTTGGCAAATTCTAGGGTGGCAAGGAGATCAAATTGAGATGATGGGTGGGAGGGGGCAAAGATGGAGACTCCTGGGAAGTCTGCCACGTGAAGGACGGTGTTGTGGCAGCGCTCCACCTTCCCTCCTGGCAGCAGGACACCCCAGTTGTGTGCCCGTGTTGATAACCTACCAGGAGGCCCTTTTTTGAGGTGTTACCAAACTTCCTGTTGCGTTGGGATTTAGGAATGTTGGCAAATGCAACACAGCCAAATGGCTTGAGTTATGAGTTGTTGAAGGGATGACCATGCCAAAGTTGGTAAGGCGTCTTCCATTTGAGTTGGCGCACTGGTGTGAAATTCTCAAGGAAGAAAGCAGTGGATACTGCTTTGGCCCAGTACTTGGACGGCATGTTGACCTGCTTGAGGAGGCATCACGCTTTCTCAGAGGTAGTGCAGTTGGCTCTCTTGGCCACAGAGTTTTGTTGAGGATTGTACGGGGCTGTTAATTGAACAGTGATCCCTTTTTCTTTGAGGAAGTTGAGGAATTGCTTGGAGTTGAAATACCCCCCCCCCCATCAAAGATAAATTTTTTGATTTTACTCAAGTGATGATTGGTGACTTTGTTGTTGTATTGCACAAAGTTTACAAAGGCTTGGAATTTAGACAACAAGAGATAAACACAATGAAATTGAGTGAAATGATTGGTGATCTTGAAATAGTATTGGCTACCTTGGAAAGACGCAGGGTTGATTTTACCGCTGAGATCCATGGATATGAATTCCAGGTGTTGCTGGAGGTTGTAACATTGACAACAGTTTTGTTCATGATGGACAAGAGACTTATTCTGCTGGCAAATTTGCCAGCGTCACCTATATTGACAAAGCCCCGGGAGAGAACAACAGCTAGGGACTTCATACATGCTATAATCATATCCTTGTTGTGAGGCAGAAAATGGTTTGAAGCTAATGAGTATATTGGCTGCACCGGATAAAAACTATATTGACTTTTGCTGCTTTGATCAAGGTAGCTGCAAAGGGCCGCATGAGACGCGGTAAGTTCCACATTTAGACAAGCCTGGCCATGAAGAGGGACCCCAATTGTTAGGCTGAGTAAAGCAAGTGCCTGCGCTTCAGTCATTTTGAGCTCTTTCTCTATATCACTTCAGAACAGAAGTTTCTTCAGCGCAAAGCAAGCCATTTTGCTGACAGGAACAGCAGGGGATAGCGCAGGGTTGGCAGCTGGTACATCACAGAAGTACCCTCCAAAGAAGGGAAACCCAATCACGTCAAAGGTAGCAATCTTGTAGATGGGGGGGTATAGCTTGCGTGGTACTCCGCGAGTTCCAATATCCCGTGAACTGCAGTCGTATAGCTTGTGTGGTACTCCGCAAGTTCCAATATCCCGTGAACTGCAGTCATATTGCCTGTTTGGTAAAAAGTTGGCAACAAAAGACATTGTGTCAACTAGGATACTAAAGATACCTGTAAGATCCGGTGTAAGACTCAAAAGTGTTGTTAAACCTTTTGCTGAATGGAGAAGGGGAAAAATGGAGATGCAAAACTCTGCCCTTCTATACTATCAGAAAAACAAGACCACCAAGCTTGCTTGGCAGATTATTTATTGTGACAGGATTGGTCGGTTCAAGACGCCTGCGGATTATGATAAGTTGAGTGATGATTTATGATTGTTGTTGATGATTGATAACTATGAGTTGTTGATGTTGGTGTTGATAAAACCTCAAATATTGAATTGGCAGTGATAAATGAGGAATGACCAGTATACTAGTTGGTGAGCTGGTGCTAGTATTCCTTGTAAATATGTGAGTACAAGATCTGATGAGGAAGGGAAAAACAACTGGAGGAGAGCCTCTTACATAGACAATGAGGGATTTTAGCTCCAAGGGAAGTACAACTGAGGCATTTTTGCTGGTGGTGACAGTGGGGGCAGTGCAGTCAGGTGATGTGGCTGTGCATACATGTGACTGTGGCTGTGCATACATGTGACTGTGGCTGTGCATACATGTGACTGTGGCTGTGCATACATGTGACCTGTACAACTGGAAAAAAAGCCATGCTGTGCAGCCATGTGATGAGGCTGTGCACTCATGTGACCTGTATTGGCATACATGTGATGAGGCTGTGCACTCAAGTAACCTGTATGGGTGAAAAAAAGAACAAGATGAAAAAAAGAGTCCTGTGACCAGTCATGTGACCTTCCATGTGACGTTTCCATGCATGTGACCTCCCATGTGACCTTCCATGTGACCAGTCATGTGGATAAGTGGTGTCGTGCGGCTGTGCAGTGGTGTCATGCGGCTGTGTAGTGGTGTCATGCGGCTGTGTAGTTGGAAAATCCACTAGTGTAATCTGCATGTGACCAGGCTGTACTGAGTATGGGTTATGGGTTACTGGTGGGGTTGTGTAACTGATGCAAAACTGGGTGTTGGAACTTGTATTGGCTATACCTCCTAATCTGTACATGTAATGAGAATTCCGTGTGTAGTTTCCTAGAATGATTTTCCCCGTAGAATATGTTTGTGAAGTCATATATTGAGATTTGAGAGTTGTGTAATTTTGTGTATGTAGCAAGTGTGTAGGTTGATGTATCCGTAACTTCTGATCCTTTTGGGTGATAATGGTGTTGTAGTATGTTACTAGAGGTAAATTTAGCTGTAGATTCTGAATCTGGAATAATATCAGCTGATTTGTGAGTGGATGGATGAGAAAAAGTGAGAAGTAGGAAAAAAGAAAATAGAGAAATATAAGAAAAATAGAGAAATATGAGATTAGAAAACAACTGAAAATTTATGACATATTTGGAACACCACACCGGCAATTCTCTCAAAGAATGGCAAAACATCTGGAACAGCGTAACATTGTAATCTGGATGCTGTTGGAACAAGGTTCAAGCCTCATCAATTGCTAGCACAACCTTCAAGGGAGCGGATTGAAAGAAGGAAGCTTTGGCAATAGACAGAGCTGCGCTACCTAGATTGAATTTAGGATCTGTTTGACCAACAAGCTTGTGTAATTGTAGCTGAAAATTTGAGTAAAATTTTGATGTGGTGGATTTTTGGTATTGGTTCCATTCTGTCAATATCTCTTTGCAATTGGTGGTTCCTTGATCCTTCTGAAAAAAATCAACAACAATTGAAAGAATTGCTGCAATGATTTGGGTTTAATGATGAGAATTGAGTTTCTAACATTTTTGTTGCTAGTTGGGAGAGTTGTGGTGCACCGGAGGAATTCCACGGGACGGAGGCAGATGTAAACAACACAAACTTCTTTTGCCATTTCCATGAGCAACCAGCTTTTTCTGATCATTGTTGGACCAACTAGACACGTGTAGGGTGCAAAAGTAAAGATCTGGTGACCAGGTTGATACCCACTCTGATAGAGTGTTGACGGCTGGTGTGACAATACCATTGTGTCCAATATAATCAGAGGTAAATACTTTTTGAACAACGTCCAGGATCAAGATGGGAGGTTAAATTATATTCAAGAAAAGTTCTGTATCCTACTTCCAAGGATTGGTCAAGCACTTTGATTACTTATTTTTTCATTTTGTCAAGTTGGGGGTAACACCTTGTGAGCCCAAGCTGAATTATTTTTTCTTGGACGTTACTTGGGGAATTATAAGTTGACATAGAATCTCTCCATGTTTGCCACAAAATTACAGAAAAAACGGCCAAAACGGTTGTCAGGCAATATCTCCCATGTCTTGTAAACTTCCTCAAGCAATGCCAAGTATTTATCAGCAGCAGATCCTGAATAAGTATTCCGCAAAAACAACGGTATCAGCACCTTATAAAGGAGATCAATATAGAAGAACTGTTACAATGACCACCATTTTCAAAGAATGAGATGAACCCTTCATGGGAGGCATTGGTAAAATGAAGCCATCTGGATCTCTGATCCAGGGATGACAGCAAAATAGAGGGGGATGACGGCAAAATAGAGGGGGAAGTGACTTTGGCTTGGTGTTGTTCACAAGGTGTTTGTCAGCCTTAGAGACAACAATGTTGCCCAAAAGGCTCCAACAATGTTCTCTTCTTATTCCTCTCTTTGACACGAGTATTTTCATATCATAATATCCATACCTTGTTGTACATAAGTGTGGAATAATATAAGTGTGAAGTAATTAACATAGAAGTTCACATAACATCTACTCATCTTCTAAGTTCAACTCTATATCACATATTCATTTTGATAAGCATGGTTCATCATCTTCAGAGTTGGGCAGATGAAAATTTTCATCATCACTCACCAACCAACTTAGAAGAAAAACAGAACAACTGGACAAACACTCCTCACTACTCAGCATCCAAGGTCCCATCATTTCCCCTCGTTGTATAGTCGTGGTCATCTGGTGTCATCTGTCTGACTAGTAAGCAGCTTTGCCAACTTCTCCTTTCCTTCAAGTTCCTCTTGAGCTTGATCTTTTCACCCATCTTCTTCTTCACTCTCTTTCTCTTCATCTCAAAGAGGCACCATCATCACTTATCCTTAAAGGATCAATCATCTTCATCCTAGTCTTGTGGTACTTCACACCCACACAGGTTTCCTTATAAGTATCCTTTGCCTTTTGCATAAAAAATAAGGCAGTCCCTGACTGCACCTTCTCCTGTTTCTCAGGTTGAAGAGACTGTGGCCCTGCCTGGTTCTGCTACTCTTGCTCTCCTCGAGATTGAGCTCATTATCAGTCTTTTCAGACTCATCTTTCTTCTTCTTAAGCCCTCCCCTTTTGTCCTCATCTTCCCTTGAAATATATATTTTTGCCCCCCATATCTTGTGCCCTGTTGTCACATAAGAGACCCAGGCTCACAGTGTTCCGTTTTCCATGA
This sequence comes from Puccinia coronata f. sp. avenae, assembly GCA_002873125.1. NCBI lineage: Eukaryota > Fungi > Basidiomycota > Pucciniomycetes > Pucciniales > Pucciniaceae > Puccinia > Puccinia coronata. The sequence goes on along the minus strand of PGCI01000206.1, from coordinate 83,309 downwards.
TGGTTATGCCAAGGAGATCAATTTGGTAAGATTCTAATGATACATAGCAAATGGAGCAACCATCAGTGACTGGGAAGGCAGGAGTACTACTGGGAGCTTTTTGTCTGCTTACATGTGTGCCAGTCAGTCCAGTTGGATTCCAGGATGCCTTGGTGGTTGAGATGGTAAAAGCTGGAATCTGGATTGAAGGTTACGCAGACACTTGTCCCAGATGGCGGCAGGCACTCCGCAGGGGTCCCGGCTCCTCCCCAGAAGGAGGGCTTGTGTTCTAAGTTACCGGCGGCACCCAATGAACTTCTCTCTGCCGCAATCACATCAAACAACCAAGCTGCACAGCCAAGCACACCTCACGCACTACAAACATTTACAATTCTACCCAGAAAGAAAATGTGAACTTGGGATGGGAAAAACGTATACCCAATTTTACAGAAAATGGTCAGAAGTGAAAAAAAAGCTATACTGAGCATGCTCAGCATTTTTTTTTAGAAACTGAGCAGAAATTATTTTTATTCATTCTGGCAGCTTTAGTGAATTTTTGCTGAGCATGCTCAGTTTTGCTCAATTATATTACTGAGCCATTTTGTTGAAAAAAGTTAACATTTTGGTTTAGGGATGGCCCCAGGGTACCCGTTGGCAGGTACCCCTCACACCCGCTGCGCACCCGCCAGGCGGTGCCGGGTGCGGTGCCGGGTGTCATGGCTTGGTGAAAAAAACACCAGGTACCCGGGTACCCGTGATGTCAGAGAAGGTGTTCAGTGCCTTCTTGGCAAGAAAGCACAGTACCTTCTTGCCAAGAAGGTTTTGAGCCTTCTTGCCAAGAAGGTTTGTGCCTTCTTGCCAAGGAGGTATAGTGCCCTCTCGGCGAAAAGGCACTGTACCTTCTTGGCGAGAGGGTACAGTACCTTGGTGAGAAGGCACTGCCCTCTTGTTGAGAAGGCGTTGTAACTTCTTGTCGAGGTAGTGCAGTTCCCTCTCGGCGAGAAGGCACTGCCCTCTTGTCGAGAAGGCGTTGTACCTTCTTGGCAAGGGGGTACAGTTCCCTCTTGGCGAGAAGGTGTTGTGCCTTCTCGGCGAGATGGTACAGTTCCCTCTCGGCGAGAAGGCACTGTACCTTCTTGGCGGGAGGGTACAGTTCCCTCTTGGCGAGAAGGCACTGTACCATCTCGGCGAGAGGGTAAAGTCCCCTCTTGGCGAGAGGGCACCATACCTTCTCGGCAAGAGGGTACAATCCCATCTTGGCGAGAGGGCAATGTACCCCCTCGGCAAGAAGGTATGGCGTCTTCTCGCCAGGAAGCCTCTTGGTGAAAAGGTCCTTCGGCAAGAAGGCACTTGACCTTCTTGCCCAGAAGGCAAGGGTACCTGCAGGTACCCGCCAGGCGGTGCCGGGTGCGGTGTCGGGTGTCTGATTTTGGGGAAAAAAGGACCCGGTACCCGGGTGCGAACGGGTACCCGGGTTCGCCGGGGCCATCCCTATTTTGGTTAACCCAAATAGTAGTTTTTTCTTTGGGTAAAATTACAAATGTTTGTAGTGGCACATCAGGACACATTGTCATTACCTCCTCTTGCTACCAACCATCAATCCCTACTACCCGACTCTGATCATTCAGATGTGCAAGTCACAAATCTACACATCTTGTCTGACAAGACCTATGTACCCGGGCAGGAAATCTGATCATACCGCTTCCCCCACCTTCATTAAAGACCAAGAACAGTATACGGTCAGCCTGCCCCCTCCCGTTGACGTCGCGCCAAGTTGAAAGTAAGCTAAGCCTACAAACTGTTACCCAGGAATAACACCAAGCACTGATCACCAACCTGTATTTGCAATGCTTGATGTTGCAAAGCTCAGATTTTGCTCATTGCCCCGCCAAGTTATGAAAAGCCCCGCCATGTTCATAATCTTGCAAGGCTTTTTGCTTGCAAGGCTTGTGCCTTGCAAAATGAACATTGCAAAAGTATCTCACCCTTTTGTATACAAAAAAAAGAAAATGGAGGCACGAAGCAGTTCATTTCAATCATACCTCCGAGCCAATACATATACGAGCCAAAAAAGGTTATGTACCTGATTTGATTGTTGGAAGCTAAATTTATCTTGACGACTCGTAGCAGATGAGTTCTCAAAGAAACCAGCAGGGTCCTGATCATGATGAAAGACGGATCACTCACGCTATTCAGAAATTACCAAGTGGGACCTAGAACGTGACTATGTAAGATAAGAAGGAATTCGATGGAGTGTAGAGTCATCCAGATAAGAACTATTCAAGGCATAAAACAGCAGCCACCAACACTTTCAATCAACCAATATCTGTCTTTCATAAACTCCTTCTTTCCATATATACAAAAGCTGCAACCATCTCCACACATCTATTCTCGGATCTGTGTGTGTGACCTTTTAATTTCTACATCACCAACAACAATAACAACTATCACCAAACCCTTTCGATCCTTTAAATATTGCCATTAGCTGAAACGGAAAGACGCCGCAAAGAGACGAAGATCATTTTGTTTTCCAATACCGAGTGCACCGAAGGGACGAAGAAAGAGAAGAGTCGCCAATCAATCATGAGAGTAATGAGCGTCCACGTATTAACTGTAATACTATTGATGAACATAGTACCCTCAAACAGCTTTGATTTAGGGACTAATAATCATGGATACGAAGCACGCAGAGGACCAGAATTCCGCATACGAAATCGTGCTAGACGGATGAAGAGGGGCAATACTCAAATCGTGGACACAGAGCAAGGCTTACGTTCCGTAATATCGTCCTACGTGGACTCCGGATACCTCCGCGCCGCCTCCGTTCCTACCCTGATGACGCGTCTCATCTCCCTGGCTCCTGCGACCCAAGGCGCACCCGACTCATTACGCGACCACCCGTTAAATGATAACAATCAGTTTCGCGACGCGCTCTCGAATGCGTTGGCTTCCTCTTCGCTTGGCTTGCGCGAATTCGGCAATGGCGGAGAGCATGACTTGTCGGACTGTATCTCGCAGGTGTTCGTGCATGGAAAGCTACCTCCCGGGAACAGCTGCGTTGGAATGGTGACTTTATCCCTCTCTCTCTCCCTCTTTTTTTTCTCTGAATTAATTTATCAAACAACTGTTCATCAAAGAAATGCATGCTCATTATCCTCTTGTTCTCTTTCCGTTTTCATCGTTATGCTTAAAGGGCGGCAGAACCGTCTCAGGAATTAGATCTCTCGTGAATCTCATCCTCGAACAATACCTAGGCATTTTCACCACCCTGGTAAGCTATCAAAGATCCTGCCTTTATATCTTACCAAAGCGGAAGAAAGAAAGGCCAAATTCCCATATCGTGTATTGATGATACCATCTTTTTTTTCTACTCTTTCCAAAAAAAAAAAAGACTATTCAAGAGATTCTCGGCGCTTTTGACAAATCCATGTCGGGTCTAGTTCCCTCAGAAAGAGATTTATTTTCCGTATTTCACGACGCGCTGTTATCGGTGACGGCATCTCTAACTGGTACGCCACGCACGTGATTGCATGAGGAAATTACCAATACAACCAGAGAGACAGCGGGCCACTAGGGTCACTTGGAAGTTGAGAACAAGTATGCTGACAACCAGAAAAACTCTCACGAATGTGGTACATAGGAAACGGGGTGACTGCTATCGAGAAAGCAGAGGAGTGTATAATGAAGGCATACACTGAGACGAGCATTGGGGACTCCGCGGTGGCCTGTTTCACGCCAAGAGCTGGCGCTGCTGATGCGCACGAGGAGGGCGTGATGGAGGCGATAGAAGCCGCGGCGGATGGAGCCGTGGAACAGATGGCGGGGGTGGTGCCGAACAGTGTGCTATCGCAAGTGATGCAGGTGGTCCGTTTCCATCTGGCGAACACTCCGCTAGTCCAGTCTTCGTTCCCCCTGAGGTTATGCGAGTCTCTGTATGCCCTTCTTCTGCCGTTCGGCCCTGCTGCTGTTACAAGCATCGAACAGCTTCAGCTTCAGCTTGCTCGTGTCTTTCTATAACTGCACCGTAATATGATAGAATTTTGTTATGTTTATGTTGTCTGTATCTTGCATCCAAAGTAATAATACTACATTTCAATCAAAAGAACTCTTCATAAATTTCTTGCGGGTACCCAACACAATCACAGCTGCCAATGGTGGCTCCAGATGAAACAATGAAAAAAAGATCAAGTCTCCAAGACCACCCTCGGAACGGAGTCCGGTTTTCAAACATTCCACAGATCTCTCAAAACTTGTATTTTCACATCAACCTAACTGTGTAGAGGGAAGCCAAGAAAATGGGTTGGCATCAACACATCAGAATACATCAATAATTCTGCTTCATGCAACACATATCAGACCACATCAATCATTCTGCTTCATGCAAACATCTGTCCTTTTCTTTAAGATGTCTTGAATGTTTGTGCTTGTGGACGCATACACTCCCAGCCACAAAAATCAAATTCTTCACTTCTGCCAGGCCAGCACGTAGCCCAAATTAATCCTCTACAAGTTTCCAACCTCCATTCACTAGTTTCTGATTTTTCCCAATAGATCACTTCCCTCAATAGTCTTAATTGACCCTGATCAGCTGTGCCAGCACAGTATTGTGGAGCCCTGTTTGAACTGAGACTCACTTTCCTTTCTTTAGGAGCTTGATTGAAAGGAAGAGACTTATTTTGAGAAAGTTGAACAACATTGGAAAGAACATCCTCACAAAAGGGACCGGTGCTCAAGGCTAGACGTAAAGGAATACATTTTCAAGCTGTCCACATGTGAAAATAGTGAATTTGCCTTTCTGGATATCAGTCTTTCCTCATAATTACAATTGGAGAACAACTCTCATTCAAATATGAACAAGTAGGGTAAGAGGTTGATTTTTACTATCCTCTGCATAAAATTAAGATAGAATCCTGGAAAGATAAAATGTACACAGTCAGAAAAAACACAAATGATCAGTGTTGGGGTCTAAGCAAAATCACCTTCTTGTCCCTCAATCTATCCCTCCAGATCAGAAACTTTCAGCATCAAAACAATGACATCACCAGTGCTTTGACCCATGATGACATCATTGTGTTTTTCCTTGCCGTAATTTCTTGCTCAAACCCAGCTGAATTGTATGCTTAAGAGCATCCTGTTTGCCATCACCTTTTTCTCTTTGCCTCAAAGTTGGGGAAACTTAGCACTTATTGAACTATCTCATTGCTCTTGTAAAATACTATCATCATAATTTGACTGGCTCCTCCATCAAGACATACATCACTGTCTCACATAACTCTTTGCCAATACAGCTTATTTAGCACATTCCCATCCTAAAATCTTCTTCCAACAACCTATGTGTGCTCCCCTTCTTGGCCAACACTCCTCCAACATCATTTTCATTTTTTTCTATGTCAATCAAGTGGAACTTTTCATCTTTTTTTTTTCTTGTTGCATTGCTGCTGTTGTTTCCTTTTCTCAATCACCTGTCTTGCCTTTAAGTGATTATCTATTTTTCTTTTCCATTGTGTCTTATTATTTCATTGTATGATGGTGACATCATCCTGGGGGCCCCCAAGATTCACATCTGCTGGAGTCATATTCTGTGACAAATAGGCAGACTGCAAGGGCCAATAAATACATTAGTCAAAGGAGGGAGAGTTGTGTCATGCCTAGCCAAGCCAGCATAGCTATCTGAGCTACTATGTATGTATAGGCACCCAAGGAAGCTGGGCTACTGGTGCATTAATGTTTATCAAGAAACCTGCTTCAGCTTGATCCTGCTTTCTCTAATATTTCTGCCAATGTTGTACCATGGGCTGGTACAGTAAGGCTCCCCTGGAAGACAAGAAAGAGGGTGACAAGGCTGGCTGGAAAGAATTTCATTGTGGAGAACTGATTTTTTTTTTCTGATTGGAAAGTAATACTGGGCAGCTTCTTAGGTATGATGAAGATTTGACACAGTGCAGCACTTGTAGAAGTAGTTGGGGATGTAGGGAATCCAGAGCAAGACTGAATGGGATGTTTTTCATATTCCAACCCTCCAGGCTTGAGCTTGTTCAAGGCCAGGAATGTAGAATTATTCTTGTAATATAGCCAGCAGTTGTTTGATGGCAGCTACAAGCAGTGAAGAGTAAAAGAGATATGATTCATTCCAGCATATTCCATGGAATAGCAGGGTACAGACTTGTACCCTTTTAGCTCCAGGGTTGATCCTGGAGACAGTTTGTAGTTAATCCTGGCTCCAGGACAATCCTTCTTTACCCCAAGAAATAAAAAAAAATCAGGATGCTCTTGATGACCATGTAATACATAATCCTATGGGCTGCTGATCAAAGTGACCAATACTTTCCAGGCCCATGTTCATGACCTTCTACATTCATGAGAGCTGCTCTTAAGACATGATCAATGCCCAGCACACAGTTGGTCTTGTTGGTAATTTATTGAATGGCTCAGCTCATCATTTGAACCATGAAGCACACTCCATCACCATCAACACCTCAAAGCTGAAAAAAGTATTCTAACTTTCATCCATCACACACATCCAATTCCAACTAGTAGACTACCTCAATCATTCTGCTACATGCACTCCGCTTACTCTTGTCCAGGCACTGTATGTATGCATACAAACACTCCCAGCCAAAAGTATTTAGATCCAATTCTTCACCTTGGTGGCAGGCCAGCTCATAGACCAATGTGGCCTCCATGTAGAGGTTTCCAGTTCCACCCTCCACACACTCTATACCATGACTGGATTGTGGAGCCCATTCTAAGGTGAGACTCAATGCACTTTGTCCAGGAGCTTTGGGGCTGAAGCGACTACCTTTAAGAAGGTCGGACACAACATTGGAAGGAAAATCATCACAACAGAGACCAGTGTTCAAAGCTAGACAAGTTGGAGGAATACATGCTAAATCTTTCCATATGTTCTGAAGCTAGTAATTTTGCCTTTCTGGATATCAGCAAGAACAATCCTCTGTCAAAGATAAACAAGTTGAGGAAGAGGATGATTTGTAGCGAAAGTGCAATTGAGAAACCTGGAAGCTCCTGGAAACATAAAATGTACATACAGTCAGAAAAATGTCAATGATCAGGCAGGCGACTGTGTTCACCATAAGCTTACAGTCTTGGTTTTCTGGGATTGAAAGCTACTGGAGTCATGTTCAGTGGCAAGGGGGGTGATCGCAAGGGCCAACAGGTGTACCGGGGGTAGAGTCACGCCTAGTCAAGCTACCATCGCTATCCGAGCTTCCAAAGGCGCCCGAGTAAGCCGGGGTACCAGAGGAACGTTTATCGAGAGCCCCGCTGGATCCCGCTGGTTCTAATATTTCTGCCGATGTTGCCCCATGGACGACCATTATTAAGAGGGTGACGAGGCTGGTTGAAAGGAATTTCATGGTTGCGAAGTAATGTTTTCTGATTGGAAACGACCTGTTGCTTTCTTGGTAATGATGATGCGTTGACACAGTGGATCAGCACGGGTGGAAAGCAGTGGGGGACGAGGGGGGGCGGAAGACTGATTGGGCTGGGTTTTATATTCCGACCCTCCAGGTTCACGCGCAGATTCAACTTCAAGGCTGGCCGCTGGCGATGACGAAGTGTTCTCGTGACATATTTATGTAGTTGGAGCCTGGCAGTTGTCAGATGTCAGCTCAAAGCGGTGAAAAGCAAAACAGCGCAAAGGTAAATCGTCAATCGTGAGAGGAAGTCTGGGAGAGTCTGAGGTGGGCTGTGCCTCTGGCTGTGGCAGTGCAGATGATGAACATGCAAGAGAAGGCAAGAGCTTCACATCTTGCTGGAGGTTGGTGGAACCAATCAGCAAACCGTAATCAGGACATAGTATGTATAAATGATTCTCAAAAACCAAGAAAACACTTGAAGAAACGAGGAAAGCAAAAAGACACACAACTTTCCCTACGCAAACAGGAATAATGAAAAAAAAAAAAAAGTTATGGATGGGCTGTATATTTTTTTGTTTCTGGTGGAAGATCAGCTTGTTGTATACGAATGTGATAGTCCAAATTAAGTGCGGCTCTTTCAGAGAGGCCTCCCCATAGCTTGCGCTTTTGCTGGGCCAGCCTTAAAGGGTTATATTGTATTTTTTTTGTACTTTTGTATTTACACACACACACACAAACACATTGCCTACTCCCGTTTACTTTGGGTGATCAAAAAAACATGCACCTAACAAATAGATCATCCCATTCTTTTGTTTCTAACATTACCCATAACGATGATGATGATGGTGTTGTTTATTACCCGATGACTTGATTTGTGTGATGGGAGAGATTGTGGATGAGACGTTAGCAAGATGAGGTGCATGTTTATTTACTGAAGAGTGATGCAAGTAGGGGCTTAACTGATCACGCCGGCCATGGTCACACAGGCTAATGCGACGTACGGAGACAGGCGTTCACCTGAGTGATATTAGAGCAAGTTGGAAGTCAGCATTGTGGAGTTGATGGTGGCTTGTTTTTTTTTTGGGGGCAGAGGAACATCTGTTTTTCGGTTGGAGAAAGAAACGGTACCGATTCGTGCGAATTTCCAGAACAATCCAAAGACACTGAATGTCCAGAGCCCGCACAAAAGTAAGAACGAGGACGAACGGAACCACAAAGACGATGTCAGTTTTTGTTTATGGTTGTATCTAGGGGTATCTCTAGGTTCAGGAAGCGATGCTCGTTCGTACCCGTTTTTATTCCGGTCGATGATGCTGGGTGCGGTGGCTCTGAGATAGGTGCTGGTGCAGATGACGAGCAGGAGGACCAGCAGCAGTGACTGAAAGTTGAAGAGTGCGGACTGTATATTATACAACTCGTCAGTTTCTTGTTCGGGTCTTGCGTGGAGTCTTCTTCTCTTCCAAGTGGATAATATATCTAGGAAGAAGATGCTTACCATCGCTTTTCGTCCTCCTCCTTTTGAAGTCAACCCGATCAGAAATATGTTGCGAGTGTGGTTTCGAGTGTTGTTGTAAACTTTTCTCTGGTGTCCACAGTCACACGACTGACTCACTTTCTCAACACGAACCACCACTTCAGAACCAAGTAAAGCAGTCATGGCCACAACCCAGACTATCCCCATCCGAGTGGTCCTACCCATCTACTGCCAAAGTTAAGCGCTGCAAAAAAAGGAAACAAAGCACCACCGCACTGACGACAGAACACACTTCCCTCCTCTTACATCATACCTGTCTCCACTCTTATCCAGTCTGCGGGTTTCCTCCCGAATACTGCGAATATGGAAACAGCATATCCAAGTTGAGTCCACGTCAACAGCTCCCAACCATCTATTATACAGCAATAACAAACACCTTCAGAAAAACGGAGAAAATTGACTTTTTTTTTTTTGGACTGAGAAATAAACAGATGCAAGAAATGGTGTTCGACAGCCGAGCCGAAGCTATACGACGAGCTATACAGCAAACAGAACGATGCTGTAGATCAAGAACAACAAAGAGCAGGAGGAGGAGAGGTAGAAGAAACGGAAGACAAGCTGAAAAAGGTCAAGATAAGCCAAGAAGAAGAGGCGCTACGGAAGGAGAAGAAGGAGGAGAAGAAGAACCTGCAGAAGAAGGAGAAGGAAAAGGCGCACAGGGTGGTAGTCAAGACCATCGAACGCACCAAGCGGAAACGCATCACCATTGTTCAGGGCCTCGATCTCTTCGGTATAAACAGCATCTCCCGCTTACTATCAACATCATGTCTCTCCCATTCTCATCGGAAATTTCTGTTTTTTTTTTCCCCTTAGATATCGATATGAAGAAAGTGTCCAAATTGTTTGCCGCCAAGTTCGCCACGGGCTCGTCGGTGACCAAAAACGTGCAAGGCGACGATGAAATTGTGATCCAGGGAGACGTATCAGATGAAGTAAACTCCCTCCCACAAAAATCACATCCCCTTCATCACGCTAACACATCGTGCTGGCTCCCCTCTTTCTTTCTCTCTCTCTCTCTGCTTAAGTTGCTGGACTTGTTCGAATCTACCTCCGGTAAGTTCGCCGACATCATCGGCAACGGCAAGATTCCGAGCGACAATATCGTGTTTGTGGATGACACCAAGAAGAAGAAACCAACTTGAAAAAAAAAAAAATTCACTATATATATACCATATATTATTATATTCACACATAAAAAAAAGTAGTACTATGGCACGAGAAATAGTCAACTTTCTTGGCTTGATGTTTTAATGGGGAATAACATGCACGGGTCTGGAAGAGCGTTGGGAGTGGTGAAGTGTCATTTTTCGGAGGCTCATATATACATACGTCGATCGTCTACTCAAATTAAGTTAGCCCGCTGAACATGGGTACACGTCTGGGATAGTGTAGAAGTGTCTTCATACGCCACCCGTTCTTATTGAATATACTCAGCAGAAGATGTAACAAAAAAAAAAAAAAACAGCAAAATATGGATAGTAGGGTTAAGATATTATGTGTGAAGGGGATTTCACGCCACTGCGAAAAAAAATGAGTCAAAAAAAAATGCACGACAAGAGGAAATGGTAGGGTGAGGGATAGGGTTACGCGGACGTGTCGATCACGGATGAAGTATCGAGATCGATTTGGATTACCAAGCCGTCGAACCCCGGGCGGACCCAGGGATGCTGGCCGGGGTCGGAGGGCTTGGCTGCGCCGAGATGACCGGTGGGCGGGTGAGCCTCGATCAAGCGGAGAGCGCTGCAAGTGAAGTCGTCATAATCCTCGACGATCCCGCGTTCCATCAGAACCTCTTCCGGCAGTGCCTCTAGATGGCCCGTGCGGCGTTCCGGGTAGACGTGAGTGGAGGATGAGCCGGCCGCAAAATTAGCAGCGCGTTTCCCGGCACTGATCGCCTTGCAACAGTACGTCCAACAGTCGTGTCTTGATGATTGGGAGAGGTTTGTGGGTGCCGTGGTTGGTAAAAAAGGCATTCGTCAGCAGAAAGGAATTTGGAGGGGGACAAACGCGGAGGAGAAAGCACTACTGACGAGACGCGATGGGTAAATCCGACGAGGTATGTGCGGCGCGGCTGGAGGATCCTGGCGGTGTGGATCGCCTGGGCGATTCCGAAATGGGAGGCGTGTGGGCGCAGACGCAGCGTGTCGATAATCAGCACCTCCAGACCGCCGCCGCTGCCACCCTTTGGCCAGCGCTGCTGTTCCTCCCCAGCTCCAGCAGACTCCTCCTCCGCGAGACTCTCCGCTAGCTTCGTCAGCGTCTCCTCCGGTACCATCGACACATCCGACACGTAGTACACCCGCTTCCCTATCAGATAGCTCGTGCATAGGTACGGCCGCCCCTGCCCCGCTGGCCCAAAATACTTCCCGTGGTGAACTGCTCGTCTCAAAAAATTATTAATATGATGAGAAGAAAAAAATATCGGGACATGGATGTGCCTGGGAAAGGCTGACCAGGTAAAGGAAGGATGTCGATTCCAAACAGACTAAACGAGGTCCCATCCTGTATAATATGCCACGTAAATTGGGGCACATCGCCGCCTAGCGGGATTAAGGAATGTACCAGAAGAAGCAGGTTGAATCACTATCACGAAGACGCTGGTCGAGGAAAGGGGTATTGAAGAACGGACCGCCGGTTCGGGCCCCACTGTCCATCATGTATGGGTACATCCGCGAGATCTCGGCGTGTGTGTATTGGTTGCAGTAGATGGGGATCGAGTCTTGGATCGCATCTCCTAGCGTCCACGCTGCATTTTTTTTTTTTTTTGGTGTGCAGGGAAATAAAGTAAAAGGGTCAGCTATGGGCGGATTAGGGTGCAGTGTTAGTGGTAGAGTATGTGAAGAAGAAGAAAAATACGTACCCCTTAAATCATCCAAACCGTTCTTCCATTTTGAATCCAAATAAATAAGTATGCAGCGGTAGAGTTGTATGAAGAAATAAAACATATATACTGACGATTGCATCTGCACTTTTTAAGATGAATGAGTGAAGGATGGGTGTCTTGTCAATAGCTTACCCAAATGAAAAAAAGAAGGGAGCAAAATAGGAGGGAGGGATACTGAACTGAGGATGGGTTAGGAGGACGGCATCGAGTCTGCGTACACGATGTTTAGGGAAATGGTCGCGCGCGGCCTCGCAGAAGCTTTTTCCGACATCGATCAGTACGTTGAACGGTGTGCTGGAGGTAATAGCGGAGGGGTTGGGAGCGGTGTCTAAGGCTGAGGCTGGAGCTGGAGCGGCACTTCGAGAGGAGGCGGTGGGTGGGTGGATGCGGACCAGGGCGGAGGTGTTTCGTCGCCGGTCTTTCGGATCCCGCGAGCAGCAGCATCGGCAGCCCAGTCCGTCCGGGTCCGTCAGACATACGATCGAGGGCACCTGCCCGGATGTTCCTTTAATTTCGGATGGTCAAAAAACGGTGCCAAATGTGTAAGTAAGTATGGTTGTATGTATATCTGCAGATAATAATACGCCTTTTCCTTTGCTCGAATGCTTTCGTCGACACATTTACGTTACATACCTGTTCCGAGTAGTATCACTTCTATTCTGCCACCGCCGCCGTCCGTGCCTCGCGTCCCCCCTTCCATGGTGGAGTAGCCAGTTGATGTTGATGGGCGGGCACTAAAGAATGTGTTGGGGTGGGCCAGATCCACGCGCTGGGGAGAAACGGATGGCGGAGCGCTGGAAAATATGTAACCGGTCGCTTCTTCTTGTTCTCTCTCAGTCTCAAGTTCAACCTCGGCAGCAACACCGCCCCGTCGGTCATGGCATCTTCACACTCATCAACCCTCAAAAACTCCATCCAGAATGTGTGCTCAAAACAACTCCAAAAAAAAAACATCAAAAAATCTCAAAGGACTGCACGAAAAAAATTCAAATTCAATGAAGGAGATAGATTAGGGAGGGAAACCAAGTGACATGTCCACTCCCACTGGCATCAGAATACATACTAAAAATTGAATCAAGGCATACATACATTATGTTTTTCAAGCAATTTCACCACTTTCCCTTCATATGGTAATGACTCACTACAAAAAAAAAAACAGTTTTGCATATCCAGATGCGCCAGTCCAGAAACAAGAAAAGACAAAAGTTTAGACTAATTTGAACTTAACACAAGTCCTCTCCCTGTGCCTCGGTCGGGGGGTCCAAAGGGCCGGCCTTTCGCAGGGAGGGACTTGCTCCTTAAGTCTCCTTCGTGGCCTGAGAGCAATCAGCCAAATGACGGGCAGAAACATAAATCACCCCATATCTCAAAACCTCTTCCGCCAGTCTCCACGCCGTTAGGACCCATGATTCTCTGGATTTTTCTCATTTTTTTCATCCAATCCATGTCTCACCATCCCTCTTGATGCCTCTTCTGCTGCCATCCTGCAAGTTTTTTTTTTTTTTTTAAATCTGGCAGGATTTTGGTCAGATAATCCCACCAATTGATCCGCTTTCAGACGCCGTCAGACACTTGGCATGTATTATTAATGCTTCTATTTCATGTATTTTACTTATTTACATAGTCATAACGTGCACTACTGTAGCCCACTGCTTTGCTGTTTACTTCCGAGTCTCAACCAAGTCCAACCGCAACAATGGATCAGCCCACTCAAACTTCAAAAAGCCCAATCATGCCGTTGCCTCCAAAGTAAATTGAAAGTGAAAAAGTGCTGTACCTCTGCAATATCATGCAGAGCATGAACATGACCCCAAAATTGTTTATAAGATATCTTATGACATTGGCCAATTCAGAAATTGCAAGTCGGCGAAGTTTGTGGGTTTCAAAACCCGGTTGGAATTCAACTGTTGAGCTGATCACTTTGGTGAAGAAACTGGCTTCACACAAGGAGGCTGGAAAATCTTGGTGGACTGATTTCATCACCAATGAGGTGAGTTTGAGTTTTTTGATGTGTCAGTATCTTCATTAGCTGACTGGGGGTTTTTTTACAGGCAGTTGAAATATTAGTCTCACAACTGCCTCTGACTGGGAATGCCGCTCAGGGTTCTTTTCACAGCAGCGCTTCTGTTGAGCCCTCTTTCTTTGAACCATCCCAAGCTGCTACTCGCAAGGAAGTCGTCTGAGAGAACATGCCTTTTCTGTTCAACATCCTAATCAGAAATCCACCAAACGGCAGGGTGAATAGTCAGATCTTAGGATGATCCCCAAAAATGATGACAAAGGTGGATGGGTACAATCAGAAAACTTGAATCACAAGCCGGGTACAGTCACTTTCAACAATCTGCAGAACAATGTGAAGGTAAAATTTGCTTTTGTTTTGCAACATGTGTATGGAGACTCATGATTGTATGTTTCATGCTTCTTTCAGGTGGCTTCTGCAATTTTTTTCATAATTGCATTCTCCAGGAACCAAAGGATTAATATTTTTCAACTGTTCAATAACATCTGTTTCTTGGCTGGTGGGGTATCTGACCAAATCAACGGATATCTGCACCTCCTTGGCTTGACTTTGGCACGTTCCACTGCAATCAAAGCTCTGAAAAGGTTATCTGAATGCGCCAAAAGGAAATTGAAAAGATCAACGGCTCCATCCAATGTGACCCCAAAATGCTCTTCACTATGTATTCATAACTTGGATATTGAAAAGTGTGTTCATGCAAATTCAATTGGACATTGCTCAATGATGTTCCATGGAACTTGAGGGTATCTTCACCATCCCAACCACTCTCTTCTGGAGTCGCTCAATCCTTGAAAATTGACCCTGGAAGCCTACTTCAAATTGTTGCAAAGAGTTCCATCTATGAAGATGCTCCTGCCTACTCCCAAGGAAGAGGTCCATTACAAAGAGGTTCTAATTAGCCAAATTTCTCACATGATGGGAAAACTTGTTTACCATGCCAACAATCCAAACTCAGCTATACGTTCAATGTCAGGCTACGTGATGCCAAGGACTGAACCTTCTAGCTACACGGCCGGCAAAATAAATAGATAAGGTTATAAAAAATATAAAATAATATTTTTTATGGGTTTTGGGAATTTTAGAGTCCTTTTGGGAAGTGGAAATAATAATAAAAATGAGGATTTTGTGGAATATGTAATATTCCAGAGGGGCCTGCAAGCAGGGGTGTTTTGGGGTGCCCTCTAATAATCAGGACCTGTAAACAGGGTGGTTTTGACTTGTAACCTGATCTTCTGGGGCCTGCAAGCAGGGGTGTTTATTGTGCCCAGGATATATGGTGGGGAGGAATTGGTAACAAGAAAGATACTCACTATTTCTTGTTACAGAAATCCTCCAAGGTGGGTGACAGGGTAACAGAAGTGGCTGGTGATGATGGTGAGCGTTCTGTTGACGCTGGAAGAGGGCTAAATAATATACTGAATGTTCACAAGGTTGGACACAAAGCTATAAGCTAGTGGACAATGCTGAGTGATAAGTTTCAGTGGTAATGATAAAGCTGGGGAATCCTCAAAAGGGGGGACTCAGGGGTCTTTAAATATTCTTAAGAGACCCTTGGGGACAAAATCTGAGAGCTTGAATATAGCAGGGAGCAGATCTTGGATCAACAAGTCCATTGAGTGGATCATTTGGTAGATCTTCCCTGGGCTAGATCTGCAGGAACAGCGGGAGTAGTGGATCTTAATTGATGATCATATTTGAATGGCCCTTTCTGTCAGCTTGCTACTGAGTCAGAGACAACCTGACAAAGCAGCACTAGTAATATAGAAATTAATGGAAATACACAAAAAATAAAAACAACATTATTACCATATATACCAACCCTGAAAATAGTACATATGCTAATAATTGATCACAAATAGACCTGAAATAACTATAATAATAAGGAATAATCATAAGGTAATATAGTAACACATAAAAGTAAGAATAATAACCAGTAACCTTATTTTTACCCAAAAACATTAACAAAGTTCTAGACCCTTAAAAATAAGGTAGAACTAAAATAAATAACTACTTTTCACAGAAATTATGAATAACTTCTAAACCTTGAGGATAAATTAGAATATTATGTCATATTCTGAATCCTCATGTAAAATAATGTAGGGTCCCTCACTGGAAGGACCCCCAAATTCCTACTCCTTCACCTTGAACCAATTACTTGTAACAGTTGGCCACACCCACGTGTCACAGATGCACATTCCACACGTATGTACTTGTTATATATACATACCATATGTGAAATGACCAATTATGGACTTATAATTGAGGTGTTGTGTATAGTTTGGGAGTTGGGCCCAATTGAGGTTTAAACCTCCAACCCCGCGCGTGGATTATATAATCCAATTGGAAATTGGCCAAATGCGTGGAAATAGGCAATTACCTAGTTACCAGGTATGTACAAGCATAACCAGTGTACAGGTAGATTCTACATGACGGATTTGCAAGGTTTAATTAATAAAAACCTTGAATACCTAAGATCAACATAGCCAGCATGGCCTTTAATGATTGGCCATAGCCATTTGTGGCCCATTTCCGTCATTTGTGGCCCATTTCAGATACAATCACACGTCAGTGTTGCTATGTACCTTAGTTACAATGACCAAATAGGTTATTAAGGTCATGAAGAGCACTTGTGACGCTGAAATAATGACCATCAGTGCCATTGGGATGAGCCTTGTTAGTGCCAATCTCCCAAATTGGCCACATTGCGCTGAAATTCAGCAACTACAAGCACACAGGCAGGAAAGGTCCTCTACTATGAGTGAAATTAGTATATATAGAGCCCTCTTTCCATGCCAAATGTTGTTCATGATCATCAGTTTATATTACAGTCAATCAGTTACGCCGTGTCCTGTCCTATTTCAGTTACTCTGCTCTGTTTGCCTGTTCTATTTGTGGTGTTCCTCTTTTTAACCAACCCTTCAAAGTGACCAGCTCCTGCGCAGAAACCATCCAATCTACCCAGCAGCTCTACTTCACCCCCCTACGTGGCTTTTTGGCTTAAAAGAAGCAATAGTGAGTACTTCTTTTATCCTTCTGTCCCCATTCTGGTTGCTGAATTGGAAAAGCACTTTGGTACCACTTCTGTTACGCAGAAAACCACTGTTTGCTTAATCAGATACCACCCTGCTTAGCAGATCTCTGATTTAGAGGGCACCTACAAACACCCCTGCGCCAGCAGGCCCCTCTATAAAAAAGAATTGTATTCTTTTTATTTCTTTCTTTACTACTTTTCTACGTGAAAATACCCCACTCTACCCATCATTTGCACTCTTATCACCTTGTGTAGCTAAAAGGTACTAGCCCTTGGCATCACAGAGGCTGACACTTTCCCAGAGCTAGTGGATCTTATGATGTCATTAGTATTTTCTTCTGTGGGGCCTGTTACATGCGTGAAAGGTCTTGTACCTGTGTAACAGGTCTTTGTAGTTAATTTGTTGTAAGTATTTTTGTTATATTGTGTAAGTACTATAAGGAGTTTATAATTGAGGGGTCATTTTGGTGAGTGACCCTAGGTTATTTTCAGTGTAGAATCCATTTCTGAACTCCTTTTTACAATGTTTTTATTAGTTTAGTAGCTATTAATTATTTTGTTATATTTTTGTTACTATGTTATGCTTGTCTCTGCAGAGTAGCAAGCTGACATTCAAAACCTCCACCTGTGGATCCAATCGACTGCTTGGTCCCAAATCTACAAATTTTAAAACTGATGGCGGCCTCCAAAAACTCTGCGGAGGGGGCTGGTCAGATCTTTGATTTGATCCTTGAACAATTTGGACTCAAGCCCAAAAAGTTTACATCACGTGTGCAGATTATCAATGGCAACCTTGGGACCTGCAAGAACTTCAATGCTCTCAGAGCATTATGGACTCCAAGTTGGTACCCTGAGCACCAATTAAACAATGTATGTTTTGTTCTGGGGGCTGCTCACACAATGTGGAACATAGCACAGACCATCTTGACTCAACAACTGGGTGATTCAACCAACACTCACAATGTAGGTGTATGGCATTGCTTACAAGCAATGGGGATTCCACCCAAGAAGGCAATCCCAAAGAAGGACTATACCTCAATGATAAACAACATGGAGAAGGTACACAAGGAATCAATTTTCTACTGTCTCAGGTACAAGCTTGTTGTGTCTTACCACATCCACATATTTTTTTGAAAAAATGTAGGAGTCTTTACTTTATTGAAGTAGTATTACAAAAAAGTTCAATAGAAGTAATAAAACTAGTGATCTGAATAACAAGGCGTGAGCTTCTACACAATAACGGAAAACAATAACGCCTTACACACTAGGATTGTCACAACGTACTTGACAGCTATTTCTATGAGATGTTGGTCCAAAAAGGCCCAAATCACTATGAATGTGCTGATAGAACAGTTTAAAGGACTATTACTAGTCCTACCCCAATAGAATAATGGGTTAGTTCTGCACTCCTGTTACGCCAAAAGTTGATATACAACAGTTGGGGTAGGAGAACAACTATAAATAGTTGTTATTTTGAAGCTATAAAGCAACAAAAGGATAATAGTAGGAAAGCACGTGACAGAATGGCTGCAGGCAGAGGTGGTGGTCTTTCAGCTACTATTTTTAAGGAGGATTTAGGCGCAGTAATTGGGGATAATAATGCAAGCTAAATGCTCCAGTGGGAAAGGATTTAGATAGAGGAACACTACTCTAAAAGTAGGAGGAGAATACTCACTTATACTGAGTTTATAACTAAGTATGTGGGTGAATAGGCTGAGGAATCCATCTTTGGGCGTCAGAAGCCTTCCTTTTAAGGCCTAGAGGTCCCTTTGGGCGCCATGAGGAGCCTCTGGGAGTTTAAACAAGCCAGGGAATGAGCACAAACTTCTGCGTGAAGATTTGTGGCCAATTCTTGGGATGTGAAAATTTATTATCCTGTCCCCATGGCATCATGAGTATGTTTTTTAACCATTTAATCATGAAGCCACACTAATAGGGATAATGAATTAAAAGAATTACCCACACTTCTATGGGAAGGGTAATTCTATTTCTACTACTTGGGAATTTCTATAAATAGTACATTCCTGGTAGAAATAAATTCTCAGCCTGGGAATAAAAGGTTTTATATTGTTGTAAAACCTTGTTTATTCTTTCTCAGCGCCTAAATATGCTTGTAATTAATATTAGCATATTTGGTTTATTTATTTTTAAGTATTTTTATCTTGTGGTACTTTGAGAATAGACAAAGTACCAGAAGGAGTAATAATTAAGGGGTACTCTCAGTGGGTAACCCTACATAATTTTACATGAAAAGTCAATTTCTGAAATAATATATTAATATTTATAATTATTGAAGAAGTTATTCATGTATTAAAGTAAAAATAGCAGTCCTTTGGATACCTGAAGTATCTCTAGGGCTGACAGTACTAGCCTGCCCACAAGCTAGGACTAGCTCCTCCTGAGTGTGATGATGGGTTAACAAATGCGCGTTTTCAATTCTGAGAAACTGAACAACTACCAGAGAAAGTGAGTTTGTTGAGTTGAGATTATAATGATGATGGTTGAATGACGATGAGATAAGAAGAAAGGAAAGGGGAGTGATTTTTGTTGGCGAATGAGATGGAGGAAATGGTTCTGGTTGGAACCTGTGGGTCCACACTTTGACACGTGCACAGACTGAAGAGTGCAATCTTAATGTTTGGGTTTTTGGGTTTGGGGAACCAAATCTAACACTCCTCCTAAACATGCACATTGACTAGATGTAACTGTTTGAATGCCGCCTCAAGCTTGATTTTTCCCAACAGCTTGGTTAGAATATCAGCCAACATATCCACCATAGACACTTGTTCAATCTTCATGAGTTTCATGTCGACCAATTGACGTAGGTATTGAAATCTGATCTTGATATGTTTTGTGTTGGGGTTCGGTTGAGCTTCTTTGGAAATGATTACCGCACCGGAGTTGTGTTAAGATTACAAGTCTAAGCTGAAGGAGGGTGTGAAAGAGGAGCTGGGGATTTTGGGGCACGTGTGGTTCTCAGAGGTTGTTGCTCGTACTCAATGGGGTTGATTGCTTCATAGGGGAGCAGCTTAAATACAACCAGAGAGGGAGAGCAGTGACATGTGAACTAGGACAGGAAGATGACATTTGGACAGGACAGGTTTGACAAGAGACAGGGACTGGATAGGGTGACAGGACTGGGAATGGACAGGAAGACAGGACAGGACATGGACAGAGACAGGGACTGACTGAGCCGTGGACAAGAGGAAGAATGGAAGGGTAGACTGAGAGCGGACAGGTCAGGGACTGAAATCCTGACAAGTTGTTGTTATAAATGACCAGAATTTCAATTTTTATGTCCAACAGGCAAATGAGATTGGACACACAACAAAGCTGCTTAGTGCATTTGTTGATGGCAATAAATTCCGCTTCAGTTGTAGATTGAGCTACAACTGGTTGGTTCTTTGTCATCCAAGATATTGGATTTCCATGGAAACACACAGCATAACCCAACATCAATTTTCAATTCCAATGCTAATTGAGCCTTGAATATACCTCAACATGTGCTTGATCATTGACCAATGGGCCACAGTCGGATTACTTGCAAACTGAGCAAGTACATTGACGGTAAAAGCTAGGTTGGGTCGAGTTTGCAAAGACAAGTAATTCAGCATATCAACCGCCTTCTGCATCATCTTGACGTCAAACGCAGGTGTCAACTATCTGTACTCTATTCCACAAAAGTGGCATGTACAGATAGGAATAATGAAGAAAAAGTGGATCTTTAAATATTATAAGTATAGTATTTAAAGACAATTCAAAAACAGCACAGGTACTTGTTATTCAGAATATGAATAAACAGGTTACTACCCTGCTGCCAAAACCTCTTATGATGCTTAAAATAAGCAATAAGAAGGGCCAAATAGATTTAAACACAGTTCTTCCAACCAAATAATACTTTAAAAGTGTTATTTTGGCTAGGGAGGAGTTTTTAAGTGGATTATAGATATGATAAAGAAATAAGGCCAGTCCTCTAATACTTACTAGAGAAGGTGGACGCCTTTGTATCTTATAATAATTTATCTATGTATGTTAAAAGCTGGGGAAGGTGTTCCTCAAAATGAATGAGAAACACCTCCTTAAATACCTTTTTTCCTACTACAAGTGTACAAGTAGTGGGAATAGAGGTACCAGGCACTAAGTGGCATTTCCTTACGCCAGAAATGTCTCTTTGGGCGTGAGAAAACAAGCTATGACATCATATTTGTGAAAGATGATGCCATTCTAATCTATTATTGCCAAATTGGGCCATAAGTGTGAAATAAACATAGAATTTTATTCTAAGTATTTCACTACAGACTTGAAATGGGGGTGTTTTGCACCAAACTCACCAAGTTAAGAGGGAGCATTTCGTTGTCAAAGCCTCAAAACATTATCACAAGTATTTTAATCCTAGGGTATAAGGCAAATACAGAGAAAATGTGAATATAGAGAGTGATTTAACTCTAAAAAGAGTTTAGTGAATCACAAACTATCTTCCTCAGGTTTATTCAGCACATGAAAGCGCCTAAAAGTGGAGGTTTTCATAATGAAGCTGAAAAACTCTATAATTATTGTATAGCTTTATTGTCCTTTATAGAATATCAAGTATGTAATAGAACAGTAAAGTTATACTAGTAAATCTTGGAACTTCCAGGATTTTCCAATGAAAAACTATCAAAATAAAGACTTCTTAATCCATAAAACATATTTATGAAAATGGATTTTCCAAAGATTTGCCATAATTAAATATGAGGTTATAAAAATAAACAGAAAAGGATATCTTACATTTACAACTATGGTAAGGTTTGAACCCAAGGTCTATTGCCCCAGATTTTGGGTGAGACTGGTTCTTCAGCATTAGACTAAAGACAAGTTGTAGAATGAGAGTAAAAATACAAAATATAAGGTTAACATTATTCAAACTTGCAGACCCAAGTATCACATCTTATTAGGTAATATCTTGGGGGCTGACATTCATGGCATCATTGATGGTAACCATCTCCATTAATGAAATTTCAGGGAACTCATTGTCTAGAATAATGTTCAAATCTGGGAGATCCTTATCTCAACAACGCAAACCTTTGACAATATTCAACGGGTCAATTGATGAACTGATATTCTTGATCGCCGGTTGGTTTGACGGACCCCAAGCATGACGTTTTCCAGCAGGTGGGGTCACTGGAGCACTCATCCCTCAAGGCGTGTTCTGTGATGACATTGTTGTTGAGTCAGTTCAACAAACAAATGGAAGATACGGAGAAGACTGAGCGTAAATATTGAGAAACGGAGTGGATCTAGGAATTCTAGGAGATGATGTGTTGGCAGGAGTGGAAGGAGTAGAAAATGAAGAAGACAGCTCAGAAGTGTGTTGCGTGACAGGACAAGCTCCGGAAGTAGAGGGTAAAGTTGATTCTTTTGATGATTTGTCAACTGGCACCCTTAACGTGACATACTCAGAGCCATCGGATGCACATAAGTTGGGCAAAGTTGGGGGCAACTTCCTTATGGCATCCTTTGAATTTGAATGAAAGGAAAGAATAGAAGGGGTATAATCTTGGCTGATAACCATTTGACAGGATATTGGGTCCAGAAACCTCATAGCATCAGATCTGGGCTCATAGTCAAGAAAATAAAGAGGTTTTGAAGGAGGAAGGGTTTTTGACGATGAAGTTTGTGTGAGCAAATAGACTTTGAGGCCAAAAGGAATAAGGGTCTGAACATGTCTTACTTGTTCAATAGCGGATTTTGCATCAACCAATACGGAAGTTGGCGACTTCCAGACTAGTGCAGAAGACGGCAGCATGTTGATGAGAGTTGATGCAAACTTTGGCGTTTTGTCCCAGTAGTTAATTGGGACATTGCACTGAGCAAGCATGCACCGTATCTTCACCAACAATGACTTATTAAATTGTTCTGCCAATCCATTGGTTTGAGGTGAGTTAGCTGGACCCTGTTCTAATGAAATTCCCCTTTGCAATAAAAAAATCTTAAAAACAGTAAATACAAACTCACCACCGCGATCGGTGTGAAGAACCGCTGGAGTTATGTTGGTGTTGTTTTTGATCTCATTAACATACAACATAATTTGACCTTCTGATTCACTTTTCTTTTGTAACAAGTAAATCCAATTGAACCAAGAATAATCATTGATCATGACCAACACATATTGAAAATTGCCCCAAGAGATTGGAGTTATTTGCAATAAGTCCATGTGAATCATTTTGAACGGCAAAGAAGTCAATGGAAGAGAATTTGAATGCAACGACTGTTTGATTTTCACCATTCAACAGAATTCGCAGTTTATCAACAAGCCGGTTTTGAATGTTGTTGACAAATTGAAAAGTTCAAGAAACTTTGTAACATACAAATCCAACGGATGACCCAAAATCACGTGCCAGTCCTTTTTACATTCTGGCTCCTTGATTGAGAATAAAGAATTTGATGTGTAAACGCTTGATCCAGTTGAAACGTACAGATTGCCGACTCAAGGGAAACGTTCAAAAATTGTTGAGCCCATGTTGACAATAATGAGCTTGTTCTTGTGAAACATTCAAAACCCATGATCTTCAAGCTGTGACAGAGATATCAAGTTGCATTTGCCAGTTGGAGCATAGAACACTGGGAACATTTTATATTTCCCAAATCGCATCAATCTGATGTGGGTGATCTCAATTGAACCAGAGTATATTTTCATCTTCTTCTCAATTGGTTGAAGGTCGGATAACAAGCGGACATCTCAGACAGTAGATTTCGACGTGCCAGTATCCAGAATTAACTTGACGTCTTCATGATTAATCAGACCAATATGAAACAAAGTCTCTTCACCAATGAAGAATCCCAAATTGTCCGGATCATTGGAATCAAGATCTTGAATTGCATTGGCCTGATGATTTTCATCCAACTCCTCCTCATCAATTGAGTTCAGTTTCTGAGACTGCAACTTCTTCAACATCTCAATCCGCTCATCAATCATTTGATCAAACTCAGCATCTTGAACCCTTGGTTCTGATGAACCAACAATATTTGGATTCCAGTTGATCAAAACTGTTTGATTTCGAGTCGGCACAACATTCCAAAACTTGGATTGATTTGCAGACTTGAACTTGCCTTTATTAGGTTGAACAAGTGCGCGATCACCCACGACATTCAGAGTTCCTAAGGGCCTTTTGCTGCGGCTGTCCTCCACATTCATTCTGTTGGCTAGTTTTTCAAAAAAAAAGGTTTGACATCACACATATTTTGAATGAGAGAAGCAAGGGAATTGTCATTTCGAAAGCTCTTGAGAAAGAAAATGCTGGCCATAGTTGAATTGACTGTAATAGACTTTGTAGTTGCAATTGCAGATTTCAATGAGGTATATAAACCGGTGAATGTTGAAATATGATTACTGATTGACGTGCCAGGGACATAGACAAGTGAAATCAATGAATATAACTTTTTTCCGAGTTTAATGAGTGAATTTTTGCCGCAAGCAGATGCTAATGCAACCATTGCCAAGGCAAAAAAATCATTTGCAGCCGCAATAGGTTTGAGATCAGATGAGAGAGATGAATGAAGAAGTGTCCACGCCAACGCAGACCTTTTTTGGAAGATCTTCTTGTCTTTGTTTTCTTCACACCATTTCTCATCAAAGACTTCTCTGTGTCCTTGACCAATGAGTACGTTAGTGAAGATTTTCTTCCATTTGGTCCAGTTGTCACAACGTAGTTTCACAATCGAAATTTTTTTGGACCAATTGTCATTGCTGGAGGAATTGTTTTGTTTCTCAACCGGATAAATGATTGTTGCTTTGTTTGACATTATTTGATCTGTTTATTCTTACTTTGAACTTTTTCAACTACCAAGTATTGACTCTTGCTACCATGTAAAAGTGTAGGAGTCTTTACTTGATTGAAGTAGTATTACAAAAACGTTCAATAGAAGTAATAAAACTAGTGATCTGAATAACAAGGCGTGAGTTTCTACACAATAACAGACAACAATAACACCTTACACACCAGGATTTTCACAACACACTAGCCTGCCCACAAGCTAGGACTAGCTCCTCCTGAGTGTGATGATGGGTTAACAAATGCGCGTTTTCAATTTTGAGAAACTGAACGACTACGGGAGAAAGTGAGTTTGTTGAGTTGAGATTATAACAATGATGGTTGAATGACAATGAGATAAGAAGAAAGGAAAGGGGAGTGATTTTTGTTGGCGAATGAGATGGAGGAAATGGTTTTGGTTGGAACCTGTGGATCCAGGCTTTGACACATGCACAGACTGAAGAGTGCAGTCACAATGTTTGGGTTTTTGGGTTTGGGGAACCAAATCTAACATTTTTTACTGACCAGTTAACTTTTAGGGTGTTAATGGGAACTGAAAAGGATCCAGTCACGGAAGAACTTCCAACAATGGGTACTGACAAGTGGAACAGTTACATTGAGGAATGCTATGCACAATTTTCCTTGCCTCAAGCAAAACGGGATTGTTCAGAAGAGAAGTCTCCCAAACTCCATGCATTCTTGATGCGGCTTCACAACTTTTCAACTGTAGTGGAGGCCAACTGTGCAAAAAAAGCTGGCAATATTGGCCGATTGATGAGCATCTGGAAAGTATGGTTGTTGATTTTGCAAGCTCCTCCAGGGCTAGTCAACTACCGTACATATCTCCCCCAATTGGTTTTGATTCTCAATCACTTCCTCAATCCATCTTTCAGCAAACTCATTTGACACAACCTGCTTGTATCACCCAGCGGCCGCAAAGATCACTGCTATCCAAAGGACCAACACTTGGAAACTCAGAACTACATGCTCAAATTCTTTTATAATTGGTTGGGTGTGGGGACTAAAATAGCACAACTGGAAGAGATGTTCTCTTTGAGCATTCCACTTGTGAGTTGGCATTCCTCAATTTCTAGCACTGATCTCATACCACCCGCTGAGTCTTCCTCCTGCCAACATATGCAGCTCTTTTCCATGTTTACAAGCCTTGAGCTTGAACAAGGTGGGCAACTTATCCACCAATCCCACAAAAATGACATCAAACCAAATTCTCTGAACACGTTTCTTCAAATGGCATGCAACTACAACATTACCAATCAAAACCCTGGGAGCACTCTAATGAAGACCAGTGTTCCAGACGTACAGGACACATTACTTTCAGGTGTGATCAAACTCCAGGAGGAGATTATTTCCACGGAAGATATCAAGCCATTCAAAATGCATTTATTCTGTGATACACCCCCAGAAAAGATGCAAAATCAAATGCTGCCTGAGCATGGAAACAATTCCAATGACGTAGACCAAAATGGCAAGGAAAACACGAATGAAAACAATGATAACACAGATCAAATCTAAATATTTAAATAGTATTACCCCCCTGTGCAACAGTCTGAAATTTCCTTGCGTACACAAGTGTTAGCTCAGTATTGTTCCGCATTCAATCTCCTGAATTTTCTTTTTTGCTCCAACTCTTCCTCTTGTGTTTCTTTCAGCTTTCTAAGATAATCATGATACACTTGTTTGTATTGGAAGTTCTCTACACATTCATGCAACACCTTCACCTGACCACCAACTTTCTCCCCTCCAATTGTCTTCCACATCTTATCTTCACTATTGATGGCCTGTATTTGATTGACTATTGCATTCACATGCTTATTGTTGAATAGATCAGAGACCAAAAAGCGCCCGGATGACCCGTATTTGAACTTGTACATTTCCCTCACCAGATCAAACATCTTGAACTTCAAGGGTGTGAAGATTAGTTCCAGCTCCTTGTTCATAGTTACGTGTATTGTATTTTTTCAAGGGGTGTATTTTTGCTTGTGAGTAAAAGATGAAACCAATGCAGGCCAGAATATTTTGTCACCTACAACCACATCAAAGTTTTGTTTGTTGATTTTCTTCAAATTTTGTATAAGAAATTGTCCCTTCTCAACCTGTCAATTAGAGCATTGGCACTCCACCATATTCTTTGCCTGCTGACAGGAAAGCTCTTGTTGGTAATTGGTATTGTCTGTTGACAGAGGTACATAGCTGTAGCTGTAAAAGCTGCCAATTAGCCAATATTCAGAGTCTCATTCAAAATGATAACTCACATGTTATCACATGCAAAAGCTACACGCAGGCAAACCGGAGTGATAGCCAATGCATCCATGCAATCTTCATCAGATTGAGCTTCCACGTCTTTGAAGTCAGACACTTGGTTCTTCCCCCCTGGTTGATTTCCTTCAACAAAGAAAATTTCAAGCCCTTCCTTTCCATCCCTTCCGCACCTGAGAGAACAAGTCAGATTGAATATGAGAAAGGCAAGTCAATGGTCCAAGTGAATCAACTTCCAATCATCTGAGCAACATTTGCTGGATCCCCCCTTCCCATGTGAATTGCACTCCGCACTTGGGTCCAATTCTTCCCTAAACCAAGGGCCATTGTAGCGGATATTATAGGAAACTTCCCATTACCATACTCCTCAATAGTACATTCTTTATCTTTTTCTTCTGTGACAGAATGGTAGTGCCAAGCCAAGGTATTGTACGGGTTGTTACAAGAGCCACAGGTACCACAAGCCAAGTCTAACACCTCCAGAACAGTATAAGTTTGCCCCTGCATCCCACTATAAATCAGTGTTGAATGATATTGCAGTCCGCTATCTTGTCTTTTGTAGCAAACATGTGTAATAATAGTAGAGTCTTTGCTTTGTTGAAACAGTTACAAAAACTCAATAGAAGTAAAAGAAACTGACAAAAAGAAAGAAGTAAATAAATGAAACTTCACAACATCAATCTAAACAAACAAAAAATACCTTTGTTGATTCAGATCAATACCTAAACAAAATCAAATACGTGAAAACAACAACAAAATTATTGGTTTCTGTACAACAGGAATGTTCACAACGATATAGCCTAAATAACAGTTATGATAGCTCATGTTAGTATCATTATAGATTGAATGATAAGAACAATAGAAATGTAACAACCTGCCCTGAAGCTATAACTAGCTCCTCCTGAAGTTCTGAAACTGAAGGTAGTGCTTTGAATCTACTGATTTGATTCTGATGTTACTGAGCAAGGTCAATATCTTTATTGAGTGATAGTGATACTATTTGAGATAGTTGGATGGATAATATGGTGTGATAGAGAATTGATAACAATAAGATGGGAGAATAAAATATGACTTGGAAAAGAAATAAATACAACTTGCGGGAAAAGAGTTTCAGCAACAAGTCTTGAGAGTCAAGAATCAATGCAAGGTCAATGCGTGATTACATCATCAGGGGCAAGTTTTCTTTATTGTAACAACACGTTCAACAGGTCCAGATTTGAAGCCAAGGAATTTGACATTGTGATACGGATGATCCAAATTTCTGGCCGTGTCAATTCACCTTGATATATGTCAAGCTTTTGATTGTGCAACTTTAAACACCTCATTATGCCCACAATTGCAGCAGGGAAGCAGGTGGCTGAAAGCAGAAGCAAGGGTGATTTATTTTGGAATTGTAGATGAAGACCAATCTTACCGTACAGCAGGAGAAATGCACCACTGTCCTCATGTCACACAATCATTAGCGGGACTCAAAGTAGAGGCAAGTTGACTTGTCTGCCACTTGGCAAGTCGCTCTGCAATGCTCCCATGGAGTGATGAGTGAAAAAAAATCATGAAGGTTGAAAGAGTGGTGCACAACAGTTTGACTTGTCTGCATGCAGGCAAGTCGGCTTATCAGAAAAAACGTGCAAGGCGACTTGCCAACTGGCAGGCAAGTTGACTTGCCCCAACTTTGAAACCCCCTATTGTAAGAGCATCTCCAACGGTCCCTGAAGCGCTGAGACTCGGGCTCGCGGCTTTGGACCACATTTCACAGGGTGACACACACCTGTCCACAGATGGCTTGCAGCGGACTCGCCACATGTGGTGACCCAACACTGAATGTTGCTCACCACCAGCCTGGCACCACCTGCAAAGAGCAGTAGAGCTACTTTGCATGTTGTACTTGGTGTATTTTCTTCTTGTTTTTCATCTTTTTTTGGGGGAGCAACTTGTGTAAAATGGTCTTATTTTGCTCTCCTTTCTTTGGTTTGTATTTTCTGTAAATTGACATCGATCACCGTTTGAATAAAAAGAAAGGAAGGGAAGAGTGAAGACTTGATTTTGGACATGTCTCAGAGGTTTTCTTATGGAGGAGGAATGGATGTTGGTGCTGTGGTGTGGTGTTGCAAAAAGGTGTTGTGCGGTGAGAGATGTGTTTGTCGGGTTGGACGAGACTCGCCAGAAGGAGCGAGTTGTCACGAGTTGGGACGACCCTGAAGCCGTTTGGCGAGTTGGGTGGCGGGTCCGCTGGTCCCCGTTTTTTGGTTTGACTCGCTAGATCGGGGTGTCGGGTCTTGGTTTAGCGAGTCCGTTGGAGATGCTCTAATACTGCAAGATCTCCCATGTGAGCTATTGACTAACCCCCAAACATAGATCATGTTACAGTGACCAGGCTCAGGCGCTCCTGGAATTCCAAGCTGAAGTAAGTTTGATCCCACAGCTTGTTGTTCATGAAGATCTTGGGACTGAGGTAGAAAAAGTTGTACGCGCCCTGTTGGATCTTGCAAGCAACTTGGAGGTTGAAGGTAAGATTTGTAAGGTTTATTGCAGAGAACTTCCCTTCTTTCTCCCGGACCTGATTATCCCCCAATGCATCCAATAGATTGATCACCAACACCACTCCCTTTTCCCTTTTTGGCAAAAGTTGATAGTAGAGCTCCGGAATCCTCAATTTCCCGTAGCCAGTACCTTCCAAAAGAAACATATTGCAACCTTAAGCAAGATTTGCAACGGTGTCAATCTGCAGAGGCTTTGCATCCACACCGTTGTAGAATTCTCTTGCACGGGCTTGGATCTCAAACTTCAACTGTTCATTGGACTTTGCTAGGAGCTTCTTGGCAATTGTTATTCTGGCACGTCCGCGTGTTGAAAGAGCTTGGTTGTTCAATCGTTGTTTCTTTGAGAACAAGGATTGTCTTAGTATTGGAGGATACATCTTTGCTGCAGCTGTAGATGGAGAAAGCTTATTGTCTTCTTGACGTTTCTCCTCTGCCATGCCTCAACTAACTTTATATGCACTTAGCATAACTTCCATTGTCTTATTCAAGTGTCAAGAAATGCCAGACAATGACAGCGGACTGTTCAAATCCTCAAAGCGGGTGTGATCCAACTATCCAAGATCCCTGGGAAAGAAACCCCTACAGGATTTTTGCCGTTTGGGACTTGAACAAAGATGGCTCACCAAGAAAAAGCGTAGAAAATGCCAAAAAAAATGCCTTGAGTCTATTTTTTTTTTAAAATTAGTCCAGATGGCAAGCTACAACACTGCCGTTTTCATCTTTTTGGAAGTAGTACAATTTCTGCCCTACCAGGGAATTAATCCAAAAAAGGGCAAAAATTGGGTGGAAAAATGAATTCTCTCAAGTCACACGCGCGACTTTACTAGTAAGCCTCTCCTTCGGAGACGCTTAGTTAAGCTCGAGACTAATCATGTACACGTTTTCAGCAGTTCCCGGAAGCTCAGAGAGAAAAATTATGTTCATAGATCAAGAGAATCGGTTCTACATGATCTGAATCAAAGATAGAAATCATCAGTCGTTTTCACACCATCCGTCGAAATAACAAGTCCATCAAACGCCGGCCTGATCCAAAGGAGTACATCTTTGACATGGTGTTTGCACAATGCGAGGGCTTGCTGCGCAAATTCTTGCGGATCTTCTCCGAGCTCAGTGGCCGCTTTCAAATTGTCCAACAGACCTGTAGATAGTAGATTTTCTAGCTGGCTGGTACCACCAATCAGTTCACAGGCAGCCTTCCAACATTCATGACTGAAGGGGAATTGCAAATAGGTCAATAAAAAGGGAAACAAATCATTTGGTTGTGCAGCCATCTCTTTTTTGAAGATAACTCACGTGACGCCATGGGTAAATCCAAGGAGATAGGTGCGGTGTGCCCTCAGCTTCACGGCAGTTTCCACCGCTTCAGCAATTCCAAAGTGTGAGATATGGGGCTCCAGACGAAGCGTATCAACAATAAGCAGGGGGAGACCCGGGGATGCGCGATCAGATTCGTAAGCTGAGGAAGCTAACGAAGATGAGGAGTCCAATCTTGAAGAGGCGGTGGAGATCGATGGATGATCAGAGTCATCAAAGCTCTTCTCAGTCAAATTCGACATTTTGCGCTTCAGAGAAGACAGGGCGGGTCCGCATCCAAGCGCGGTCCAGGTGGAATCGGGGATGGATGAAACATCCGACATGTAACAGAATGTCTGGTCAAAGAGAAATGCTAGGCACTCGTATGGACTCAAAGGTTGACCTGAGTCGTTAAAGTAGCACCCATGATAGACTAGAAAATAAAATAAGATTAGAACGAAGATCATTCATTCAAAAATAGTTGGATGAAGCTGACCCTTCAGAGGAGACACCTGGACTCCTAACAGGTCGAAGGGGACATTGGTTTGGATGATGTGCCACTGAAACGCTGGAATATCACCGCCTATGGAAAGGAGAAAGAAGTGATCATAAGGGGGAAGTTTGTTTTTGTTTTTGGTTGAGAATCTTACCTCCGGTTCCACCACCGGGCTTCACCATGTATGGGAAAATCTTGGCCACCTGAAAATAATAATGCAATAAGATGTAAAAATTAGTGTTTGGAGTTTGAAAAGCAGCAAGAGGGCCATCCACTTGCTTCATCAAAAGTGGACTGATTGCAATAGATCGGGATCGTCGGTTGAATCACGGCATCTAGAGTCCAAGCTGGGATTCGAGCACATTAAGGAAATCAACTCTCGTTATCAGTGCTATGTAATGTCGCGGAGAAATATCAAATTTCTTACCTCTCAAGTCATCTAAACCATTCTGTCAAGTACCGGAAGTAAAAAAAAAAAGGGGGGGGGGGGGCAATCATTACATGAAGTAGAGTATATATTTCTGAACGGCTGCATTGGTGGAGCTTACTATGGCGTCTGCACTGTTGAGTCAAGGTTTCAAACCTGATATCAGACCATGACCAAAATGTAACAGAAGGACTGAATAAGACTTACTGGGGATGCGTTAGCAACACCGCGTCGATTCTATCAAGGCCGTGCTTGGGGAAATGTTCCCTAGCTGCTTCACAGAAGCTTTTTCCGACATCTATAAGCACTGTTGATAGTTTGTCTGGAGATTGCGCGGATGTTGTTAAGGGAGACTGGAATTGAACAATGGCACTCGTGTTTCGCCGCGCGTTTTTTCGGCCGGAACCATCGGGAGCCAGCGTGGAGAGACAACATCCACAGCCTTTCCTGGGGGGCTTCGCTACCAAGCAGCTGATGACAGGCACTTGGCTGGAGGTACCTGATTTGAATTAGAAAAAAGAAGAAAAAAAAAATTGGGGCATTTGCAGCGGGAAATGAATGCGCGAAAAACAAGCTTACCACTGCCGAGAATCAGGACATCGAACTTGGTCGGTGCCATAGCAATCCGGATAAGTTTGAAGAATCGAAGTTGACGTCGTTGGGTGGGCGCTAAAAGTTTTGCGAGTGTCAGCGGTATTTCAGATGGGGGGTATGTATCTTATGAGGAGAGTATTGACGCTATGTTAGGCTTATATGTTGGAACTGGTTGGAACGAGGGAATTTCCTGCTTTCTCGCGCAAGAATAACGTGTATTAATTGTAGTCTGATCCTTTCAGCCATAGCAGGCCATAGCCAACTTTATACCAATTGTGATCTCCCAGGCGAGGGTTGTGAGAGGTTGTGAGTCGTGACCCTCGAGTGGAATACTCCATCACTTTTAGTATGAAGATGTATGTACAGCGCCGGGCCAGCGCTGCCGATGACACTGACCACCACGCTCCGATAAGCAGGCTGTGGTAGTCCTACCTGGGCTGTGACTGACACCCACAGTTTACTTAACATGTCCTTCCGTTCTTGAGTCACCACAATTCCGGGATGCGGGAAGGATATGTAGTGGTCTTATGTAGCGGATGGTGACCCGCCGTCCCTCAACAGTGAGTCACCCCTCCTTCGCACGATTCCCAATTTCCAAGCCAATCGAGGCCAGGTGGCCCAGGCCTGTGTGTGTGAGGAGTTAAATATCTTCAGAATCAGATCGTTGCGTGGGCGCTTGATCCTCCACCGGGACTCAGAAGTCAAGAGGCTGGCCATGGCTGCCCTTGGCAATTAGAGCATCTCCAATGGACTTGCCAAACCGGGGCCCGCGACCCCAAGCCAAAACAGGGGTCCAGCAGACTTGCCACCCGACCCGCCAAAGGCATCCAGGGTCAGGCAGACTTGACAGATGCGCTAGCTTGTGGCAAGCTTGCCACAATTCATCTTGGTCACACATTTGTCACCACCTTGCCCCACCAACCTTTGCCAACCATGCCAATCACCTCAACCACTCAATCACTGCCAGAAAAGCTGGCTTAGATGGTTGCATCCAAGTTTATATTGGATGTGGCCATCCAATTCAAACTTGGGCACGGGGCCACAAAGTGAATTGTTGACCAATTCAAACTCTGTGGCCTGGACATTTGGCCACCGGATTTGAATTGGCTCTTGATTCCCTTGGTGGCACGGCACCCAATTTTGAATTGGATGGCCGCATCCAATGTGAACTCAGATGTGACCATCCAAGCCAGCATTGCTGGCAGTGAATACAGCTCAATACATGTTTTTTTTTTTCATACAACACAAGCTCTCCCACCCTTTTGGGTCAAAGCAATGGTTGGGTTTGTCTGGCCAACAGAAACCGGGTTGAAAATTGTAGCAGGTTGGATTATTTGGCAAGTCCATTGGAGCTCCCTGTGTGACAGACCTGCCACATCAAGTCCATCACTGCCAGAAAACCTGGCTCGGATGGCTGCATCCAAGTTTATGTCGGATGCGGCCATCCGATTCAAACTCGGCCGCGCGCCACTGAGTGAATCGCTGACCGATTCAAACTCGGTGGCCAAACGCCCGGGCCGCTGAGTTTGAATCCGTCAACGATTCACTCGGTGGCCCGCGCCCAAGTTTGAATCGGATGGCTGCATCCGATATAAACTCGGATGCAGCCATCCGAGCCAGGTTTTCTGGCAGTGCATGCTCGCAACCCAGGGAGGGGGATTCATGGCCAATCCACTAGAGATGCTCTTAGAGCAGCTCCACCAGGGAGTGCAGATTGCAAGTGTAAATCCCGCATGCTACATCCCCATTTTGCATTTGAAATTTAAATTGGGATGTGTTGCTGCATTGCAGAGCAGTCCCACAAGGTGTAGAAGTTGGTGACATCAATGTTGTGTGGTTAAGTTACGTGAGGGAGATGATTGATTTCACTGTTAATGGTTGGTGTCACGGAGTGTATTCTGACGTTAGCAAGGAGCCTGGACTACACCACAGACTTTGGTCAACTGTGGCTTGACGCAAAGCATTGCATCCACTTGACCCCCCCTGGCCCCACCCAAAATTTGGGCCTGCCTCATAGCAGGAAGGGTTGGCTGCCGCAGTCAGCTTGACTCCCTGCACACGCCCAGAGTCACACCACTTTGTGAGCTTGACTGCCAACAAAAACCCAACGTTATGCTACGTCAGGGCAACAATGTAAAAGTTATCTGCCTCTTGCTGGGCTTGAACCTGGAACCTTCTTCTGCAAACACCAGTGGTCATAGGTCTTCAGATAACTGTTGCGCCACAATGCTTTTTAGATCTCCATGCTTTTGAATTGAACAGCCTCATATTCACCCATCAAACCCAATTTTTGTGAGGAAATTTGGACAAGACTTTTTTTCTTGTTTTTTTTGACAATTTTTTTCTTGTGTGACCTCTTCCTAACTGTGAAAGAGGCACACTTGGTACTGTTACAAACAAAAAAATGTATAAAAAATGTGGTTGACATTGTGTTGACGTCAACCTATTTGACAGGGTGCCCAACAAGGCAACATCATTGGCTTGCTCTGAAGAGGAGCCAACATTGTCGTGTTTCTCTAGGCTGCGTGGGGTTTGACCCAATTGCTGAGCCAACCCAGCCAACACACCTTGGTTGGGTGTGTCAGCTTAACCGTTGGGTCACGGAGGCACAGCCTTTGTCAGACAGACCCCTTCCTACCGTTGAGCTGCCTACGCCATCAAATCCAGGGCAACCAGGTAATTGCAGCCCTGGTTGTAACTGCGCAGGTGAGCAGACGCGCGCAAACTCAGGAAATTGCGCCGTGGTGTACACACAAGTTGATGTTTTTACACTTGCAATTAAGTCTAGCTCCAGACTTACACCCCTTGGTGGGGCATGAATTTTGGAGCGCGGGGTGGAAATTGGGTTTACACTTGCAATTTTCACCCCACAGTGGAGATGCTTTTAGGGGATTTGGGAATGTGCTTGTTAGCATAAGCATATCTAAATTTCACCATGACAAACTGAACTCAGCACATTAAGCCCTTTGCTTCTGCCGGAGGCAGGCACTAGGTTTTGACCAAGACACTTTTGGAGGCATGGGTGGCAGGCCTTGCAGAAATATGTAATCTTTAATCCTTGACCAGTGAACTTGATGATAGAGGTAGCCAACCACCCAAGCCTCAACCGGCTGGCCCCATTCCTTATGATCCTGTCTCTGTGATGGAGCTGGGCAGTGGCACTGGCAACACCACAACCGCTGTGCTACGCTACAAAAATTGGTAAAATAGCGTAGCACAGCAGCTGTCTGCCTTTCCTGGCGGCAAATAGCAATAGTTGCATCACCAGCGCAGCAGAAACCCTGCTACGTGTAATTTGACCTCTGTGCAGCGGTGCAATTCTTTCCTGATTTTGCTACAGAATAGCGCAGCAGGAGCAGGAAAGTGGCTTGCTGCGCTTTTTCCTGATTTTAGTGGTTTAATCCTCTTTTTTAGCAGAAATTCCCACTACTTCAGCGGAGTTTTCCACTTTTGGAGCATAATTTCCCACGAATTTAGTGGGAAAAGACTGCACTAATTCAGCGCTCAGTGCAGCAAAGTTCATGCTACTTTAGCAGTTGGCGTGGCAGGACACCCGCTATGGGCCGCTGAAAAAGCTTGCTAATATCCTCAAGTTTTTTTTCTCAGAGCAATTAGCAAAAAGCACAGCAGCGGACCTGCTTCCAAAAGCGCTAGCAAAGTGGGTTTAAATCCGCTGCGCTGCCGCGATGTGCAGCATAGCTGTTGCGCTGTTGGCACTGGGCTTGTTGGGCTTGTTAGTTTGCACACCAGCTGAACCCCGCCAACCACAATGCAAAGCTCAAAAGCATCCAAAAGAACTTTTGCTGTGTTTGGAACAGGATGATGTGAGGATGACTCTGCCGTTCCTATATATATGTCTAGACACCAAAACAAGACCCCCCAATCTATGATTGGCAGGCTTTAATTCAAGTGATATCAAGTGTATCCAAGATACTGCGGTTGGTATAGCAAGGGTAGGTGATTAAGAGTGTGTTTAGTGTTGAATGTTGTAGGATGATGAGTGATGAGTGCTAAAGAAGAAAGTGGTAACTGATGAAGTTGGTGGTGAAGCCTAGTTGGATAAGGGGGCCTGATGGTAGTGGGTACCTGAACAGGGATTATGCCAAAGAGGGTCTTGATAAAAAATGAGTTTTTAAATGGTAAAAAGCATATGTCATTCCTGATTATGTAATAAAACCTCAATAGAGGAGTGACCAGTAGTAGACTAGAGGGGATAGTGACTAATAATTCTATGTAAGGGTGTGTAGTAGACTGTGTTCCCAGAATTTGGTGAGGAAGGGAAAAAAAACTGGAGGATAGCCTCTTATATATACAAATGTGAGGGATTTTAGCTCAAAGGCAACAAGGGATGAGGGAATTTAGCTGCAGGGGAAATCCAAGTGAGAAATTTTAGCTGGACTGAAAATCCAAATGAGGGATTTCTGCTGGTCTTAAAAAAAAGAATAAACCACTAGTGACATTATAATACAACAAAAAGCTGTTCTGGAACTGCCCTGAACTAAAATAGATCCAATCAATAAGAACTCCACTAAACTTGTGCACAGTAATCAAAAATCCCCTAAAGAAGCTAGTCTGCTAGTCCAAGCTAGTGGAAAATCCACTAATTTAGTCCCTGATTTGTTTGGTTGTATGTGTTATGGTTGTAAGGTTTTTCTGATGTAGGTGTTGCGTATCCCAGTTTATTAAAGCCACACTTTTGGCAAAACCAGGATCATGGGTTTGTCCTGTGGCCTTTTAAATTGGGAAGTGCATCTTTCTTAAGCAACGACTGGGTTTTGGATTGGGCCCCACTTTGTCAGAGACATGAAGTGGGGGGTCCCCTGAGGTAGAGCCTATGTGCACAAGCAACAATTGCGGGGGCAACCTGGGGTTGAATTGCATGAAGCAGACTCCCATTTATTTTGAACAAAACTGACCAACCACAACAAAATCAGCTCTTCCTTGGAGCAGTAGCTATGAAAACTCTAATCAGCATGTTGTCTATGCCCCCATCAAACTGCTTAGCATGGTCACTCTAGGCAACCACTTTTTTCACGCGGAGAGCCAACACCTTTCCTGGCCTTTGCAACCACACCACGCCCGCTCAAAATACTACATACACAGCGTGAACCCTATGTTTCTGGGTGGCCTTGCATTATTGCTTGTGGTGTATTTCATGATGGCATCTCTTCAATCTGTACCAGTCTATTCCAGCTGATACATTGCACATCCCACACCCCCTTGTCACCGCCACGGCACTGGAATAGACCAGTCAGAACACCACCTCAACAGGTGCCCTTCCACGTCCGTTGTCTTTGTAGTTTCAGGTCAGTTCCCTCCGCTCCCTTAGCCACTCTCCACTCCACTGCTGCCATGCTGACCAGCACCCTTCTCCTTGAACAGAATTTTTTTTTGCAAACAAAGCTTGCGCCTTGCTTCAGATGGACCAGAACCTTTCTCCCTTTGCCATCATTGTCTGCAGCACCCCCTCCATCCCCGCCCCTACCACAGAGCCCAGAGATCATGTCATCTACTCCTGAGCACAACCATCCACTCTGCACCAGGCCCCTGGCACTCAAGCTGTTTGGGAATGTCATTTGTCACTGTCTGCATCCCAGCAATCTGTGTGTGTCTTCACCATGGACCTGATCTGCATTTTTTTCATCTGTAGTGACTGAAAATTTACTGCTGAGATGCCTCAGCCCAACCATGCCCTTTCTCACCACCAAAAGCATCCTTGCAAATATCCCACTGACTGAAATACAAAACACCAAAAAGATCTATGCAACAATCTTGCAAGGGCATGCCAGTGACATCACCAAGTCATACAAGTGGTAGGGTGGGGGATTTATGAACCAGGGCAAAGATTGGGAGCCCCTACCAATGCTCACTCCGGAGGCGCAAAAATTATCCAAGCTCAAGGCATCAGACTATTGTTCCTCTTGCACCATGGGGCGGGTTTCTCAAAAACCCCCTTGTCCGCTGGACGCTTTTTGGTAAAAGCATCCAACAGACGCTTTGAGAGTGTCCGCTGGACGCAACCTTGGTGAAGCGCCCGTTGGACAATGGGAGCCAGAGCTTCCAGTTGGTGCTTTGTGTTGCAAGCACCCATTGGACGCTCCATGGAGGCCTCCAGTGGGTGCTACCGGACAGAGGTGCCCATTGAATGCTACCATAAAGCGTCCAGTGGGCACCTCTGTCAGGTAGTGCCCATTGGATGCTTTCAAAAAGCATCCAACAGGCGCTTCAATATCAAAGTGCCCACTGGACGCTTCCAGAAAGCATTGAGTGGACGCTTTCTGGGTAGAGCGGCCAGTGGAAATGCTGTAGATCTACAATATAGATCTCACCAGCCAGCAATTATGCAAAGGCATTGTGGCCTTGCTGTTATCATCTGCCACTTCATGGTGGCTAGGGTGAAGGATGTGGGTTCAAGCCTAGTAGGTTGCGTTTTCCTCAGCTGGAGCCTCTCATCTTTTCACCTGGTCTTTCCAGCTTAGAACCATCCACTGGACACTTCCTGGACACTTCCCGGATGGTTCCAACCAGCTTTCCAAGTGCTGTCCTGTTAGAGGTTGGCCACAGGATGAGCTCAGGCCACCAAATTCTGGACGGTTTTAGCACTGTCCAGAAGTGGGCCCATTGGTTGTCTGGCAGAGCCTGTGGTGTACCTGGCCATCCAATACAACACATCACTTTACACAGACAAAAAAGTAAAAAAAGCCATCTTGTTGCAAGCTTATAACTTGAAAGCGCTCAGGAAAAAGGCCTATGCCAACAACTGCCTCCACCAATGCTTGCTGCTCAATTACTGTTGATACCTCTACGCTAGAGATCCAAACTGTGCTGTGCCACAACAGTACATATCTTGCTCTCACAAAGATCATTGATGGTTGCTTTTGTCAACTGACACATACTCCTACTCATCCACACCACCAGGGTACTCTCTGGTCAATTGACCCCAGAGGTAGTCATAGAGAAGATCAACTTGACTATGGAGAAGAGGTTCCAAGGGCCTTCATCCTGAGACAAGCTGCACAAATTTTTCCCGGTGCATGAGGCATTGGGTCATGTGCAAATACCAAGTTAGTTCAAATAGCCAATCAAGCTGTGATGGATGAACTGTTGTTCCCCAGCTGAGTTTCTCAAATCTAAAAAGGTGGATGATGTATATCCATTTCATTCTCTCTCACCACGTAGCTATGATTCAAGATTATTTCTTACAACAATATCTGCCACTGGCCTTTCCCAATCCTAAGAAAAAGTTTTTCTATCCACAACCAGAAAAATAATCCAAAAATAAAAATAAAAAATAAATGAAAGATAAAACCAGATGACACCTGCTGCTACACTGTTCATGGCTTTAATGGTTCAACATCAACCTCATTGCTAAAATTGAGATGCAGCAATGCGGTGATGTTGGTTGCATTGATTCATTTTGTTTTTGGTACCAACACATGTCTCACAAGGTTCTGAAGAGGAGTGCTTGGCAGTTCTCAGCAGAGCTCAAAAGTTATTGTACAGGCTACAACCCGCTGAGGATGGCAGGCACTATGTACTTCCAAGGTCCTCCTCAGCAGGTAGGTCACTACTGCCAAGCTTGACAGCTATTTCTATGAGATGTTGGTCCAAAATGGCCCAAATCACTATGAATGTGCTGATAGAACAGTTTAAAGGACTATTACTAGTCCTACCCCAATAGAATAATGGGTTAGTTCTGCACTCCTGTTACGCCAAAAGTTGATATACAACAGTTTGGGTAGGAGAACAACTATAAATAGTTGTTATTTTGAAGCTATAAAGCAACAAAAGGATAATAGTAGGAAAGCACGTGACAGAATGGCTGCAGGCAGAGGTGGTGGTCTTTCAGCTACTATTTTTAAGGAGGATTTAGGCGCAGTAATTGGGGATAATAATGCAAGCTAAAAGCTCCAGTGGGAAAGGATTTAGATAGAGGAACACTACTCTAAAAGTAGGAGGAGAATACTCACTTATACTAAGTTTATAACTAAGTATGTGGGTGAATAGGCTGAGGAATCCATCTTTGGGCATCAGAAGCCTTCCTTTTAAGGCCTAGAGGTCCCTTTGGGCGCCATGAGGAGCCTCTGGGAGTTTAAACAAGCCAGGGAATGAGCACAAACTTCTACGTGAAGATTTGTGGCCAATTCTATGGATGTGAAAATTTATTATCCTGTCCCCATGACATCATGAGTATATTTATGAACCATTTACTCATGAAGCCACACTAATAAAGATAATGAATTAAAGAATTACCCACACTTTCATGGGAAAGGGTAATTCTATTTCTATAATGAGGGAATATCTAATAAGTAGTATATTTCCCATAGAAATAAATTCTCAGCCAAGGAAGACAATCTTTGTATTGTTTCACAACCTTGTTTTAAGTTCTTTCTCTGCGCCAAAATATGCTTATACTATGTATTAGCATATTTAAATACATTACATTTTAATGTTTTGTAGTAGTTTCTCCGTGGTACTTTGAGAATGGTCAAGGTACCATAAGGAGTAATAATTCAGGGGTACTCTCAGTGGGTAACCCTACATAAATTTACATCAGAAATCCATTTCTGCAATAATATTCAAGGATTTATTAATATTACAGAAGATATAAGTGAGTTGAATATAAGATAGCAGTCCTTTGGATACGTTGGAGTCTCTCTCTAGGGCTGACATTCCCTACCACTAAAAAAGGATTAATCAAAAGATTAATTCTTAGTATTCTTATGTCTCCTGAGGTACTTCTCAGAATTTGGAATATCCTTAGCTGGTAGCCACTCATCCTCATGGATTGGATTCCTGTACCGGACTAAATATAATTTGTCCTTGACTCCCCTCATAACTTTCTCCTTAAGTATTTTGTGAACCACTCTAACTTCAGGAGGTTCCAGTGGAGGTAGCTCCTGTTCAGGTACTACTTTCCTCAGGGGGAATAGGTCTGCTTCTGCTTCAGTATAGTGTTTCAGAAGGCTGACAGGGAAGGTTGGGTGTTTCCTTTCTAGGTCTCCGGAGAGTTCCACTTCCACAGCATTGTCTCCATGGAGGGCTTTGACTACAAAGGGTCCTACAAAGGCATTTTTAAGCTTCTTAGGGCCTTTTATATTATTAAAGTTCACTGTAGATATCAACACAAGGTCACCAATTTTAAATGTAGGCAACTTGTGTTTTTTATCCCACTTCTCTTTACTATATTGGAAGGCGTCATCCATACATCTCTGTGCATGGTTCCTGGCTTTATCCAGCATGGATTTAAAGCTGGCAGCTGTAGGGTGGATGTCAATCAAATCTTTCCTCAGGCTATCCTGAGGTAATCTTGGGTTCCATCCTTTCTCCAGTAAGGAGGGGGTTTTGCCTGTGGAGGCATGGGTGGAGGTTCTATATGCTAGTTCAAGTTCTGGCAGTAGGGTCACCCAATCATGAGTAAATACATCAGAATCTTTAAATTCCAGCCCATAGGCACAGAATCTTCTAAGCATATCTTCCAGGGTCTGGATCATTCTCTCAGCTAGTCCATCTGTCTGTGGGTGGTAGGCAGTGGAGAAAGCTAGTTTAGTACCAAATAATTGGTACAGATTAGTCCATAGTTCAGAAGTAAACTTGGGGTCCCTATCACTGATTATGGTTTTGAATAGGCCAGTCCAAGATATCACTCTGTTCCAGATCATAAGAGCTGTATCCATGGCTGTGTCATCTTTGTGACATGGGAGGAAGATGGGAGTTTTGCTAAATCTGTCAACAATAACTAGACAAGCATTATAGTTCTTCTTGCCTCCAGGTGGCAACCCTGTGACCCAGTCCATATTCACTGTTTCCCAGGGCATGGTGGGTTCTTCAATCTTCATC
Source organism: Puccinia coronata f. sp. avenae (assembly GCA_002873125.1). NCBI lineage: Eukaryota > Fungi > Basidiomycota > Pucciniomycetes > Pucciniales > Pucciniaceae > Puccinia > Puccinia coronata. The sequence goes on along the minus strand of PGCI01000206.1, from coordinate 41,228 downwards.
ATGTGTCCAAACCTCTTGCCTGTGGCTTTGTTAGCTCTCTGACATCTGTCACATGATGAGCAGTAGGTTTGTACATCATTTCTCCAGCCTGGCCACCAAGCTGTATTTTTAATTCTATCCTCAGTTCTGTCTATGCTAAGATGTCCAGAAAAATTAGAGTCATGACACTCATACAGGATAGTATTAATGATAGTTCTGTCTGTGACAGTCAAAACACATGTGTGTTTACTCCTGTGATATATGATACCATCAAACAGGTGAAACCGTCCTTCTAAGTAAGATTTCTTCCAATCAGGGTCCAGGGAATTTACTAATTCCTCATCTTTCTGATCTATCTTCAGGATTTGGACCAAGATAGTGCAGTTCTTATCCTGCTTATAACTCTGTCTGATGTTTTCAAAGAATTCACTTTCTAAATCCGTGATGCTTATACCTGACAGCTATTTCTATGAGATGTTGGTCCAAAATGGCCCAAATCACTATGAATGTGCTGATAGAACAGTTTAAAGGACTATTACTAGTCCTACCCCAATAGAATAATGGGTTAGTTCTGCACTCCTGTTACGCCAAAAGTTGATATACAACAGTTTGGGTAGGAGAACAACTATAAATAGTTGTTAATTTGAAGCTATAAAGCAACAAAAGGATAATAGTAGGAAAGCACGTGACAGAATGGCTGCAGGCAGAGGTGGTGGTCTTTCAGCTACTATTTTTAAGGAGGATTTAGGCGCAGTAATTGGGGATAATAATGCAAGCTAAAAACTCCAGTGGGAAAGGATTTAGATAGGGGAACACTACTCTAAAAGTAGGAGGAGAATACTCACTTATACTGAGTTTATGACTAAGTATGTGGGTGAATAGGCTGAGGAATCCATCTTTGGGCGTCAGAAGCCTTCCTTTTAAGGCCTAGAGGTCCCTTTGGGCGCCATGAGGAGCCTCTGGGAGTTTTAAACAAGCCAGGGAATGAGCACAAACTTCTACGTGAAGATTTGTGGCCAATTCTATGGATGTGAAAATTTATTATCCTGTCCCCATGACATCATGAGTATATTTATGAACCATTTACTCATGAAGCCACACTAATAAAGATAATGAATTAAAGAATTACCCACACTTTCATGGGAAAGGGTAATTCTATTTCTATAATGAGGGAATATCTAATAAGTAGTATATTTCTCATAGAAATAAATTCTCAGCCAAGGAAGACAAGCTTTGTATTGTTTCACAACCTTGTTTAAGTTCTTTCTCTGCGCCAAAATATGCTTATACTATGTATGAGCATATTTAAATACATTACATTTTAATGTTTTGTAGTAGTTTCTCCGTGGTACTTTGAGAATGGACCATAAGGAGTAATAATTCAGGGGTACTCTCAGTGGGTAACCCTACATAAATTTACATCAGAAATCCATTTCTGCAATAATATTCAAGGATTTATTAATATTACAGAAGATATAAGTGAGTTGAATATAAAATAGCAGTCCTTTGGATACGTTGGAGTATCTCTAGGGCTGACATTCCCTACCACTAAAAAAGGATTAATCAAAAGATTAATTCTTAGTATTCTTATGTCTCCTGAGGTACTTCTCAGAATTTGGAATATCTTTGGCTGGTAGCCACTCATCCTCATGGATTGGATTCCTGTACCGGACTAAATATAATTTGTCCTTGACTCCCCTCATAACTTTCTCCTTAAGTATTTTGTGAACCACTTTAACTTCAGGAGGTTCCAGTGGAGGTAGCTCCTGTTCAGGTACTACTTTCCTCAGGGGGAATAGGTCTGCTTCTGCTTCAGTATAGTGTTTCAGAAGGCTGACAGGGAAGGTTGGGTGTTTCCTTTCTAGGTCTCCGGAGAGTTCCACTTCCACAGCATTGTCTCCATGGAGGGCTTTGACTACAAAGGGTCCTACAAAGGCATTTTTAAGCTTCTTAGGGCCTTTTATATTATTAAAGTTCACTGTAGATATCAACACAAGGTCACCAATTTTAAATGTAGGCAACTTGTGTTTTTTATCCCACTTCTCTTTACTATATTGGAAGGCGTCATCCATACATCTCTGTGCATGGTTCCTGGCTTTATCCAGCATGGATTTAAAGCTGGCAGCTGTAGGGTGGATGTCAATCAAATCTTTCCTCAGGCTATCCTGAGGTAATCTTGGGTTCCATCCTTTCTCCAGTAAGGAGGGGGTTTTGCCTGTGGAGGCATGGGTGGAGGTTCTATATGCTAGTTCAAGTGCTGGCAGTAGGGTCACCCAATCATGAGTAAATCCATCAGAATCTTTAAATTCCAGCCCATAAGCACAGAATCTTCTAAGCATATCTTCCAGGGTCTGGATCATTCTCTCAGCTAGTCCATCTGTCTGTGGGTGGTAGGCAGTGGAGAAAGCTAGTTTAGTACCAAATAATTGGTACAGATTAGTCCATAGTTCAGAAGTAAACTTGGGGTCCCTATCACTGATTATGGTTTTGAATAGGCCAGTCCAAGATATCACTCTGTTCCAGATCATAAGAGCTGTATCCATGGCTGTGTCGTCTTTGTGACATGGGAGGAAGATGGGAGTTTTGCTAAATCTGTCAACAATAACTAGACAAGCATTATAGTTCTTCTTGCCTCCAGGTGGCAACCCTGTGACCCAGTCCATATTCACTGTTTCCCAGGGCATGGTGGGTTCTTCAATTTTCATCATGTGTCCAAACCTCTTGCCTGTGGCTTTGTTAGCTCTCTGGCATCTGTCACATGATGAGCAGTAGGTTTGTACATCATTTCTCCAGCCTGGCCACCAAGCTGTATTTTTAATCCTATCCTCAGTTCTGTCTGTACTAAGATGTCCAGAAAAATTAGAGTCGTGACACTCATACAGGATAGTATTAATGATAGTTCTGTCTGTGACAGTTAAAACACATGTGTGTTTACTTCTGTGATATATGATACCATCAAACAGGTGAAACCTCCCTTCTAAGTAAGATTTCTTCCAATCAGGGTCCAGGGAATTTACTAATTCCTCATCTTTCTGATCTGTCTTCAGGATTTGGACCAAGATAGTGCAGTTCTTATCCTGCTTATAACTCTGTCTGATGTTTTCAAAGAATTCATCTTCTAAATCCGTGATGCTTATACCCATTATAGGCATTTGCTCCACATCTTCAGGAACCCAGGCTGGGTTGTCAGGAGTATTAGGTAAGGACCATCTGCTCAGTCCATCAGCATTTTTATGCAAAGTGCCTGCTTTATGGATTATGGTCATATTGCCTCTATATTCCTGGATTGCAATTTGCCACCTCAACATATGCCTATTGGGTGTACTCATGTTCAGCAGGGATTTCAAAGCAGTACAATCTGTAATAACTTCAAAAACACTACCATCCAAGTAGTAATGCAATTTTTCCAGTGCCCATACCAAGCATAGGCATTCTAATTGACTAGCCCCATATCTCCTCTCAGAGTTCTTCAATTGTCTAGAGATAAAGCATATGGGTCCTTCTACAGGCATGTCATCAATGATCTGGAGTTGGTGCAATGCTGCTCCTAGACCTTCCATAGAAGCATCCACATATAATCTGAATGGTTTTTGGAAGTCAGGCATTAGTAGAAGTGGGGCATTGGTGAGGTGCTCCTTGATCTTCTGAAATGCTTGCACCCTCTCATGGGTCATTTCAAAGCATGCATCATTGGAACAGATTTCATACAGACTTCTAGCCAAAGCTGCAAAACCCTCAAGATGCTGTCTGTAGTAACTAGCAAAACCAAGGAAGCTCTGCAACTCCTTTTTGGTTGTAGGGGCAGGTTTCTTCATCACTGCCGCCACTTTATTCTGATCAATGCAAAGGGAGAGTCCTGAAACTACATGGCCAAGGCTGTTAGTTCCCGGAATCCAAATGCACATTTTTTCAGAGAAATCTTGAGGTTAACCTTGATTACTTTCTGAAGAACTACAGTTAATCTGGCTATATGTTCTTCCCATGTGGATGAGCATATTATGATGTCATCAATGTAGACAATAAGCCATCCTTCTGACAATTCAGCAGTAAAGATGGAGTTCATCATCCTCTGGAAGTGGGAAGGAGCATTTTTTATCCAAAGGGCATCCTCAAGTATTCATACACACCTTTATGAGTAATAATCCTGAGATACTTTCTGGCTCTCTCAGTCACTCTGTTTTGGTGAAATCCTTTCAGTGCATCCATACTGGTGATGTACTTTGCTTTGGCTATATTAGTCAAAGTTTCAGCAATCCTAGGAATGGGGTACCTGTCAGGGACTGTATAATTATTCAGAGCTCTGAAATCTCCCACCATCCTGGACTTATCATTGTGCCAAGCTATGATTACTGGAGTGGTGATCTCCACTTCTTCATTATGACCAATCTTCCTCAAGACATTGAGTCTGATTAGTTCATTTATGTGCTTCTCCAATTCTACTCTGGCTCTGGGGCTGGCAGGGTAGGCTGGTCTTCTCAGCAGAGGAGGGTATGGTCTTTCAATATTTAATGTGATATCTACTTCATGACCTATCACAGCTCCTAGAGGTTCTGTATCAGAAGCAAAAGCATCCTGATAGTTGAATAACATCTCATTCAACTGTAATACTTGATCAGCACGGAGTTCATCACAAATTTTAGATTGTTTCAATTGTGATTCTACAAACTCCTCAAATGCAGGATTTCTGGTAATTTCCTGGATTGCTATCCTATCTTTAGTCTTAAAAAGGAATTTCTTCCTTTTATTATCATTTCCTATGGTAAAGTATCTCTCTCTACTATTTGTAATATCAAATCCATAGATAGTGAGATAATCATTCCCTAGTATGAAGTAATTGCTGACCCCATCTTCAACAACTATGAATTCTACGTGGATTTTCACAGAACCTTGAACATGAGGTATGATCAGGCTAGTAGGAAATATACCTATAGGTTTCATAGTGTTACTAGCACTATTCAGCTTTAGGGACCCAACTGGAAGAAGTTGATCCACAAATTCCGGGAGGAATTTTGTCAAATATTTTTTGGAAACTATGGAGCAAAAAGCCCCACTATCCAGAAGCATATCTGCTTCTTGGTTGTTAAATACAACACAGGTCAAATTAGACTTCCCTGCAGTATAACCTTTGCCCCTAGAAGGTTTTGTTTTCATCAATCTAGCTTCAGAGACATTGGTTATCTCCTGTCCTGGATTCCATTCCTGTGGCAAATGACTCTCATAGACTACATCAGCTATGTCAAAATCCATATGGACCACATTTTCATCCATGTCAGATACAGAAGAGCCATCTTCATAGTCATTGATGACTTCTTCAGGCTCCTCATTAACAGCATTCACCTCTGTTTCTTTGGCTTCTACATGGTTCACAGCCTTCTTCTTTGCCTGATGGCAATTCTCAGATGTGTGGCCCATTTTGAAGCAAGTGAAACACTTCTTGGGTGCTTGTTTATCTCTAGGGTTGTCCTTACTAGTACTGGCTTGGGGGCTACTCCTGTCATTCTTGTCTGTAGAGTAGTTCTTAACAGGTTTGAATCTCCTGCCAATCCTAGTTCTAGTAGTTATATCCTCTAAAATATTGATGATATCCTCAGTAGATGCATTGGGTGGGCTTCTACTTTTAATTGCATGTTCCAGGTCTCCACCACATTTCTTTAAAATTCTTAGGTGTTTATCCTGCAAGCTCATAAATGGCCACAATGCTTGGAGTCTGTCTTTCTGAGCAAGTACCCATTTCACGGGGGAATCTTTTTCAATGTCAAAGATACTCTCATCAAATTTGTTTTCAATTTTGAACCTCCAGGCTGGGCTATCCCATTTCTTCATGATTTGTTCTCTCCACCATGACCATGGTTGCCTACCATTCTCAGTCCTGATGTCATTGAACCATCTACTGGCTGTGCCTTTGAATAAAGAGCTGAGTCTACCAGCTATTGCTGTGTCAGATAACTCAAAATCTTCTTTCATCAATTCAATGGTCCTAATAAATTCCAGGTGGTCATATTCACCTTTACCATTGAATTTAGGCCAATCTTTAATTCTGGGAACTTCAGGTTTGCCTGAATCTCTAGGTGCTGAATCCTTGGGTGTAGTATTGGCATTATCTACCTCTGGAGGAAATGGAGGTGGAGCACCATTGTTCATCCCCATTAATCTAGCTGGGGGATTTCCTGAATTTGGGTTATCCAAACCTTGTGCACCTTTACTATAATGGTTTTGGTCTGTAGGTGTATTTTCAGGGACATCTGTGAATACTTGATTTTTGATCAGCTCCTCTAAAGACTTCATTTGCCCAAGAATGCTTATGTCCATTTTCACAAATCTAGTACTCATGTTGGACTCCATGGCTTTCATTTGGCATTTGAATTCTCTATCCATTTTCTCTATTTTTTCCAAGATTCCTAGAATATTGTCTACTTGGACTTCAGAGCTTGTATCATTCTCTTCCTGTAATTTCTCTACAGTATCTTTGATTTCTTGAATCACAGCTGTTTCTGAGTTGCTAATTTTCAATGACAGCTCTTCTCTTAACTTATGAATTTCAGTTATTACACCATCATGGTTTTGTGCCACAGGTATATTTATTGCCTGTTCAGAAGCTAAATTCTGCTTAACCTCTTTTAGGGTCTGCACTAGGTTTTTGTTTTCCATAGCCATTTGCGTAATTTCTTTGCTTTGGCCAGAAATGACTTTTGTTAATAGTTTCAATTCATTTCTATTCTGGATATTCACCTGATTTAACTCATTAAGTTTAGCATCTACAGTGCTGGTGACAAACTTAGACAATTGTTGAAGATCAAATCCTTGCACGCCATTGGCTTGCTTAATTTCTTTGATCTTACTCTCAATGCTTTCAGAAATGTTTTTATGGACTTGTTTCGTCACGCTGTAGTTATTACTGGACATTGTAACTATATCATTGATTTTATTATCAATGTGATCAATGTTTTTAATCAAAATTTGGTTAAAAAAGTCTCTCACATTCTCAATTGTCTCAGGTGGGACGTCAGAATCAGGAGAAATAAGCATTTTAGCAGAGCAGGTTACGGCGCGTGTAGGACTAAATACAACAGGGGCTAATTTTCTTTCATTGCCTCTTTGACTTCTACTAAGGTCTTCGCCATCTTGATGACGCTTTTCCATTGGAAAGACTCTGACTTCTTCCACCCTCCCTTTCCCTTTTTCTTGGGATGTGTGCTGGACGTGGGTTTGCTGGAAGACGACGAGTTGGCGCCGCTTGGGAGTTTCTTCGCCAACGGAGGCGGATTTCTCGCGTTGCCCTGCCCTTTGGGGATTTTGTACTGGGCTAAGGCTGCGTGCATGGTGCCGTCCGGTCGGTAGATCGGCTCGCCGGAACGCTTCCTCGCCGTCAGATTCTTGGCGATGGGGCGTTCCTTGTAAGGGTTCCACCCCTCCAGGCGCGCCAATAGATCCGGCCAGGTGGTGAAGGATCTCACCACCTTCAACCAGCTGAGAACCGTATTGAGGTAGGCCGTGAGACACGCCCACTCCTCGTCCCGCTTGGCGTTGAAGTACGCTTGCTTCGATCCAAGAAGCATCTCCACGGCGTTCATTTGAGCGCTCGTCAGCGCCGGGGCTCCTGTGAACGCTGTTATGTACAGAAGGTACCGCAGACACGGCGTCAGAGAACTGGCTCGCGGCGCTAGCAGACTCCTGGGAAACTGACCTGGGGGTTGATCCGTGATCATTTCCAGGTCGTCCTCGTCCTCTTCCTCGCCGGCTTCCACGGTTGGAGGGAGGCTTGGATTCGTGGTCGACTCCTGACCTGGTATTGACAGTCATGGTCAATACTCAGGTTTGTGACAAGGAGAAATAAAAAAAATAAAAAATATATGTACGTTTGAGGAGATCACTTGCGAGCTCAAAAGCGTTGAGCTGGTTGAACAAGTTCCTCGCTGGGACAGTCGCCGGCGCCTTAGGGGCTGTAGAGATGACTGCCGGGCTCAAAAGAGCTGGTGGAACTGACTGGTGTCGGTTTGCGGGGTTGGTAGTGGCTGGAACAGACACTAGGAAAAAGAAAAAAAGAGAATACACAACCGATCAAAAAATCGGGCACGGTAGCGTCGAAGAGAAAGCTCAGGCGCACTCGTTGGTAGTCTCGGTTTGGTGATCGGATGAGTAACGAAGAAGTTATAGTGGTTCTACTGTAGGAGGAGTAGATCGCGGGTGTAAGTAACGCTGTCTTCGGCTACGGATAACTTTATGCGCTAAGCACAAATCAAAAAATCCGAGACGGTAGCGCTGTAGAGGAGATGCTCACGAACTCGGGGATGGCCTTGAAATAAATTTATGGCAAGAACTGATGGTAGCTTTTTGGAAATCCCTAAAAAGTAGGAAATTTCGAAAAGTAGGAAAAAAGGTTAAATGGTCAGTTTTTGACTATTTTACGCGGGGTAAAAAAGAAAAAAATGACGGGGGATAGACAACAAGATGTTGGCTCAGGTAAAAAGCACGATGAGGCCCCCAATTGACAGCTATTTCTATGAGATGTTGGTCCAAAATGGCCCAAATCACTATGAATGTGCTGATAGAACAGTTTAAAGGACTATTACTAGTCCTACCCCAATAGAATAATGGGTTAGTTCTGCACTCCTGTTACGCCAAAAGTTGATATACAACAGTTTGGGTAGGAGAACAACTATAAATAGTTGTTAATTTGAAGCTATAAAGCAACAAAAGGATAATAGTAGGAAAGCACGTGACAGAATGGCTGCAGGCAGAGGTGGTGGTCTTTCAGCTACTATTTTTAAGGAGGATTTAGGCGCAGTAATTGGGGATAATAATGCAAGCTAAAAACTCCAGTGGGAAAGGATTTAGATAGGGGAACACTACTCTAAAAGTAGGAGGAGAATACTCACTTATACTGAGTTTATGACTAAGTATGTGGGTGAATAGGCTGAGGAATCCATCTTTGGGCGTCAGAAGCCTTCCTTTTAAGGTCTAGAGGTCCCTTTGGGCGCCATGAGGAGCCTCTGGGAGTTTTAAACAAGCCAGGGAATGAGCACAAACTTCTACGTGAAGATTTGTGGCCAATTCTATGGATGTGAAAATTTATTATCCTGTCCCCATGACATCATGAGTATATTTATGAACCATTTACTCATGAAGCCACACTAATAAAGATAATGAATTAAAGAATTACCCACACTTTCATGGGAAAGGGTAATTCTATTTCTATAATGAGGGAATATCTAATAAGTAGTATATTTCTCATAGAAATAAATTCTCAGCCAAGGAAGACAAGCTTTGTATTGTTCCACAACCTTGTTTAAGTTCTTTCTCTGCGCCAAAATATGCTTATACTATGTATTAGCATATTTAAATACATTACATTTTAATGTTTTGTAGTTGTTTCTCCGTGGTACTTTGAGAATGGTCAAAGTACCATAAGGAGTAATAATTCAGGGGTACTCTCAGTGGGTAACCCTACATAAATTTACATCAGAAATCCATTTCTGCAATAATATTCAAGGATTTATTAATATTACAGAAGATATAAGTGAGTTGAATATAAAGTAGCAGTCCTTTGGATACGTTGGAGTATCTCTAGGGCTGACAATACCCATTATAGGCATTTGCTTCACATCTTCAGGAACCCAGGCTGGGTTGTCAGGAGTATTAGGTAAGGACCATCTGCTCAGTCCATCAGCATTTTTATGCAAAGTGCCTGCTTTATGGATTATGGTCATATTGCCTCTATATTCCTGGATTGCAATTTGCCACCTCAACATATGCCTATTGGGTGTACTCATGTTCAGCAGGGATTTCAAAGCAGTACAATCTGTAATAACTTCAAAAACACTACCATCCAAGTAGTAATGCAATTTTTCCAGTGCCCATACCAAGCATAGGCATTCTAATTGACTAGCTCCATATCTCCTCTCAGAGTTCTTTAATTTTCTAGAGATAAAGCATATGGGTCCTTCTACAGGCATGTCATCAATGATCTGGAGTTGGTGCAATGCTGCTCCTAGACCTTCCATAGACGCATCCACATATAATCTGAAAGGTTTTTGGAAGTCAGGCATTAGTAGAAGTGGGGCATTGGTGAGGTGCTCCTTGATCTTCTGAAATGCTTGCACCCTCTCATGGGTCATTTCAAAGCATGCATCATTGGAACAGATTTCATACAGACTTCTAGCCAAAGCTGCAAAACCCTCAAGATGCTGTCTGTAGTAACTAGCAAAACCAAGGAAGCTCTGCAACTCCTTTTTGGTTGTAGGGGCAGGTTTCTTCATCACTGCCGCCACTTTATTCTGATCAATGCAAAGGGAGAGTCCTGAAACTACATGGCCTAAGGCTGTTAGTTCCTGGAATCCAAATGCACATTTTTTCAGAGAAATCTTGAGGTTAACCTTGATTACTTTCTGAAGAACTACAGTTAATCTGGCTATATGTTCTTCCCATGTGGATGAGCATATTATGATGTCATCAATGTAGACAATGAGCCATCCTTCTGACAATTCAGCAGTAAAGATGGAGTTCATCATCCTCTGGAAGTGGGAAGGGGCATTTTTTATCCCAAAGGGCATCCTCAAGTATTCATACACACCTTTATGAGTAATAATCCTGAGATACTTTCTAGCTCTCTCAGTCACTCTGTTTTGGTGAAACCCTTTCAGTGCATCCATACTGGTGATGTACTTTGCTTTGGCTATATTAGTCAAAGTTTCAGCAATCCTAGGAATGGGGTACCTGTCAGGGACTGTATAATTATTCAGAGCTCTGAAATCTCCCACCATCCTGGACTTGTCATTGTGCCAAGCTATGATTACTGGAGTGGTGATCTCCACTTCTTCATTATGACCAATCTTCCTCAAGACATTGAGTCTGATCAGTTCATTTATGTGTTTCTCCAATTCTACTCTGGCTCTGGGGCTGGCAGGGTAGGCTGGTCTTCTCAACAGAGGAGGGTATGGTCTTTCAATATTTAATGTGATATCTACTTCATGACCTATCACAGCTCCTAGAGGTTCTGTGTCAGAAGCAAAAGCATCCTGATGTTTGAATAACATCTCATTCAACTGTAATACTTGATCAGCACGGAGTTCATCACAAATTTTAGATTGTTTCAATTGTGATTCTACAAACTCCTCAAATGCAGGAGTTCTGGTAATTTCCTGGATTGCTATCCTATCTTTATTCTTAAAAAGGAATTTCTTCCTCTTATTATCATTTCCTATGGTAAAGTATCTCTCTCTACTATTTGTAATATCAAATCCATAGATAGTGAGATAATCATTCCCTAGTATGAAGTAATTGCTGACCCCATCTTCAACAACTATGAATTCTACGTGGATTTTCACAGAACCTTGAACATGAGGTATAATCAGGCTAGTAGGAAATATGCCTATAGGTTTCATAGTGTTACTAGCACTATTCAGCTTTAGGGACCCAACTGGAAGAAGTTGATCCACAAATTCCGGGAGGAATTCTGTCAAATACTTTTTGGAAACTATGGAGCAAAAAGCCCCACTATCCAGTAGCATATCTGCTTCTTGGTTGTTAAATACAACACAGGTCAAATTAGACTTCCCTGCAGTATAACCTTTGCCCCTGGAAGGTTTTGTTTTCATCAATCTAGCTTCAGAGACATTGGTTATCTCCTGTACTGGATTCCATTCCTGTGGCAAATGACTCTCATAGACTACATCAGCTATGTCAAAATCCATATGGACCACATTTTCATCCATGTCAGATATAGAAGAGCCATCTTCATAGTCATTGATGACTTCTTCAGGCTCTTCCTCAACAGCATTCACCTCTGTCTCTTTGGCTTCTACATGGTTCACAGCCTTCTTCTTTGCCTGATGGCAAGTCTCAGATGTGTGGCCCATTTTGAAGCAAGTGAAACACTTCTTGGGTGCTTGTTTATCTCTAGGGTTGTCCTTACTAGTACTGGCTTGGGGGCTACTCCTGTCATTCTTGTCTGTAGAGTAGTTCTTAACAGGTTTAAATCTCCTGCCAATCTTAGTTCTAGTAGTTATATCCTCTAGAATATTGATTATATCTTCAGTAGATGCATTGGGTGGGCTTCTACTTTTAATGGCATGTTCCAGGTCTCCACCACATTTCTTTAAAATTCTGAGGTGTTTATCCTGCAAGCTCATAAATGGCCACAATGCTTGGAGTCTATCTTTCTGAGCAAGTACCCATTTCACGGGGGAATCTTTTTCAATGTCGAAGATACTCTCATCAAATTTGTTTTCAATTTTGAACCTCCAGGCTGGACTATCCCATTTCTTCATGATTTGTTCTCTCCACCATGACCATGGTTGCCTACCATTCTCAGTCCTGATGTCATTGAACCATCTACTGGCTGTGCCTTTGAATAAAGAGCTGAGTCTACCAGCTATTGCTGTGTCAGATAACTCAAAATCTTCTTTCATCAATTCAATGGTCCTAATAAATTCCAGGTGGTCATATTCACCTTCACCATTGAATTTAGGCCAATCTTTAATTCTGGGAACTTCAGGTTTGCCTGAATCTCTAGGTGCTGAATCCTTAGGTGTGGTATTGGCATTATCTACCTCTGGGGGAAACTGGGGTGGAGCACCATTGTTCATCCCCATTGAGCTAGCTGGGGGATTTCCTGATTTTGGGTTATCCAAACCTTGTGCACCTTTACTATAATGGTTTTGGTCTGTAGGTGTAGTTTCAGGGACATCTGTGAATACTTGATTTTTGATCAGCTCTTCTAAAGACTTCATTTGCCCAAGAATGCTTATGTCCATTTTCACAAATCTAGTACTCATGTTGGACTCCATGGCTTTCATTTGGCATTTGAATTCTCTATCCATTTTCTCTACTTTTTCCAAGATTCCTAGAATATTGTCTACTTGGACTTCAGAGCTTGTATCATTCTCTTCCTGTAATTTCTCTACAGTATCTCTGATTTCTTGAATCACAGCTGTTTCTGAATTGCTAATTCTCAATGACAGCTCTTCTCTTAACTTATGAATTTCAGCTATCACACCATCATGGTTTTGTGCCACAGGTATGTGTATTGCCTGGTTTGATGCTAAACTCTTTTTAACAACTTCCAGCGTCTGCACTAGGTTTTTGTTTTCTGTAGCCATTTGCGTAATTTCTTTGCTTTGGCCAGAAATGACTTTTGTTAACAACTTTAATTCATTTCTATTCTGGATATTCACCTGATTTAGCTCATTAAGCTTAGCATCTACAGTGCTGGTGACAAATTTAGACAACTGTTGAAGATCAAATCCTTGCACACCATTGGCTTGCTTAATTTCTTTGATCTTACTCTCCATGTTTTCAGAAATGTTTTTATGGACTTGTTTCGTCACGCTGTAGTTATTACTGGACAGTGTAACTATATCATTGATTTTATTATCAATGTGATCAATGTTTTTAATCAAAATTTGATTAAAAAAGTCTCTCACATTCTCAATTGTCTCAGGTGGGACGTCAGAATCAGGAGATACAAGCATATTTGCAGAACAGGTTACGGCGCGTGTAGGACTAAATACAACAGGGGCTAATTTTCTTTCATTGCCTCTTTGACTTCTACTAAGGTCTTTGCCATCTTGATGACGCTTTTCCATTGGAAAGACTCCGACTTCTTCCACTTCCCCTTTCCCTTTTTCTTGGGATGTGTGCTGGACGTGGGTTTGCTGGAAGACGACGAGCTGGCGCCGCTTGGGAGTTTCTTCGCCAACGGAGGCGGATTTCTTGCGTTGCCCTGCCCTTTGGGGATTTTGTACTGGGCTAAGGCTGCGTGCATGGTGCCGTCCGGTCGGTAGATCGGCTCGCCGGAACGCTTCCTCGCCGTCAGATTCCTGGCGATGGGGCGTTCCTTGTAAGGGTTCCACCCCTCCAGGCGCGCCAATAGATCCGGCCAGGTGGTGAAGGATCTCACCACCTTCAACCAGCTGAGAACCGTATTGAGGTAGGCTGTGAGACACGCCCACTCTTCGTCCCTCTTGGCGTTGAAGTACGCTTGCTTCAATCCGAGAAGCATTTCCACGGCGTTCATTTGAGCGCTTGTCAGTGCTGGGGCTCCTGTGAACGCTGTAATGTACAGAAGGTACCGCAGACACGGCGTCAGAGAACTGGCTCGCAGCGCCAGTAGACTCCTGGGAAACTGACCTGGGTGTTGATCCGTGATCATTTCCAGGTCGTCCTCGTCCTCTTCCTCGCCGGCTTCCACGGTTGGAGGGAGGCTTGGATTCGTGGTCGACTCCTGACCTGGTATTGACAGTCATGGTCAATACTCAGATTTGTGACAAGGAGAAGTAATGATAAATAAAAAAATATATGTACCTTTGAGGAGATCACTTGCGAGCTCAAAAGCGTTGAGCTGGTTGAACAAGTTCCTCGCTGGGACAGTCGTCGGCGCCTTAGGGGCTGTAGAGATGACTGCTGGGCTCAAAAGAGCTGGTGGAACTGACTGGTGTCGGTTCGCGGGGTTGGTAGTGGCTGAAACAGACACTAGAAAAAACAAAACAGAATACACAACCAATCAAAAAATCGGGCACGGTAGCGTCAAAGAGACAGTTCAGGCGCACTCGTTGGTGGTCTTGGTTTGGTGATCGGATGAGTAACAAAGAAGTTATCGGGGTTCTACTGTAAGAGGAGTAGACCGCGGGTGTAAGTAACTGTGTCTTCGGCGGTGGATACCTTTATGCGCTAAGCAATAATCAGGAAATCCGAGACGGTAGCGTTGTAGAAGGGATGCTCACAAACGCGGGGATGGCCTTAAAATAATTTTATGGCAAGAATTGATGGTAGCTTTTCGGAAATCCCTGAAAAGTAGGAATTTTCGAAAAGTGGGAAAAAAGGTTAAATGGTCAGTTTTTGACTATTTTACGCGGGGTAAAAAAGAAAAAAATGACGGGGGATAGACAACAAGATGTTGGCTCAGGTAAAAAGCACGATGAGGCCCCCAATTGACAGCTATTTCTATGAGATGTTGGTCCAAAATGGCCCAAATCACTATGAATGTGCTGATAGAACAGTTTAAAGGACTATTACTAGTCCTACCCCAATAGAATAATGGGTTAGTTCTGCACTCCTGTTACGCCAAAAGTTGATATACAACAGTTTGGGTAGGAGAACAACTATAAATAGTTGTTAATTTGAAGCTATAAAGCAACAAAAGGATAATAGTAGGAAAGCACGTGACAGAATGGCTGCAGGCAGAGGTGGTGGTCTTTCAGCTACTACTTTTAAGGAGGATTTAGGCGCAGTAATTGGGGATAATAATGCAAGCTAAAAGCTCCAGTGGGAAAGGATTTAGATAGAGGAACACTACTCTAAAAGTAGGAGGAGAATACTCACTTATACTAAGTTTATAACTAAGTATGTGGGTGAATAGGCTGAGGAATCCATCTTTGGGCGTCAGAAGCCTTCCTTTTAAGGCCTAGAGGTCCCTTTGGGCGCCATGAGAAGCCTCTGGGAGTTTAAACAAGCCAGGGAATGAGCACAAACTTCTACGTGAAGATTTATGGCCAATTCTATGGATGTGAAAATTTATTATCCTGTCCCCATGACATCATGAGTATATTTATGAACCATTTACTCATGAAGCCACACTAATAAAGATAATGAATTAAAGAATTACCCACACTTTCATGGGAAAGGGTAATTCTATTTCTATAATGAGGGAATATCTAATAAGTAGTATATTTCCCATAGAAATAAATTCTCAGCCAAGGAAGACAAGCTTTGTATTGTTTCACAACCTTGTTTTAAGTTCTTTCTCTGCGCCAAAATATGCTTATACTATGTATTAGCATATTTAAATACATTACATTTTAATGTTTTGTAGTAGTTTCTCCGTGGTACTTTGAGAATGGTCAAGGTACCATAAGGAGTAATAATTCAGGGGTACTCTCAGTGGGTAACCCTACATAAATTTACATCAGAAATCCATTTCTGCAATAATATTCAAGGATTTATTAATATTACAGAAGATATAAGTGAGTTGAATATAAGATAGCAGTCCTTTGGATACGTTGGAGTATCTCTAGGGCTGACAAAGCTCCTCCTTAAGGGGCAGGTACCTTCCTTCCAAGGAGGACTTATTGATAGGTAGCTACCTGTCTGCCAAGGAGGGTTACTTGACAGGTAGCTACCTGTCTGTGGAGGAGGACATTGGCAGGCAGGTAGCTACTGCCAAGGTCATCATTGCCAGGTAGCAACTGCCAGGTAGCTATCTGCCAATGAGGACCTTGACACTGGCAGACATGTAGCTATAGTACTGCCAAGGTCCTCCTGGCAGGTAGGTAGCTACCTGCCAATGATGGCCTTGGCAATAGCTGCCTGGCAATGAGGACCTCAGCACTCAGGCAACAAGCCCCCTGTCAATAAGGACCTTGGCAGGCAAGTAGCTACCTGCCAATAAGGACCTTGGCAGTGTAATAACGGTAGAATCTGATGCTTTATTGAAACGCAATAAAAAAAACTCAATAGAATTAATAATCTGAAACAATAAAGCAACAATGAATAAAAAGAATAAAGAATGAAGATATCAAAACAATATAAACACAATACCTGATGGTCTATGATCAATGTCGAGAACAAAAACACTTCAAGCGACTACACACGTGTCGGTTCTTATCACAACAGGAATTTCACAACAATAAAGCCTAGATTAATTATAATGAATGAAGTTAGTTGTCTGAATACAATGTTCACTGAATATAATACAAAATAAACAACCTGCCCAGAAGCTTTATCTAGCTCCTCCTGAGGTTTTTTGAACTGACAATGGTGAGTTGAGCGATTGGTGGATTCGTTATATGTTATTGAAAAACAGGATAGATTCAGGTTGTCTAGCAATGAGTTGAATCAATTTGGATTGTGTGGATGATGGATAGTTTTGATGAGAAGAATGAGAATTGCACTTTTTGAGAAAGAAATACGGCTTGGGAAAAGAAAGGAATACAACTTGGGAAAAAGATGATTATTGGACAGGGGGACTGAGCAAAGTGTATTCACATAATCATGTATTTTAATTAATTGCGCGTTTTGACTTCACGCAACAGGCAGGCAAGTAGCTACCTGCCAATAAGGACCTTGGGAAGCAAAGTCATTTCCACCAGACCTCTAATCTTAAAATCTCTTGCAGCTGCTGTAAGCAACAGGAATTGTCGCTGCACTAAGAAAGACGGAGAGGGGGCTAGAACAGGATCTTATGATCCTGGAGAGACGTTTCTAGAACCCAACAATAGGAAGATTGGCTAGCACAGTAGAGGATAACGATTAGTCTCTCCTTACAACAATGAGAGAAAGAGGAAAATGAGAAATGAAGAGAAAAGGAGAAAGAATGAGAAACTCACCTAGCACAGTAGAGGATAGCAATTAGTCTCTACTGAGCTAGGAGGGACACGGGGGGAACTGGATTAAATACTAATGCTGATTATGTAAGGAATGAGTAATAGATGTGTGAACCTACAGAGTGGGGTTCACAGCTGCACCTTGCAGTGAGTGATCCAATGGCACCATGGATGGCTTGGATCTGTTTGAACAAGTGTTCAGTGCAAAAGGTCAGCAGCAGTCAGCATTCACCGCCAAGCAAGATGATTTGGCTCAACGGTTCTGATGGGAAAACCGCAGAATTACCAAATTGGTAAATTTTTAAATTGGTGTTTTTTTTTCACTACAGCAGTTTTCATTGCAATTCCCTCTGGAATGGGTGAACTAACCATGAGTGTGAGGAATGGGTGAACTCCCCATTATTGTGAAGAATTTTGGAATGAGTTACCAACACGGCAGTAACCTCCAGAGATTTAGTGAGGTCAAGCTGATTGTAATTTTGCTATCTGCCAAATTTGAGAGAGAAGTTGGACTGTATTCTCCAAATCAGTCTGGAGTGTATTTGTCATTTTATCAAAAGGTGATAAATATAGAATTACTATGGCTGTTGAAAATACTGTCCAGGTTTAGCCTTGGGCATGTCTGGATAATCCAGGCGTCCCAACACCATACCATCCAGAAATGCACAAGTTAACACCCAGACAATATTCTTGATATCCAGAGTACAAACCCTATGGGTGTGAGGCCCCTTCTTCCTCATGGGCCTCACAAGGGCCCGTCCATATCATTAAGCCCAAGTAGTATTTAGTATCACCCTTTTCCTTACCTAGACGGCATAGATCTTTCTCTCCTGTCTAGGTAAGTACCTTATCTTCCTCCCTTTCTCTTCTCATTTCCCTTTTCCCACTTCTCTTCATTTGTAGATACTAATGAGAGATCTTTCTCTCCTGTCTAGTCACGTAATAAATCCCCAAACATTGGTACTAGAACCCTTCAGAGGCTCATAGCCTGGTCCCTCCGTACCCTTTTGAAGACGTTCAGTGAAGAGCATATCCAGCTCTTACACTTTTTTTTTCTAGTTCCACAAACTCAGAAGGCAGAATTTTTTGTTAAAAAATTCATTATCGTGCCTTCTCCAACCTCCCTTTATCCGACTTCCGGTTTTCATCTCCATTCCAACCCGTCCCGTACTGCTCATCTCTTTCACTCACCTTGCTCTCTGCCAACAAGGTCTTGTACACCTTGGTGGCTAGGCAGCCCATGTCCTCCACCAGCAGCAACCTTGCCTGTTTGGCCTACTGCCTCTTCTTGCTCCCATTACCAACTGCTCATCTCATTTCTCAAACTTGTGGAGCAGACCTGCTATGACTTGCCTCAACCAAACAAGATATAGCTACGAGACACACATCAGATACCTGGAGGATGTGGTACGCCTCCTGCTAGCCCGGACCAATACCGCTCAGCTTCCTTGTGAACCTACTGCTCCTCTTACCAGTATGTTCCAGTACTCAATGGCTTGGGGGCTTGCACCGGTACTATCAAAAAAGACGGCAAGTTTGCTTGCGGCCAACCTGCAAAACATGAAGAAAAAGGAAGGAACTCCTCTGGTCATGCTGTCTAGTCGCCAAACCCTGTCTCATGCGTGTTCCCAGTGTATCTCACCCAATCCCATTGTATCAGCCTACAAGATTGCCAAAGCCCCGCACGCCTCATATGGCAAGGCCCTCCACTCATCTCGGACGCCATCGGAAGGCCGCCCCATCAATCCTAGCTCCAATGCCTCCCTCATCCTTCCTGGTTCTCTCATCCCAGTCCATAGCAACATTACAACCTCTCCAACCACTCCCGCCTACACTCCCTCAAACCAGCACTCTACAACCGTTCCGAGCTTGATCAGGGTAATCTCGTTGCCGACACTTGCTGTTGTCAGCCCTACATGCCTGCCAGACTTGGACACGCCAGTCAATTCAGCTCCGCCTGTGGCCTTCGCTTCTCTCTCAGCAATTTCACCGGTGCACTCACCATCCACATGTTTGCCCTTGGCTACCCCTCCTCTTTCTACCAGCCTCTCCTCCCTCCCATCCAGCAAACATCCCTCTGACCCGAAAGCTCACAAAACTACACCATCCACTGCCCTTGATCCTCAGCCGCTGTCTCCTGCACGGTCTCAATTGATTGCGGCTGTATCGGCCACCCCCACAATACTTTCCCAGCCCGCCTTTCCTGATACAGACAAGTCTGAAATGTTGGAGCACGCCGTCCAATCACCAAAGCAGACTACTAGCTATCCTCCTGCTTTGGATCAAACAATCTCTCATCTTCCCACTGGTGAATCTCCCAACTCCTTGGACAGATCTACATGCCGCTCTCTGCCTGACACAAGTTTCATTACGCTGCCAAGGCTCGCAACTTGCTCAATGAGACCAAAGTCAATCCCCGCAACCATCAGCTTGGAGCATTCCTCAGACCAACCCCCCCTTCCTCCAGTCAGTCACCATCCGCCAAGTCTATCTCCTGTTGCTGTTTCAACTTTGTCTCCTGTCAAGACCTTGGCCGCAACCGCTACCACTACTGCCTTGACTTCCTTGGCCACCACCACTTCTGCTTCTTCCTTGGCCACTACCTCAGCCATTTCTGCTTTCTCTAAAAATAAAACAGAAGGCAGAGAAGTGATCAACACCCCCTTGTCCACCTGTCTTCCTGTTTGTCCCAACTTTGACATTGCTACAATAGGGTCAATCACTATTGTTGATGACACTATTGAGTCCACAAAACCTCAAGGGGACTCTGATGGGGCCTTACAATTTGACAAAGATTGTCAAGCTTATTACAACGACATCCAAGAGTATCTCCAGCAAGCCAATGCAGATGAGACTGAAGTGAAGAAGAAGAAAAAGAAGAAAAAGAAAAAGGCCAACCTGACTTCAACTCCTGACAACCCAATTTTATTTTATGTTTGATATCGTCACATCATCATTCCCCCCACTCTAATTCCTTTTTTTTTTCATCCCCCTTCCCATCTCTCCTTCTATCATCATCTTTGGATTCTCCATCCTGTTTTCTCCATTTCCTTTTATAGGAGGGGAGACTGTGAGGCCCCTTCTTCCTCATGGGCCTCACAAGGGCCCGTCCAGATCATTAAGCACAAGTAGTATTTAGTATCACCCTTTTCCTTACCTAGACGGCAGAGATCTTTCTCTCCTGTCTAGTCACGTAATAAATCCCCAAACATTGGTAC
Source organism: Puccinia coronata f. sp. avenae (assembly GCA_002873125.1). NCBI lineage: Eukaryota > Fungi > Basidiomycota > Pucciniomycetes > Pucciniales > Pucciniaceae > Puccinia > Puccinia coronata. Next base: position 20,713 of record PGCI01000206.1, on the reverse strand, counting down.
TAGAACCCTTCAGAGGCTCATAGCCTGGTCCCTCCGTACCCTTTCAACGATTTTCAGTGAAGAGCACATCCAGCTCTTACAATGGGTGGCGGGCGGCGCAGCCACCCTATACTCTAGTCTTGAATGAGCGCCGGGTGTTGGAACTTCTTTTGACTGTAACTCTTGATGTAGTTGTGTAATGGGAATTCTGAGAGTTGTTTTCTAGACTGATTTCCCCTCCAGATTATACTTATGAGGTCATATCTGTTGATTTGTGAGTTGTGTAATTTGTTATCCATAGGTGAGGTTTGGTGAATTTGATATGTTGACTTGTCCATAACTCCTATTTGTCTTCAGTAATTCTGCTTCCATGAGTGGTGACTTAGGGTGAATTTGGCCTCAGATTCTAATTCTTGAAGAATAACAGACAATTTCTGAGTGATTATATGAGAAAAAGTGAGAAATAGAAAAGCAAAGAAGGAAAAATAGGAAAAATAGGAAAAGAAAAAAAGCTGAAAATTTTGTGACATATTTGGGACACCACAGCATGTGTTAGAGCTGGCCCCGGCAAACCTGTTGTTGTTACCTGCTATCTGCTGGCAGGTGCCCACTATCCGCTGGCGGGTACCCACTATCCGCTGGTGGGTACCGGCCAGCGTGTGTGGGTCTCTTGATTTCCCTGTTTTTTGAGAGGGTACCTGGGTAACTTGGTGGGTACCCAGTCAGATATGGCCCACAGCCTAGCCCTACAGGTGTTCCCTGCTTGCTGGGTTAGCTTGGTGAGTAGTTGGTACCTGCTTGCCAAGCTAACTTGGCAAGCAGGTACTACCTGCTTGCCAATATAACTTGGCAAGCAGGTAGTACCCTACCTGCTTTCTGAGTTTTCTTGGCAAGCAGGTAGTACCCCTAACTGCTTTCCAAGTTTGCTTGGCAAGCAGGTAGTACCCCTACCTGCTTGCGGATTTTGCTTGGAAAGCAGATAGTACCCCTACCTGCTTGCCAAGTTTACTTGGCAAGCAGGTAGTAACTCCCTTCTCACCAAGTTAGATTGTCAAGCAGGTAGTACCTATCTGCCTGCCAAGTTAGATTGGTGAGCAGGTCAGTTACCTGCCCAGGTACCTGGTCCTGCTGCCCCAGCGGATGCAGATGCAGATGCCTGATTTTGGCCAAAAAAGCAGTGGGTAGACGGATAAAAAAGGGTGACTGGCTTCACAGGGGCCAGCTCTAGCGTGTGTCTCACTAAGTAACTGCAACCCTGCCGTGCTGGATCAACTGTTCAAAGAATCACTGAAAATTGCAGGGAGTGATCAAAATGTTTGGGCAGGTATTTTCACACTTGGCAGGGGGACATAAACTTTTATCCAAAGTAAGTTGTGAAGAATGGATATCCAAAGTTTTGAGTATGATAAAAAAATAAATCCCTTGAGGGAAAGACTATTGACAAAGGCAAAAGACTTTTATACTAACAAATAAATGTGTTGCGTTGCAAGGAGCAAGGAAAGGATTGTGGTTGTGGAATTTGAAAAACAATAGAACAGAAACAAGATATGAAAATGAGAGTATGTGAAATTATAAAGTAACCAAAAATACACATGTGATATCTGTAAATACATAAATTACAAAAACACTGAAAACAATTTTAAAATAACCCCGGTCTACTGTTTCCATCTTGTGTTGATGACCTCTGCTTTTTTTCCTGCTTCCCTCTATTTTATTGTCATCACTTTTCCTGCTCAGCAACTTGACATTTACATTTTTCATTTGCCTACTTTCCCCATGCTTCTCATTTCCACCCTGCTCTTTTGCATTTGAAAGCCAACACTGTGAATAGATCAATCATGTCTTTGATATCTGTACACCACGGCAAATGAATTTTTGCAATTGGGATTTGAAAGCAATGCTAAACATTTCCTATTGAATCTGCAGGGCACGTTGGGTTGACACCCCTGCAGAAACCATTTTCCAAATGTTTGTTCCAATGTTCCAATCCCGTTGGAGATCCGTTAGGAAAACCAATCTCCAACAGGATTGGTTGGAAGTTGGTTGCAAAAACCAATGGGAAATGTTGAAAAATTTAGAGTTCAATTGGGACAAAGCAACTCTTACACACACAAAACACTGCAGAACACGTGCATCACAGGCCTGCGCAGTCAAAAGGAAGGCTCAAACCCATGACCTCAAGTCACACAACTTGTCACAGCAAGGCCATACCCAGTCAACTATACATTGCATGTAACATCAGAGCATCCTGTGCATTTTGTACTTGGTTTCTTGGACTGGCTATTGTGTTCTAGGAAACCTTGATTTCTCAAAGTTTTGAGAGAAGAAAATGCTGGTAGCATGATCCTGAAAAAAAAATCACCTTCAGAATGGGAACTTAGCGCTGTGGGAAGTTTTCTCCTGTTTTTTTGCTTTGAGAAGCTTATTTTTGGTGGATTTTTGATACTCCCACAGTTGGATCTCAGGTATTAAAACCATTATTGTCCCACAGGAAAAAAATGGTCCTGTGGGAAAATTGATTTATGACCCTTGGAACCTAAAAAAAATAGGCTTTCAACTGGAAACTTTTCAACACGGGACCCATAAACTTTTGCTGCATCTGTGGTGTAGATTTTATATATCAGATTCCTCATTTATATGTGTATATTAGGGGGTATCAAATATGACCAAACCAGTCAATAAAATCCGTCAATTAGAAATGGCCAAATCCACAATTTCTAATTGACTGGTTTTCAAAACGGGGTAGCTAAAACCCCAATGGGTTTTGAAAACAAATAACCCAGGTTTATCAACCAAATCCATCATTTCCAAATAAGTTAATTTTATCACACCTCACAAAGACTAAACAATCACTCATCCTGAAACAAATCACTCCTCCTGAAACATCACTACTTGTCAAACATTCACTGCGTCAAAACAAAACATCACTCATCCAATCATGTGCCAACCACCGTCTCAACACCAGCAACTACATCAAGCGGCCAACTCTGCAGCAATGATAATGCTTTTTGACTTGGAGAACAATGATTCAGAACAAGAATTTTATTCCTATTACCGGTCCAAACTTCAGAAACAATACCTCAATGCTAGGGGGAACCACAACACAATTCCTTCCCCGTTATGACTTGTCAATCATGCAAGGAATTTCTGACTCATGCTTCCTCCAAATTTTTCAAATGGCATGGCCATGTTTTCTCAACCTCCTCCAACTGATTGGATCCCATCCCATCTTCTACAACTCCTCTTGGAATCAACAACAAGATCCATCAGTTCAGCTTGCAGTTGCCATATGTTGTCTAGGATCTAATGGCAACAGAGCTGCTGTCTTGCAACTCAAAAACCTCTTCCATGTTGGATATGGAACAATTAATTTATACACCACTTGGGTCACCAAGGTTATTTATCAAATGCACTCACGCTTGGCATCATGGCCAACAACCAAAGAACGACTAGAATCATCTCAGGTCATGCAAGAAGAAGGCTTCCCTGGCTGTGTAGGCTTTGTCAATGGAACAACTATTCCGCTCAGTCAAAAGCCTCCTATAGATGGCAATCACTACTTTGATTGTAAGAAGAGGTGCAGTCAGCTTTCTTTATCTCTGTTGCATAGACAGGCGGCTGATGCTTTCATATTTTTCTCAACAGATACTCCATTTCACTCACTCTATTTTGCAATGTAAACAAGAAGTTCATATTGTACCTTGCAGGCTATCCTGGATCATGCCACGATTGCTATGTGTTCTCAAATATGCAGCTTGCTCAGCAGCCTGGAAAATTCTTTGATCAGAACCAATTCCTGCTGGCCAACTCTGCTTATCCAAGTAATCAATACACAATACCTGCTTATAAGGGGGCCAACTTACTCATTCTGGAGAATGTTGATTTCAATTACCATCTAGCGCAATCAAGAGTATGGATTGAGCATGCTATTGGAATTCTGAAAGGCCAATTTGAGAGAATTCAAACAACTGAAGATTGTATTTCTTTATAAGCTAATAGTACTTCAATGCAACAATAATACATGAAGAATCTATTTTAGAGGTGACACTCTAGATAGATGGAAGAACAAGAGTTTTGCTCAATTACCTGAAGGCAGATCTTGACCTGCTGAACGAGTAAAAGGAAGAAAGCAAGTTCTGACACTAACGACCAATCCGCTGCGATGCAATACAAGAGTTTGCTGTTTTATTTTGTTAGCTGATTTAGATGAAACCACGTTGTTTAACTGATGCAATTAATTAATTGCTTACTTGATTGTGGATGTATACGCAATATTAGATGGTTGTCCCTTACAATGTTGGGTTGATTGCTGTAGGTGATTTGCGAGAGAAGAGAGTTGTTAACTATGTAGCTCTACGCTTGATCTAGATCCAGAGTCTCACCTTGAGCTCTGTAGTCTGTGATCATCAACCTTAAGCGTGACATCATCAGTTCCCTTTTCACGCAGGTACTTATTATTTGCAAGATTGTTGCATGGCTCTGTGCAGTTAAAACAGTTTGTTTAAATCATCACAATTTGTTTGGGTTACTTATATTATTATATAAGCTTACCTTCTGCTCTCCTCTTAAGAGGGTTTAAACTGCGGTAGTCATTGCTATTCCAACAAAATTTGCTAGTTTGCGTGAGATGAGATCTCAAATCAGAAACCATCATAAGATGAAGTCAGCCATAAAATGGATCATCAGCTGTGTTGTTCTACATAACCTACTCGCAGACCTAAAGGACCAGTGGAACAAGCTCTACAAAGAAGAAGAACCTGAACTAGCACCTCCGGTTGGCCACAAAAATGAAGACACTAGCAATGATGGATTGCGAGGTGTTTTGTGCCAAATCACCCTGTCACACTTTGCTTAACTGTCACTGTTGCTGTGTTTTTTTTATGCAAGTTCACGTTTTTCAAATTCTGTTTCACTTCCTCCTCCCTTGTGCTCTCTCTCTCTGGCTTGGCTCCGTGACATGTTTTTTCACTCCTTCTTGTAAGTTCACTCTCTTGATGCTCTCACCTGTGTTTTTATATCTTGCTGACACTCTGCTTCTGACAGATTGCCTCCACCTTCCTCCACTTTTGCCTTGGATCACTGCTCACCCGCCTCTCCCGACTCTCTTGCTCCCCAGCTCCCTGCAACACCTCCAAGGCCTCCGCCTGGCTGCCACCACTACCAGTGCCGCCTCTTCCTGCTTGCACAATCCCCAGAAACCTTCACCGCCTCCCCAACCCCAAGCTCCCTGTGCCCCCTCCACCGGCTTGCTTGCTCCCCAGCCACCTCTACCATCTCCCCGGGCTCCCTCCACTGCCTCCCCGAGCTCCCTGTTCCCCCTCTGCTGGCTCGCTTGCTCCCCAGCAACCTCCACCACCTCCCTGGGCTCCCTCCACCTCCCCAGCAGCCTTCACCGCCTCCCCGAGCCCCCCGTGCCGCCTTCATCGGCTTGCTCACTCCCCAGCTCCCTCCACCGCCTCCCCAAGCCCCCTGCGCCCCCTCCGCCGGCCCCAGTGACCCCCACCACCTCCCCAAGGTCCCTCCACCTCCCCAGCTCCCTCCACTGCCTCCCCGAGCCCCTGCGCCACCACGCCGCCTCCGCCGGCTCGCTTGCGCCCCTGGGACCTCTGCCGCCTCCCCAAGCTCCCCCAGAAACCTCCAGCACCTCTCTGGCCTCCCTCCACCTCCCCAGCTGCCTCCACCGCCTCCCCGAGCCCCCTGCACCCCTCCGCCGGCCCCAGCAAGCCCCACCACCTCCCCAAGGTCCCACCACCTCCCCAGCTGCCTCCACCACCTTCCCAAGCCCCCTGCGCCACCTCCGCCGGCCCCAGCAAGCCCCACCACCTCCCCGAGCCTCCTGCGCCCCTCTGCCGGCCCCAGCAAGCCCCACCACCTCCCCAGCTGCCTCCACCGCCTCCCTGAGCCCCCTGCACCCCTCCGCCGTCCCCAGCGACCCCCACCACCTCCCCAGCTTCCTCCACCGCCTCCCCAAGCCCCCTATGCCGCCTCTGCCGGCCCCAGCAAGCCCCATCACCTCCCCAGCTGCCTCCACCGCCTCCCTGAGCCCCCTGCACCCCTCTGCCGGCCCCAGCAAGCCCCACCACCTCCCCAGCTGCCTCCACCGCCTCCCTGAGCCCCCTACACCCCTCTGCCGGCCCCAGCAAGCCCCACCACCTCCCCAGCTGCCTCCACCGCCTCCCTGAGCCCCCTGCACCCCTCTGCCAGCCCCAGCAACCCCCCCACCTCCCCAAGGTCCCTCCACCTCCCCAGCTCCCTCCACCGCCTCCCCAAGCCTGTCAGCTTGCTACTATGTCAGAGCCAACCTGACAAAAGTAACATAAAAAGAGACATTATTACCACAGTATTAAGACCAATTAATATGACTAATAATGTATAAAAAACTTAGTTTACTTATTTTTATTCAATAAACTTAGCAAAGTCCTAGCACCATAAAAATAAGTATTAAATTAAAATAACAACTACTTTTTACAAAAAATACTAATAACTTCTAAACCTTGAGGATAACTTAGAATATTATGTCATATTCTGAATCCTCATGCAAATTAATGTAGGGTCCCTCACTGGAAGTACCCCTAAATTCCTACTCCTTCACCTTGAACCAAGTACCTGTATAAATTGGCCACATACACATGTCACACAGACATTACACACGTTGTGGTGTTCCATTCCCGCTCCAATGCCAAAGAGGTACATTTCATATATTACAAGTTCACTTACAGGATGTACACTAGAACAGGATACAAGAGGAGGAATATCAGGGAGGAGTACAGAAGGAATCCGGAAGAATACACAATACACCAACAGCACAGAATCAACAACAAGGAAGAGTTACACCAACAGCAAGCAGGAAATACGGACGATGGTAGCAGTACAAGGAGCGGACACAGGGGGAAGAAGGGGAAGAAGGACCAGGAGGAGGAGAGGCCTAGACCCTGAACAGGATGGAAGCTGGAAGGATTGGAAGAAAGAAGGTGTGATGGAAGGTGTTTCAGCCCCTGGATGGAAGAATAGAAGAAGGAGGAAGAACGGGCTGTATTGTACACAGTACAGGGGGGGAGTGGGCACAGAAATGATGTCATGCTGTGCAGATATGATGTCATGCTGTGCAGACATGAAGTCATGCTGTGCAGAAATGATGTCATGCTGTGCAGCAATGATGTCATGCTGTGCTGAAACCATAGCAACAAGGAGCAGGCTGTGCAGCTGACCAGTTCACCTGCAGCATAAATCCCTCAAAGGACCTTCCCTTGGAGCTAAATTCCCTCATCTTTTCCTATATAAGGAGGACATTTCCCCACCACTGTTGTTTTCTTTTTCTTCAGCCACTTACTAAGAGAGTATAGTGTGTCTCACCAGTCAGCAAGTTAGTCATCAAGTGTAGTCATCAAGTGTAGTCATCAGTGTTATCAGTCAATAAGTCAATCAATCAGTTATCAACCCCAACAATAAAAACATTTCTCAAACCCCCCAATCAATCAACAAACAACCCAATCAATCAACAAACAAATCAATCAATCATCAACAAACTCAACAATCATCAACAATCACCTGCAATAGTCCAACACACCATTGCATTCACACATAATCAATCCCACGGTTCGATTATCCATATCATTAGTTATAAGCGGTCTACTCACATACAACAACGTATAAGGTCTAAGTCTGATTGAGATTGCTATACTTAGTAAACTTAATCTTGAAATCAGCCATTTCTCTTTTTATATTGATTTTAAGATTCCTTACAAAGGGTATAGTATTTATAAAGGGGCAGGCCAATAAACCACCCGTAAACTGACTGTTTTAGCCTTTCAACCTAACTCACCAGTTTATTTCCCCCAGCCGGATCTTTACCAAATATTATCATTTGTCCCACAGGAGTCCTACATCTGGTGTCCCAACAGTGGCAATTTCCTTCAAATTAGATCAAATCCGTTGGTGTTTTGCGTGGATCACCTCGACTAATCCTGGATCAAGAAAACTCCGTGGACGTAGGCGAGGATAGATTTTGAATACGTGGCGCAGCGTGGATACGAGTCGAGCAGAAGAGTCAAGCCAGGAAGAATAGGATATCACCCAGCAGAAGATCAGTCAAGAATAAAACATCAAATCAGAAAAACACAATAAAATCAGAAAAACAAAATCAAAACCTTCCCAGCATGGATAAAACACTACAGGAAATGCAGGAAACATCAGAAAGGATGAAGGTACAGCAGGATAAAATGAATCAGTTCGAGGACTCCCTAAAAGAGATGCATGATATGATGGCTATGTTTTTAGAACAAAGCAAATCACCAAAAGACGTACCATTACCAGAAACACCATTGCGAAAAGGACGAACCCCTCGATTCACGACATCAACCCCATTCACAGGAAGAACAACTGGCTTGGACACGACCATTCAGGACGACGAAGAAAGTCTAATTGATTCATCAGAAGAGGAGGAACCTCAACCTACCAGGAACAGGTCATATCGAAAATTACCGGACGAAGAGAAAGGTGTGGTCCTGGACACCAAGAAGCTGAACGTGGAATTTGACGGGTCCAAAGTAGAATTATTCATCAAACGAGTGGAGAAGATAGCGATATTACAGAAGGCCGGAGGGCGGGATGTAGCTTTACAGTTACCATTTATGATCAAGGACAGGAAGATTAGCGAATGTATTGAGTATATGGAAGGACACGAGAATTGCGACTGGGAACTACTGAAGAAGGAACTTATCAGCAAGTGGGGAAGAGCAACACCCAAAAGACGATTCGACGAGAGCTCAGTATCCAATCTAGTTAGCAAGTACTCAGACAAAGGAGGAATCCAAACCAAGGAGGAATACCGGACGTTTATTGGCGAGCTGGAGGAGATTTTGGCCTACTTGACAAGGATGGAATACGAGGACATAAATGCGGAAAGCGGAGAACCACTCTGGAGGGCAATTGCCTTGGAGATACGACGAGAAATTGCACGAGATCTAGCCCACGATAAGAAGTTGAAGAAGACCAAGGACGGAAAAGCGCTGGTACCCAAGTTGGCTCAATTGAAGGACTACGTGGAAGCATCACTATCTGTTTTGGACCTGGAAGTAGGAGGAAAATCCATGAAGAAATTAAGCAAGGCACCAGAATTTAAGAAGGAAGTTCAAACAGAGACAAAAGCACCAGAAGGAGCTAGTAAAATTCAGACCTTAGAAGAGGAGATCAAGAGATTACGAACGGAATTGAATACCAGTCAGAACTCAAGAAGAGTACCACCACAAATGTCAGGATATCAGCCTCCCCCAGCAGGACAGCGACCATTTGGAGCAAACCCGTTTCCCAGGAATCCAATCCAGTGTTATTACTGCAAAGGAGCCAATCATACGTCCATGTTTTGCGCAAGATTAGGTGAAGATATCGAAAAACGGCTAGTATTCAAGCAAGGACCAAATTTCTATTATCCAAATCGTCAACCAATTCCAACGGACGGCAAAGAATCAGTTTGTGAGCTAGCAAGAAAGTATGCGGAGAAAGACGGAATGACTCAGCAAGAAGACAAGAAGACCAACTCGGCGACTTGGACCCACAATGAAGAATTACCAATGCAAATGCCAACAACGTCCATGATAGAAATCAACCAATGGGATATGTGGAGCCCGCCAGTCATTCATTGCAACGAGCAGGATCCGGAGTACGAGGTTGGATTTGGATTGAGAAGATCAGCAAGATTAGGAGATAAGAGTCAGCCCAGTCAGTCAAGACCCGAGGAAGTTATCAAACCAACAGAAAGTGTACCCAAACCTCCACCTCCAAATCAAGAAGCAAACAAGAATCCGGCAGCACCAAAGAAGAGAAGACCAAGTTATCCAGGAGCGTGGGTAGAAGGAGCATCAGACGACGACAGCAGTGACGGAAGCGTGATTCAAGAACCAGTCAAATCCAAGGGTAAGGAGAAGGAAAAGGAAAAGAAAGAAGAGGAAGAAGGCTCAAAGGAATTAACAGGGAAACCGACGGACAAAGCTAAAGTTGGGGGGGGACTAAGGAAAAAGATATTGAAGCAATCCTTCACACTCACTTTGGAAGAACTCTTACTTATAGCGCCAAGATTTATCCAAGAATTACATCACTTTGCAGAAGAAGAATCCAAGACCATCCTTCAAAGCCAACAATCCGGACGAGTAAACAGCGGTGAATTTGATGAAGAACTGGATGGCCAACAACCGGAGTTTCACATGGACGACTATAAACCATTACAGCCTTTAACATACGCATGTCCGTTGGGATTTGTGGACGTCACCATCAACGGAAGAAAAGTCAAAGCATTAGTGGATAGTGGGTCAGAATTAAACATCATGCCGGAAGAACAAGCTATAAAGTTACAACTACCAACCAAGGAAGTTCACATGAGGATTACGGGTATTGGCGGTCACACTTCTCCAGTAGTAGGACTTGCTGAAGAAGTACCACTTCATATTGATACACAGAATAATAAGCATGCTAACTTCTTCATAGTTCGAGGGAAAGTCCATACCGTTCTGGGGAGACCCTTCTTAGCTGATCATAAAGTCCGTTTAGAGTTGTCGCAGGATCGTGGAGAGATTCTAAGCTATGAGGTCTGGGACGGAGCACGTTTATGTATACCTATCTGTGCACCAAGGATTCCAGGATGGCAAATGGCCCCACCGCGACGTCATGTTATGAACAAATGTGTCCACCAACTTCAGTTACCGGAATACTCGAGCAAAGAAGAAAGTACCTCAGAGACATTGGCCAGCAGCACAGGAAGCCTGAACATAGAAGAACCTGATAAATCTCAACAGACGGAAGGATTAGTGGAGCTTATAGTCAGCCAAGAAGGAATACCAGAAGACACACCAATTTTGGAAGAACACACATGGAACCTAACCACAGAGGACAACAATAGCAATCACCCGGAAGATGAAGAACCATGGACAACAGAAGCATGCATCCCAACCGACAACAATGACTGGCTAGAATTTGAAGTATATGAGCCTAAGCGGAAGAAGAGAGCTTTCAAGGTCAATAGTGCGCTCGGACTGGATTATTTGGATGGTGGATTCCCAACGCAAGATTTCTTACGGCTATACCCAGAAACATTCCCACCCACCGGAGGCGGCATTTGGGAAGAGCTTCCTGGATACCCAGCTGGACGGATTGGATTTGCGATGCTATTGAATGATGATGGGTTGTATGGATACTTGAGGAACGACGAGATCTGGTCGGCCTACTGGTGGATGCCTCCCCAATATCGGCGAGAAGTTTATTTTGGAAGCCTGGACGCATCAATGTTTATGAAGCAACACTGGAAATGGGCAATAAGCCAGGACAGGAACGCCATAAGCAAGCAGAAAGAAGAAGAATTTTTAGTAAACGCTGTACGAGGAATGGTCGAAATCTTTGGACGGCTCACCTGGGAAGGATTCTGCTGGAGCTTGCGCCAAGAGCAAAAGAAGATGGGAGACCAGTATGCCACATTCTGGCAGGACTGGGAAGACTGCTTCTTCGAATGCTAAAATAAACTCATCAACAAAAGTGTATATAGGAGTAAAAAAAAAAAAAATAAAGAGAAAAAGAATGAAAATAGAAAATAATATAAAAATCACTCAAGTTATCACCCAGTTCACTATCAAGCTTAATTCTTTTTTTTGCTCGGGCATCATCAATCAGTTTTGGTCAAAATTCAGTCACATTCATCTCAGATTCAGATCCAGCATTAAAACATCCAGAAAAATCAAAAACATCAAAAAAAAAAAAAAAAAAAAACTCAGTTTTCCCTTAAGGTTTCAACTCACTTGGCTCAATCTCACTCTCAGGGTTTTTTTTTTACATATTAACAGCTTTAAGTCACATTGCATATGTATGATCAAGAAAAATAAAAAGGAAAACAAAAAGAATTCTAGCTACCTATGTACAACAGAGGACAGGTCATCTACTCGTATCAGTCATGAGGTCATAAAAAGAAAAAAAAAAAAAAAAGCTTCTTTTTTGGGTTTTTATCGTTACCATTTTTTTTTTTCTCTAGTTTTATTTTTTATACTTTTTTTAGGGATTTTCGATTTTTTTTTGGGTCGTTAGCGGGCATCAAGGGAAGAAACGGAAGGATAAATAGAATAAAAAAAAAAAAAAAAAAAAAAAAAAAAAAAAAAAGAAACCGATATGTTAGAGTCGTCGGTTGAAGTGGGACTGGAAGGCGCGGTACAGGTAGATTCGGGCCGCGGCCTCCTGCTCCGAGGCAGGAGCATAGAAGGATAGGAAGGCGGAGAGCTCGCGGAGGATATCGTCGGCGATTCCGCGGATATGATCGGGAGTATAGACGAACCGGTATCGGAACGGCCGGGCGTCGTGGAGCAGCCGATCAATCTCCGACGGCGTGAGGGCCAGGTAGTCGGGCGACGGAGCTTGCGGGCTAGGCGTAGGCGAGACGAGGCGAGGCCGCTTCGAGGCGCTCGGCTCATCATCGGTGCTGTCATCGTCATCGGTGGCGTCCGGATGACGCGAGGCGAGGTACTCGATACTGGAGGCGCGCGGACCGACGTGGAGAGTCTCGGTCCGAGCGGCTAGATTCACGAAGGGCGCGCGATTGGTCGACAGGCCAGCAACGGCAGGCGTGGCCATCGGCTAAGGAAAAAAAAAAAAAAAAAAAAAAAAAAAAAAAAAAAAAAAAGAGAAATAAAAGTCATCAGTATCGATCCAAGCGAAAACGCGAACAAAGGACAGGAGAGATCATAAACTTACCGGCATTGCACTAGCCGAGGCTTCCTGAGCGGCAGGCTGGGGTCTCCTCGGCAAGGCAGTGGCTGACTCGGTCTTGACAGCGGGCGATCGGGCGCGCTCCTTGCCCTTGGCGGTCGACGAAGCGGTGGCGGGCTCCGGATCGGGTTGAGTGCGGCGGATCGAGGGCGAATAGACTTCCTGCTCACGCAGGAAGTCTTCGACAGCCTCGAGTTTCATCGCCATCCAATCGGTCTCGGGCTCTTGGTCCGGGTAGTACGGCACAGGTATCTGGTAGCGTAAAAAAAAAAAAAAAAAAAAAAAAAAAAAAAAAAAAAAAAAAAAAAACCATTGTTAGCGGTCGTTCTTGGGTGAATACAATGAATGCAAAAAAAAAAAAAAAAAAAAAAAAAAAAAAAAGAACACTAACATCCTCAGCGGCTTCCAAGGTCGCATCGGCGACGGACGCTAGATCGCGAAGGGCGGCCATCTTTTGATCGGGTTTTTCTGGTGGGGATTGCTGAAATCAAGGTGGAGGGGAGTCAGCAGCAGAAAGACCGATGGGAAAAGAAATAAGGACAGGGAGGAGCTCAGCTATTTATAGGCAGTCAGCAGGCTAGGCCGAAATGTGGTACCGGCCTAATCCCGCGTACAGAACAGGGCGGTGCACCGAGAAGCCTTGCACCGACGTCATCAGAGCGGTCAGCCAGGAATAATCGAGAAGCAAGAAATCACAGAGCGATGAACTACCACTCACCTCAGCAGAAAGCCAGTTACAGGGAAGCGGCCGAGTTCACAGAGAGGTTCGGGCGCGTGATCCGTTCCAGCGGAGTGTACAAAACTACTAAACAAAAATAAGAAATAAGAATTGCGAGCATCAGTTGAATTGGCCGATACAATCATACAGGAGGAAGAAGGTTCAGAGGAAGAAAGAGGAAGGGAGAAAAGTAAAAAAAAAAAAAAAAAAAGCTCACCAGAAGATTCGAGTCAAAGTGTCCATCAGATTGGTACGAGCGATCTTCCAGTCACGAAGCACGTTTGAATTGACTGGGGCCACAAACCCCGGTCTGTACACAACCTGCGACTGCAGGCGCACGACAGGTTAAGCAATCTTCCGGGGAACCCAGACTCCGGCCGGTTCTATTCACTCCTCTCTATACGTACGACCATCCACAAATACACGGCAGAACATAGGAAAGCAGTTAGCACGAAAAAATAATAAAAAAAAAAAAATTCAATCAGCAGAAGGCAGGAACATGTAAAATTATATAGCAAAACAAAATAAAAGTAAAAAAAAAAAAAATAAAATAAAATAAAATAAAATGAAATAAAATAAAATAAAAATAAAATGAAATAAAATAAAATAAAATAAAAAGAATAAAAACATGCAGTAACTTACAAAAACAATATAAAACTTAATTTTAGTGTGTGTAGGCTGCATTGTAAAATGTAAGCTGAGGGAAAGGGTGGGACACTTCAAAACTTCTTTTTCCTTTATTTAATTTTTTGTATAACAGGGACACAACAGGCAGGACGGGACACAATTTAGGCAGGAGGACAGCAGCTCAAAGTCAGGTTCAATTAAGTTTGAATCTGCAAACACAACCAAATTCATGAATAAGTACAACATAAAAGAAGAAAAGCTTATGCGCTCAAGTGATCTGGATTAACTATTCATCTTTTCAGCGTGGCACCAATTGCTTGGCAAGTAGCAACATCGAGACAACATGGACCGGCAAATTCAAGCAGCAAAATACAAGGGAGTAGCCAAAAAGATTCGACCAGTAAATCAGCCCATGCCACAGGACCTCAACCCTCCTTTGGAACGGCCACCACTATCTCGAGATCCATATAGCACACCACTCACCCCCTTTCCACCAGAATTCATAGAGACACAAAGAATTACAGTAGCACGATTAGAATCAGTCAATTTTGGACCCTCAGGATGGCTCACGGAAGAAGAACTCAAGTTATTAAAGCACGTTATCACACTCCGGGAAAAGTCAATTGCATTTTCAGAAGAAGAGCGAGGAATACTCAAGCATGGATACGGACAGCCTTACAAGATACCAGTTATCGAACACGCACCGTGGCAACAGAGGCCCATTCCAATACCAAGTGCCATCAGAGGAGATTTCATCGAGCTAGTACGGAAACGAATTCAGACAGGACTTTACGAGCAATCCACCTCTAGCTATTCAAGTCCAGTATTTTGTGTCAGGAAGTCCAACGGGAAATTACGGATTGTGCACGATCTACAACAACTAAATAAAGTAACCATAAAGGATGCGGGACTACCACCAAAAATCGAGGAGTTCGTGGATTCCTTTGCAGGAAGAGCATGTTACGGGCTAGGCGACATCATGGGAGGATATGACGAGAGGGAATTGGACCCAGCATCTAGACCACTTACAACCTTTGAAACACCCTTGGGAAGACTTCAACTGACCCGGTTACCGCAAGGTGCAACAAATTCTGTGGCGGTTTATCAAGCTCAGATGACATGGATACTTCAAGAAGAATTACCGGAACACGTAGGCATATTCATTGACGATGGAGGAATAAAAGGACCAAAATCAGACTATGAAGGAAGAAGAATGGAAAAAAATAGGAACATACGGCAGTTTATCTGGGAATACGCTGTCACATTGGAACGGATATTATTCAGGATTGAGGAAGCCGGACTCACAATATCAGGGGAAAAGTTTGCTTGTTGTGTTCCAGCGCTAGACATTGTAGGGCACGTGGTCTCACAGAGCGGAAGGACGATATCAGTCAAGAAGAAAAATAAGATTCAGTCATGGCCACCTCTAACTTCAAAGAAGGACGTTAGGATGTTTCTAGGGTTATGCGTCTATGTCAGGATGTTCATCAGGGATTTCTCGGCAATAACGGCACCATTACGAAGGTTAACCAGACTAGATACCGAATTTAATTGGACAAGCGAGTGTGAAGAGGCGTTTCAAGAACTGAAGCAGATTGTAGGAGAGGACATTGTTCTGAAAGGAGTAGATTACAGCAAGGACGCTGGGAAGATCAAGTTGGCGGTGGACTCAAGTTATCTAGCAGCTGGTGCGGTTCTCATGCAAGAAGACAAGGAAGGACGGGATAGGCCTGTCTTATACGAATCAGTAACCTTCACGGATAAGGAATCAGATTACGCTCAGTCAAAATTAGAGTTACTCGGGGTACATAAAATACTGAAGAAACTTCAAATAGTACTGTGGGGACAACATTTTGAATTACAAGTGGACGCAAAAGCCCTCATACAAATGATCAACACTCCAAGTCTTCCTAGCGCACCCATGACCAGATGGGTGGCTTTCATTCAACTCTTTTCCTTTGATTTAGTGCATAAACCTGGAAAGAGCTTTACAATGCCAGACGGATTATCAAGACGACCCGTGGATCCAGGCGATAAGCCAGTGGATGCAGACGAGGAAACTGGATGGATCAAACCACACCCGGGGATGGGAATCAAACACGTAGACGTTGTGGAAACATCAGGCTCACGAGTAGGGGTACATCACCATGGGTTTTGGAAGAGGATGAAAGATTATCTAGGGACCTTGACACGACCATCAGCATGCACCGACCAAGAGTTTCAGAAAATCAAAAGGAGATCTCAAAACTATTTTATTGAAGAGGATCAACTCAAGAAAAGAAGAGCACCCTTCAGCCAAGTCGTTATTTCAGTCACAGAAGAGCAACACCGGATTATGAAGGCATTACATGAAGACTTAGGACATCGAGGAATGACAGAAACATATAAACGAATCAAGTTACGATACTGGTGGGAAGGAATGAAGAAGATAGTCAAGAAATGGGTTCAATCATGCGAGGGATGCCAGAAGAGGAGTCGAATTCTGCAAAAAGAGGACGGTAAAGCAACTTATAAGAATACCCTATTTGAACGAGTCAGCATGGACGCCGTACATATCAAGGCAGGGAAATGGAAGTATATAGTTATAGCTCGTGACGATTTTTCTGGATGGGTAGAAACGGTGGCATTGGCAAAGCTGAAATCAAAGAATGTAGCCGAGTGGTTTCTTACCGAATGGATCTATCGTTATGGCGTGCCGCAAGAAGTAACCGTGGACGGAGGAGCAGAATTCAAGAAGGAGCTCAAAACAGCCGTCCGGAAAGTAGGAACCAACTTACGAACAGTAACACCATATTATCCAGAGGCGCAGGGGATGGTAGAACGTGGTCATAAAGAAATTAAAGATGCACTGACAAAGCTATGTGGGGAGGATGGAAAGAAATGGAAGGAGTACCTACCCTTGGTCACTTTTGCAGACCGGATTTCAACTAAACGAACAACCGGGTATTCACCTTACGAGCTACAGTTTGGACAGATTGCCGTGTTACCAGTGGATCATGAACTAGGAAGCTTTCTCACAGTCAATTGGTCAGACATCAGAACTACGGCAGAACTACTGGAAGCAAGAGCAAAACAATTAGGCGCTAAGGCAGAGATGATAGAAGAAGCACGTCAGAAGATCAAGGAAGCAAGGGAAACCTCAGTACGATATTGGGATCGACGTTTGGCACATCGATTACGGAAATCTTTGAAACCCGGAGATCTAGTTTTAGTGTATAACAAAGCCCTCGAAACTCAGTGGGGAAACCTTTTCAAGCACAAGTGGCACGGACCGTACAGGATAGTGAAGCAGATCAAGAACGGACCATATATCTTGCAAGAACTGGACGGGACGTTATTGACCAGGAGCTTTGCAGCAAATCACATCAAGAAGTTTTATCCACGGGGCGAGTTGGAAGAGGAAGAAGGAGAAGAGCTTACGCAGGAGGAAGAAGACGAAGAGGACGAGCATTTCAGGATACCGGAATACGAGGAGGAGGAAGTGGAGGATTGAAGAAGGGACGACAAAAACAAACAAAAAAAAAAAAAAAAAAAAAAAAAAAAAAAAAAAAAAAAAAAAAAAGTGCAAAATACATAAAATCAACTCAAAAACAGAAGAAAGGCATCATTATCATCAATATCCCTTGGGCGCCGGTCAGGTTTCAGTTTTTTTTCTTCTTTGGCATTTCCGCGAATGCTGCGGACAGCATTAAGTTGGGGGGGGATGTGGTGTTCCATTCCCGCTCCAATGCCAAAGAGGTACATTTCATATATTACAAGTTCACTTACAGGATGTACACTAGAACAGGATACAAGAGGAGGAATATCAGGGAGGAGTACAGAAGGAATCCGGAAGAATACACAATACACCAACAGCACAGAATCAACAACAAGGAAGAGTTACACCAACAGCAAGCAGGAAATACGGACGATGGTAGCAGTACAAGGAGCGGACACAGGGGGAAGAAGGGGAAGAAGGACCAGGAGGAGGAGAGGCCTAGACCCTGAACAGGATGGAAGCTGGAAGGATTGGAAGAAAGAAGGTGTGATGGAAGGTGTTTCAGCCCCTGGATGGAAGAATAGAAGAAGGAGGAAGAACGGGCTGTATTGTACACAGTACAGGGGGGGAGTGGGCACAGAAATGATGTCATGCTGTGCAGATATGATGTCATGCTGTGCAGACATGAAGTCATGCTGTGCAGAAATGATGTCATGCTGTGCAGCAATGATGTCATGCTGTGCTGAAACCATAGCAACAAGGAGCAGGCTGTGCAGCTGACCAGTTCACCTGCAGCATAAATCCCTCAAAGGACCTTCCCTTGGAGCTAAATTCCCTCATCTTTTCCTATATAAGGAGGACATTTCCCCACCACTGTTGTTTTCTTTTTCTTCAGCCACTTACTAAGAGAGTATAGTGTGTCTCACCAGTCAGCAAGTTAGTCATCAAGTGTAGTCATCAAGTGTAGTCATCAGTGTTATCAGTCAATAAGTCAATCAATCAGTTATCAACCCCAACAATAAAAACATTTCTCAAACCCCCCAATCAATCAACAAACAACCCAATCAATCAACAAACAAATCAATCAATCATCAACAAACTCAACAATCATCAACAATCACCTGCAATAGTCCAACACACCATTGCATTCACACATAATCAATCCCACGGTTCAATTATCCATATCATTAGTTATAAGCGGTCTACTCACATACAACAACGTATAAGGTCTAAGTCTGATTGAGATTGCTATACTTAGTAAACTTAATCTTGAAATCAGCCATTTCTCTTTTTATATTGATTTTAAGATTCCTTACAAAGGGTATAGTATTTATAAAGGGGCAGGCCAATAAACCACCCGTAAACTGACTGTTTTAGCCTTTCAACCTAACTCACCAGTTTATTTCCCCCAGCCGGATCTTTACCAAATATTATCATTTGTCCCACAGGAGTCCTACATCGCGTGGAAGGATTTTTCTTGCTCTGTTCAACTGACTTGAACGGTTCAGTGTTCAAGGCAGGGGGCAGTGTCTATGGCAATGAATACATGGCCCTCTTGACGGGCTCACCCACCGGTGATCCGTGGAAGGCGTTTCGACTTTGGGCATCTGGGCTGACTGCCGATCAAGCGTGGCGATCAAATGGTATCACGAGATCAACGAACAAATCCGGAGCTACCCCCCGAGCTGAACTTCCACCTTGGGACCTGGGTGATTTGAAGAAAAATAAGTCGTCAATGTTGGATCAGCTCAGGAAAATGCTGGGTAAGCCGTGGTTATGCTTGTGGAACAATGGGGTTTTTTTTGGTGGCGGTTACTTACACTGTTTTGTACAGTTAAAGCGACTCGGGGAAAAAGATGTCGTGGCTGGCCAGAACATGCGGAGAAAGACATCAAAGAATTGGGTCTTGTACTCAAAGTAGCCAAGGAGGCAGCCCCAATGCGAGTAGAAGAACTGCTTCTAAAGCAGGCTACCAAAACCTTTCACAAGGATGAGGTCAAATATGTACTGGAGGCCTTGCACAACAACTGGGTCTTGCTTGTTTGCAAAGATGCAGAAGATGTTGTGGTGGAAGGTGCGGAGGAAGTGGTTTGAACTCCACCTACAATGGGCATTCCACCCTTTTGTTTATTTTTTCTTGCTCTCTCTCAAGATCGTTTCTTTATAATTTTTTCCCGCTCTCTCTCAAAATCGTTTCTTTATTTCTTCTCGCTCTCTCTTAAAATCTTTTTAAATTCTCCTTCATCCTTCGCATTCAGTAAATACCCCTCAATTTCATGTAAGATCTATTTCAAGCTACTTGGTTTACTGTTATTGTTCATACTTTCTTGGCGTACAACATAGCTTTTGGTTTACTTTGATTGAGTCTCAACAGATGATTATCTCTCTCATTGCCCCGAAACAATACAAATTGAATAACCAACTTGTGTCGAAGTTAAACAAGATGAGGATTGATAAACAAGATGAGTATTAGCAGATTGATAAACGAGATGTGTATTAGTAAACAATCTGAGTGTTATAATAGTGAAATAAACCCAACGCGGCAAGAGACATGCAAAGACTACCTTTCTTGTTTGTCTATCTTGTTGGTGTTGATAAATGAATGAGAATATATCAACGAATTTGACTTAAGTACAACTTGCCGAGAGGTCTGCAAGAAGCATGGCCCATCATGTTTCCTCAGTAGTGAATTTTCCGTATCGTACTGTTGGCGGAGTGGAGGAATGGGGTGAGAGTGAACTTGAGGGCAGGCAAACTTGGGGGGATTCGCGCGGGGATTCTGGGTCTGGTTCGGCGAACTCAGCGAAAAGAAACACTCACCTAATTTGCAGCTTAAAGCCCCTCGCGTGTACACGGCTAGTCCTTCTCTCTAGTCGTTTGGGGGTTGTTACAAGGTGGCAGGAAAGCGAGATGAAACGAGGAGGTGTGAAAGGCTACTCTCTAGCCTCGACAGCGTGGGTACAGAGGCTATGTATTAGTATGTATGGTAACGACAGTGGTGGAAGGATGAATGGATGATGAACTGCTAATCTGAGATATCGCACGGTGTTCAAATATCATGTCACACCGACCGAGCCGGAGCCGGCCGAGATCAGGTCTCATATTTTTTTGAACGGGGAGCGGCCCTTGCTTGAATGACAGTCAAGGCCCATGATGGAATGAGCGGTGTCTTG
>PGCI01000205.1:0-168319 GCA_002873125.1 Puccinia coronata f. sp. avenae | reverse complement strand
TTAGTGCCTAACATGTCATGTAAATTTCTCCAAAATTCAGAAGTAAATTTGGGGTCTCTATCACTAATGATTATTTTGGGTATTCCTACGTCAGCCATAATCCTATTCCAAAATAGTAAAGCCACTTCCATAGCTGTATCATCTTTATGGTTAGGAATAAATCTGGCCCTTTTTGAATATCTGTCTACAACCACTAGTACAGAGTTGAAGGAATAAGACCCTCCAGGAGGTAAACCTGTAACAAAATCCATGTTTATGATTTCCCATCTTTTGGTGGGTTCTTGGATGGTTTGAAGTAGCCCATATCTCTTACCTGTTTGCTTATTTGATTTCTGGCAAGTTTCACAGGATTTAATATAAGTAGCTACTTCATTAGTCCAATTATTCCACCAAGCTGTAGTTCTGACTCTTTCAATAGTCCTTTCTTCAGAAAAATGTCCAGCACCAACATTATCATGGCATTCTTTCATAAGGGCTTCAATCTGAAGTTGATCACATAAGACTATTACACTGGAATGCCTTTCTTTAAAGTACAATATTCCATCTAATAGAGAGAACTTACCAGAAGAGTAAGGTTTGGATAACCAGGGAGGTAGACTAGCAATTAATTCATGGGGACTATTTTCATTGCTAAGTATATCTAGTAGTTTGACAAATTCAGGATTAGACTGGTAACTATCTTTTATAAGGCTGTAGTAGGCTTCATCCAAATCACAGACATGTATTCCTAAAATTGGGAATATATCTTCATCTTCAGGATCCCAGGCAGGGTTATCTGGAGTATTTGGTAAAGCCCATCTGCTCAAGCCATCAGCATTACTATGCTTTTTGCCAGCTTTATGAACAATAGTCATATGTCCTCTGTATTGTTGAATAGCAATTTGCCATCTTAACATATGCCTATTGGGAGTCTGCATATTCATAAGGGTTTTAACTGCTGTGCAATCAGTGACTACAACAATTCTACTACCTTCAAGATAATAATGTAACTTTTCTAAGGACCATACAAGAGCTAGACATTCCATCTGACTGGCTCCATACCTTTTCTCTGTTGGTTTAATTTGTCTTGAAATAAACAGAACTGGTTTTTCTACCAATTTATCTTCAACAAGGAATTCTTGATGTAAGGCAGCACCTAAGCCATCTAAACAAGCATCTATGTACAGAATAAATGGTAAGTTATAATCTGGTTGAGCTAGCACAGGAGCAGTAGTAAGGGCTAGCTTCAATTGTTCATAATCCAGTACTCTAGGGTGAGTCATTTCATAAATGGTTTCTTTACTACATAGCTCATATAATGACTTGGCTAAAATAGCAAATTTCTCAATATGTTTCCTATAATATCCACAAAATCCAAGAAAAGATTGCATTTCAGTGATATTCTGAGGCATAGGTTTGAGCATTACAGCTGCTACTTTGTTTTGGTCAATGGCTAGGGATAGTCCAGAAACAATATGTCCTAAAGCTTTAAGTTCACCATATCCAAAGTTGCACTTTTTAATAGACATTTTTAGACCAGCTTTAATAGAAGTTTCTAATACTATTTGTATCTTTTCTATATGTGTTTCCCAGTCATCTGAATAAATGATTATATCATCAATATATATCATCATCCAGCACTGGCGGATAAAAGATCCAAAAATAGAGTCCATCATTCTTTGGAAATGAGAAGGTGCATTCTTAATTCCAAAGGGCATTCTGAGGTATTCAAAAACACCAAGATGGCAGATAATTCTCATAAATTGGCGGCTATTAAGTTCTATAGGTATCTGGTGAAACCCTTTGAGAACATCCATGCAGGTTATGTACTTAGCTTTTGATAAGTTATGAAGAGAGTGGTCAATTCTTGGAATGGGATAATTATCAGCTTTAGTGTAATTATTTAGAGCTCTAAAATCTCCAACCATCCTAGACTTATCATTATGCCAGGCAATAATAACTGGGGTAGTTATTTCTACTTGTTCATTATGGCCCACTTTTCTAAGTACACGTAAATCTATAAGCTCTTTGATGTGTGTTTCTAAGGCTATCCTAGATTTAGGGCTAGAAGGGTAGGCTGCTTTTCTTAGAGCAGGTGGGTAAGGAGGTTCACAAGTTAATTCTAATTTAATATCATGTCCTGTAACATGGCCAATAGGTTCTTCAGTGGTACAGAAGGCTTCTTTATTTTTATGGCATACTTTAAGAATATCTAATACTTGAGCATTGGTTAGTATGTCACTTATAGCAGCTTGGGACATATATTCTTGATTAAAATCTTCTAATTCCTTGGGGTCAGGTTCCTGAGAAATGGGTGCAATAATCTCAGAATGGATGTTGCAAATTTGGTATTTCCTTTTCCAATCTCCTCCAATAGTAAAATATCTATCTTTGGACTGGAAAATGTCAATTCCATACATGCAGAAGGTATCATTACCTAGTATAAGGTAGTCACAAATGGCATCAGAAAGTATTACAAATTCTACACTTAATCTGAGGGATCCCTTAGTGTGGGGGAATATTAAGGGTAAATTGATGACACCAATAGGTTTCATGGTAGAGTTA
Organism: Puccinia coronata f. sp. avenae; assembly: GCA_002873125.1. Classification (NCBI taxonomy): domain Eukaryota; kingdom Fungi; phylum Basidiomycota; class Pucciniomycetes; order Pucciniales; family Pucciniaceae; genus Puccinia; species Puccinia coronata. Next base: position 165,775 of record PGCI01000205.1, on the reverse strand, counting down.
CAACTGCTAAATGTAGCCTTTGGAACAGGTAATAAATTTTTGCGCCAATCAGGGTATATTTGTTGCAAAAATGTGGCACTTGTACAAGAACAAAAGGCTCCTATATCTAATAGAGTTTTAACAGCTGAGTCTTTGAAAATAACCTTAGTATAACTGGTTTTACCTAGGGTGTAACACCTTCCTTCTTCAGGTGTGTTAGTTAATAGCTTGGCATCAGATATATGGCCAATATCCATATTATCTTCCCATTTCTGGGGTAAGTTAGATTCACCATGAATAGCATTAATGCTGAAGTCATTGCCAATATCAGCATTTATTACTACAACAGCATGGTTATCAGATTCAGAGTCATCATCATCTTGACCATAATGTGTACTAGAGGGTTCTTGGTGTATGATATCAAAGGTACTTTCAGAATCTGAATCAGGGCTTGCATACACATTATTGATTTTCCTCCTAGGTTTGGTACATTCAGTGCTTCTGTGGCCAGTTTCTCCACAATTCCAACACGTAGGAGTCTTTTCTTTTCTAATGGGTTCAGTTGGCTTAGATTCTAACTTTTTGGGAGGATCTGTTCTAGGAGTGTAATCCTTTTTATCAGAGGGGTTGTGCTTCTTATTGATCCCAGTCATTTCTACCACTTCTTCCATAACACCTATAAGAGTGGATAAGTCACAATCCATGTCATTGATTCTGCATCTGACATTATGTTCTAGGCTGCCTTTAGTTTGATTAAGTATTAAATCATTTATTTGTTCCTGATCTAATTTAGTATAAATGCATTCAATTCTCTTTTTCTGGTTCAGGCACCATTGATGAGGGTTATGTTTGACTGGGTCAAAATAGTCATTCTCAAAAGCTCTGCGCATTTTCTTTTCCCAGAGTCTAGTGCCAAATTGTTGTTTGATCAATTCTTTCCAAGCTGGCCAGGATTGTTGTCCCATGGTAGCTTGTTTACTAATAAACCAGTCAAAAGCTACTCCTTCAAATAATCTAGGCAATCTTGTAAGGATAGCTTCATCAGGAGCTCTGTAGACTGTTAAAATATGATCAATATATTTAATGAAGTTAATATGGTCATAATCTCCTTCTCCAGAAAATTTAGTCCATTCTTTAATTGGTGATAACAATTTATTCAGAAGAGAGGGATCTATGAAGTTGTTATTACCATTGTTGTTTACATTGTTGCGTGAAGGAGCATGACTCCATTGACTCCCATTATTAAGGTTATTATAATTAGGTGAATTATTAGGAGGGTAATTGTTATTAGGCATGGGTGGACTGCTATTATATTTGGTATAGTTGGTTTGACTATTATTGTTTTGTTGTTGATCATTATGAGGACAGTTGTTATTATTTCCTCCATTATTTTCAGGTATGGTCTCCATATAAGGGTTGTTATATTTGGGCGTGGAGTTATTAGCAGGAATAGTTCTGGTAGGAATTTCTTTAATTAAGTCTGCTAATTCAAATTTCACGTCTAACAGATGCTTCAATAACAGAGTTCCATTAACATTTTTGTTATTTTGGTCAGATATTAAAGCTACTTGAGCTTGTAATTCAACCATCATTCTTTTTAAATCCATTTGTTCAAGTTCTAATTTCACATTTTGGGCGTGCAAAGTGTTAATGACATTTTTATTAATTCTGTTAATTATATGTTCAGTATTAGCATGAAACATGTCTTCTAATCTGTTAATTTTATCCGCCAAATCATCATTAGAATACTTGGAATGCTCCTCTTCAAGTTCTTCTAATTTTTTGGGCACATTAGGGATCTTTGGCTCAGAAGTTTTAACGGAAAAATCAGGTTCATTATGCGTAAAGACAGACTTAGGTGAGTTAAGAAATTTAGACAATTGATTTAAAATGAGAGAAGAGCTAGACATATAATTCTCTAAAGATTCAGGCGGAGGAGGAGCCTTATTTAAAAATTCTAAAACAGTTTTGTGGCGTGTTTTAGAATTTTTATCTAACAAAAGAATATTATTATGCGCAATTGTAAGAGAATTATCTAGGACAGAAAAACCTAATCTAAGCTGTTGTAAAAGCTGGTTATGGCGCTGCTGATGTTGGCCAATTTCTTCCACTTCTGAGGATTGTTGTAATGACGGTTGCTCATAGAAAGACTGCTCATATTCTTTCCCTTGTTCTTGTTGGCTGTGTGGGGAAACAATACTCTCTTTTCCTCCCAAGGGTTCCATCCCTTCGTGTATTCCTCCACTTCTTTTTTGGAGATAAGTTTCTGTAGCTCTTTCTGACTCTTCTGGGCTAGTCCTAAAAGATTCAGCATCATCTCCTGGTTGGCCTTGGATTTCTGGGCTTCCACGAATTTCTGATGGTTGGCCACGTGTATCTTGACCAATCTGGCTATTTTGTCCTCCTTGGACATACCTATCACCTGGATTTCCAGGTCCTCTTCCTCCGTCTGGGGTTTCTGGATACTGGCCAAGGAGGTGGAAGGGGTTGGTTCCACGTCCACGTCCATGGCCTGAGGATTGGGGTGACTGGGGGCTTTCTTCTTGAATGCCAAGTTCTGGGGCAACTTCTCTGGCTCTAGGTTGCCTAGTGGCCGGGGGTAAGGGGCCGTGGAGATCAGGCTTGTGAGCCCTGGTAGACTTCCTGACAGGACTATTTTCACGGGACATATTAGTGAAAAGGGCCACAAAATATTAAGTAGGCGTAATTAATAAACTTACTGGTTGGTGGAGCCGTAAGTGGAGTAATAGAATTGGCCACAGAGGTAGCTGGGGCCGTGGTAGAAGAGTTGGAAGAACTGGGAGTAGTAGTGGAAGACACTAGATGATATTCAAGCGTAAGAATAAGTATTTTTGGTGATTTTAATAATTTTATTAGAGATAAAAAAGAATTAAACTGACTATTGTAAAACTGCTGTTTATATTCCAAAGTTCTTTGAAAATCTGCACGCCTCTTGTTCTCTTGGTTTCTTCTGTTGATGGCGTTGAGTTTGATGAGAAGTTCAGTGTCCTTTTGAGCACGTTGGTGAGAGTGGAAAAGAGCTAGTTGAAACTGTTCTGTAGGCGTAAGTTTTTCCCAATCAGAAGGTTGATAGTTAGCTATTTCCTCTTCTTTGCGCAATCTGAGGACTTTAAGATAATGTTTGATTAATTCAAAGTGGGCAATTTGGTCAAAAGGTGGATGAACAAATTCAGGCGTGGAAATGAGAGTTTTAGTGTATTGGTTCACTAAAAGAATGCGTAAAAAAAATAAAGTAGAAGGATAATTTTTAGTGGTTTTATTTTATAAATGATTTTTAGTGGTTTGGTAATTTTTTGCGTGAGTGAAAAGCAAAAGTAAGAAGAGTAAGTACCAGGAGTAAATTACCACGAGTGGATATTGGTAATTTCCCGGCCAGACCCCCAATTGTCAGCCTCTGTGATGCCAAGGGCTAGTACCTTTTAGCTACACAAGGTGATAAGAGTGCAAAATAAGGGTAGAGTGGGATAATTTCACGTAGAAAAAGTAGTAGGAAATAAATAAAAAGAATATAATTCTTTTTTATAGAGGGGCCTGCTGGCGCAGGGGTGTTTGTAGGTGCCCTCTAAATCAGAGATCTGCAAAGCAGGGTGGTATCTGATTAAGCAAACAATGGGTTTCTGCGTAACAGAAGGTGGTACCAAAGTGCTTTTCCAATTAAGGAACCAGGATGGGGACAGAAGGATGAAAGAAGTACTCACTATTGCTTCTTTCAAGCCAAAAAGCCACGTAGGGGGGTGAAGTAGAGCTGCTGGGTAGATTGGATGGTTTCTGCGCAGGAGCTGGTCACGTAGGATGGTTGATTTAATAAGAACACCAAGGATAAAACAGGCAAACAGGGCAGAGTAACTGAAATGAGGACAGGACACGGCGTAACTGATTGACTGTAATAATAATTGATGATGATGAACAACTTTTGGCGTGGAAAGAGGGCTCTATATATACTAATTTCACTCATAGTGGAGGACCTTTCTGCCTGTGTGCGTGTAGTAACTGGTTTTCAGCGCAATGTGGCCAATTTGGGAGATTGGCACTAACAAGGCTCATCCCAATGGCACTGCTGATCATTATTTCAGCGTCACAAGTGTTTATAATGACCTTAATAACCTATTTGGTCATTGTAACTAAGGTACATAGCAACACTGACGTGTATTTGTATCTGAAATGGGCCACAAATGACGCAAATGGGCCACAAATGGCTATGGCTAATCATCAAAGGCCACGCTGGCTATGTTGCTCTTATGTATTCAAGGTTTTTATTAATGAAACCTTGTAAATAAACCACGTAGAATCTACTAGTACCCTAGTTACACTTGTACACGTGTGGTAACTAGGGGATTAGCTATTTCCACGCATTTGGCCAATTTCCAATTAGATTATATAATCCACGCGCGGGGTTGGAGGATTAAACCCCAATTGGGCCTAACTCCCAAACTATACACAACACCTCAATTATAAGTCCATAATTGGTCATTTCACATATAGTATGCATATATAACAAGTACATACGTGTGTAATGTCCGTGTGACATATGTTTGTGGCCAATTCTTACGGGTAATTGGTTCAAGGTGAAGGAGTAGGAATTTAGGGGTACTTCCAGTGAGGGACCCTACATTAATTTGCATGAGGATTCAGAATATGACATAATATTCTAAGTTATCCTCAAGGTTTAGAAGTTATTTAGTATTTTTGTAAAAAGTAGTTATTATTTTAATTTATTACTTATTTTTATGGTGCCCGGACTTTGCTAAGCTTATTGGATAAAAATAAGTAAACTGAGTTTTTTGTACATTATTAGTCATATAAATGGGTCTTAATATTGTGGTAATAATGTCTCTTTTTATGTTACTTTTGTCAGGTTGGCTCTGACATAGTAGCAAGCTGACAAAAGCTCAAGAAGAACTTTGAAGAAGGAGAAGTTGGAAGATCTGCTGACTATTCAATCAGATGACACCAAATTACCACAACGACGTAGGGAAATGATGGGACCTGTGTGATTGAGTAGTGAGGAGTGTTGATCCAAGTGTTCTGTGCTTCTTCTAAGTTGGTTGATGAGTGATAATGAAAATTTTCATCCAGCCGGTGGAGAAGTGGTTAACCTTGTTGATTGAAATGCATATATTCAATATAGTTTGAACTTAGAAAATGATTAGATGTTATGTGAACTTCCTGGTTAATTACTTCACTCTTATATTACTTCACACTTATACACAACAAAGTATGGATATTATAATATGGAAATATTCATATTGAAGAGAGGAATAAGAAGATAACATTGTTGAAGCCTTTTGTGCAACTGTGTTGTCTCTAAGGCTGACACCCAACAACAGTTAGGCACTCTTGAACCACTACCAATACTGGCCGGCCCGTGGACCAATATCAGTTACAACATGATAACGGACCTACCTAAGTCCCAAGGTTTTGACGGCATTTTAACCGTGATTGATTGGCTGACTAAAATGGCCCATTTCATCCCATGCACCAAGAACATGACAGAATAATACCTAGCCCAATTAACTATTTGAAATGTGTGGCAACTGAACAGGACCCCAAAGTTGATTGTCTCCAATTGTGGAAGTATCTTCACATCCCAATTCACCAAGGAACTGAGTATGCAGCTGGGGATCAGACTGCAACCATTGACTGCCTACCACCCAATAACCAATTGTCAGTCCAAAATTGCCAATAAGGCAGTCAAACAGTACCTTTGCCACTTTGTGTTGTACCACCAAAACAACTGGGCCTACCTTATCCCAAAAGCTGAGTTTGCTTACAACAACAACAACCACTCTGCCATTGGGGTGTTGCCATTCAAGGCCAACTACAGGTGTAACCCCACATACGGTGGTATCACGTCCAGCAAACAGTGCATACTGGCAGTAGAAGAACACCTCAACCAGCTGTCTGAGGGGCAGGAAGAGATCAAGGAATGCATGGCAGAGGCTCAAGAGCTTATGAAGCGGCAGTTCAATCAACACGTGCAAGAGACCCCCACATGGGAAGTAGGGGACAGGTTTTGGCTGGACAGCAGGGAGATCTCAACAATCAGGCCCAGTCCTAAACTGGGCCATTGGTGGCTAGGCCCTTTCCACATACCCAAAGTCATCTCACCGTCAACATATAAGCTTACATTACCTGCCTCTATGCAGGGGGTTCATCCCACGTTTCACGTATCTAGATTACGCAAACACCACCCAGACAAAATAGAACACCGCAAGACCAATACTCCCAGCCTGATACAGGTCAATGGGGAAGAGGAATGGGAGGTGGAGGAAGTTTTGGACAAGAGGAGGAGGGGTAAAGGAGTACAGTATTTAGTTAGTTGGAAGCAATTTGGGCCTGGGCAGAACTTGTGGGAACCAGAAGCACACTTAGAACACTGCTGAGAACTCAAAGACAAATTTGACAGACAATTTCCTCAAGCAGCAAACCATCACCAAAGAAGACGGCAAAGGAAGTGAGAGGGAAATGCTTTTTCCCACACTGGGTTTTTTATTGCAGCCTGGGGAAAGGGGGAGGAGGAAGAAGGACAAGATTAAAAGGGGGGATAGTGTTATGTTCTAGTTTTAGTTTCATGAGCATGTCACAGCTCACACACCCAACAGAGGAAAGGACAAGGAGCCAGATGCTTCCCTCATCCTGCAATCTACATTATAGACCCCAAACAGCAAGAGACACCAAGCCTTCCTCTCTCAGAGACGGCCATAACAGCCAGTAGGGAAAAAAATTATTCCTCACCAATCCTTTGACTAACTTCTATTGCATATTCATATGCACTTATTGAATTTCTTTTCTGCATGCCATCTACAACACAAAATTATGCATCTTAGCTCTGATATTTGGATTACACATCACATTCTCATAAATATTAGGGAGGTTCACAATAGCTTTTCATAAAAAATGGTTTTAGAGCTTACTGGAATTTTTTAGTGCTACTGCACACACACTGCACATTTAAAATTTTTCTTTCTCTAGTAAACTTAACAGGATTTCAAATTTTCAATGTTATTATCCCATCACCATGAAAAACCAATATTCACTTGATATCAAGTGACATGGAGTTAGGTTCAGAAAGCTATACAGTATCTATTCAGTGCAATATTGATGTTACATCCCCTTGCAGCACACAGAGGCACCAATTTAATTGTTCTGAACTCAAACCAGAGCAGGGATCAATACTAAATGATATCACTTTATCCCAAGTGAAAATTCTTTTTTTCATGGTGCATCTTTCAGTACCTGATAGTGGGCCAGCCTGGCAATCTTGTTGATTTCATGTGGTGTGTGTTTTGTGAGGTGTAATATTCAATCAAGATTTTACATAAGGCTATTTTGAATCCCCCTATTACACATAGGCCCAACTAACAATTCACCTGTGTGGAGATTCAAATCAGGGCTAAGGATAGTCTAGTCTAACCTGAGTAGTAAATTTCTAAAACTTGGAAGCCAATGGAGGACTTCCCTTCAACTCTGTAGGGGTCTACAGAATCAGATCTATAAATTCAACATGAAAAGTGTAGATTCAAAAGCTAAAATTACATCACCCTGCAAAAATTTGGTAAAATAATTTAGAATTTGAAAATCTAGATCTGAATCTGTAGCAACCTAAAGAATCCAATAGAAGTTCTCCAATTTAGTTGCTCTCAAGTTAGTGGGAATTAGCCCCATTCCCCAAGTATAAGTCGTGACTGGCCCACTCCCCTTCTAGTATATGGAATTAGCCCAATCTTCCAAGTGGGTCAAAGCCATAGAAAACATTGCAACTCCACAGAGTAAATCATGGCAATGAACCTGTCTGATGTCAAAAGATTTGGGCCACAGGAGTTTAATTGGGACCCATAAAACCTAGGCAATGGCCCGCGGAAAAAAAAAATGTGTATGTAATAAATTGCGGTAAAAACTGAGGGACATCAGCATGGATGCTCACCCTTCTGGTATTGCCTGTTATTATCTGTGGTGCTCACCCTTCTGGTATTGCCTGTTATTATCTGTGGGTGCTTCTTGACCTTTGACCAAAGGAAGCAATGCCAATTAACAAAAACAGATGGGGGTAAAAGTCAAGTCTGCATGAGAAAGAGTTGAGCTGAGTTGAGATATTCAGCCTTTAAGGGAGCTCATGCAATCAATGTCCCATCCCCCATTGTTTGTCACACAACTGCCGGGGACTGGCATAGCTCATAAGCGTTCAAGTGATTTGCCCTCCTCAAGGAAAGTGGCAACTTAGAATTGTTTGGAGGGTTGGCAAGCGCCAGGTCATAAGATGATTAAATCTGTCTCCAGACACTGTTTAAGGGTATTGACCCAATCTGGCAGGATCTACACTCTTTGGGAGTCTGGTTGCATGAGAAATTATGCAACAAATGTTTTTCATTCATTTCTTGATTTGGGTTTATGCAGGCCGTTTCAGTTGTGCCCTATTGCAAGTATGCACGTGTTGCAAGTATGTAAGCAGAACACAGTCATGCATTTCTGTGTAGGTATGTATTTTTTTTCTTCATTTCCAAATTTGAGAATTTCTCTGGGCCGTTTCATCCATTGGCCTGGTGCTTCACTTGCCAACCAGAGCCTGTGTGACAAGCAGAGGGACCACCCAGGGACTTCCACAGTTATGTTACAAACCGGTTTCATCCTAACTTAACTAAGTCCCACCCTCCATCGACGGTTGAGTGGTGAAGAATTGTGCTTGCCAACTGGAGGGAGGGACTTACGGCTTATGTCACATTCCTTGCTCTAGCCTTTTTCAACTTTGGCAGGTGAATATTTCCAATTGCCAATAGCTCTTGATCTAGGGCATATCTACTCATAATTTTTACATCCCCATAAGCGCTGGTGTTTCCCCTTTCTCCCTGTCCTATTTTCAACACTTCATGACAAGTAGCCTATTTTTGATTAATTTTCAAAGACCAGCAGCATTGGCCCTGGCTTTCCATTACCGCTCAACTCTGGAAGCTGGCAAATGCATACCTTCCAATACGGCCTAGGATTGCATATGGTGTGTAATGCTTGTCTGGGCAGTCCCTCCAGTCCTTCTTGAGACAGCCAAGTTTCATTGGAGAGACTGCCCAGACCAGTTTAGAGCTGCAAGGCTTTGGAGGTTTCCTAATCTTGGCAGATGAGCCAAATTACAGTGGCCAGTTTCCAGAAACACTGCCAAGAATGGTGGCTGAATCAACCTTGGAACCAAATACAAATGTATATGAGACCAAGTTGCTGAAGCAGAAGCAGCAGATCTATCTACTCAAAACAATCATAAAAAAATCAAGAAATATGTAAAACAGATGGTCAAGAAGATCTGTTTGAAACCAGTGATTGGCAGTATTGCTTGAAGTCTGCCAACTTGGATTTTAATACTACCCCACCCAACTTGATAAGGTGCCAAGCGGGGCCTTAGTTGCTGCCCAGAAGGCTTTTGGAGCTGCCTTGCGGTTTTTTCAAATGCCACGCTCATTTTTGCAGCTGCCCAAAAAAGCGTTACACACCATATACATACAGGACTATTCTGTTTCAATCCAAGTACAGTGGCGCAACCCATTTTACTGTACAAGACTGCAACCAAAATTTGGTTTTGGACGTGGGCCTAATGTTCACAGGCGCTGGGGGTCTATCACCCACTTTTATGATGGATTTGGGCTTCTTGGGGGTTGTAGTTGCCACAGTTAAAGAGAATAAGCCCCCAGATGAATAACAAAAAGTTTTTTTTTTGCAAGTCAAGATTTTGGACACACACATACATAACCCCATATGTATGTACTTAACTTGCATAAGCCATAGCTATGGCTTCTCCCAGAGCTCATAAGTACATATCTGCTGCTCCAAGTGCATAAATATATGTATCTAGGTGGATATTTAAATACATATTAGCAAGATGCGCTGCCAACCAGGCCATGACCTGCCTGCCAAGCAGGTCATGGCCAGCTACCTGCTTGGTGGGCAGGGTTGTGACCTGCTCACAAAGCAGGTCATGGTCTGCTTGGCGGTATGGTCATGACCTGCTCACCAAGCAGGTCATGGCCTGCTCAGTGAGCAGGTCATGACCTTCCTGCTGAGAGGGTCATGGCCAGCTTGGTGAGCAGTTCAGTGCCATCTTTGCAGACAGGTTGTGATCAGCTCACCAAGCAGGCAATGACTTGCATGGTGAGCAGGCGATGGCAGGTTGTGGCCTGCTTGGTGACCAGGTCATGGCCTGTTTGGTGAGCAGCGCATGACCTGCTTGGTGGACAGGTCACAACCACTCACCAGGTTTCCTGCAACCTGCTTGGTGGGCCGTGGTCTGCTTGGTACCTGCCTGCCAAGAAGGTCATGGTCAGCTACCTGCTCAGCAGGCAGGCCTTCCTTCACCTGCTCACCATGCAAGTCATGGCCTGCTTGGTGAGCAAGTCACAACTTCTCACGAAGCATCCTGCTTGGTGGGCAGGTCATGGCCTGCTGAAAAATCAAGCCACAATCTGCTCAGTGGGCATAAAGGTGAGCATGTCCTGGTTATCTCCACAATTAGGGCCTGTACCATAGCTTTCCGGTTTTTTGAGCCCAGGAATCTGTGGGCCCAAATTTTTCAAAAATCTGGGAGACAGATTTTCTGCGGATTCTCTGGTGGCAAGAACCCAGATTTCCTAATCACCATACCATGAAATCCCAATAAAGAGCTTCCCCCAAAAACTCCTCTCTGGATGACATTATTGGCCGGAGGACTGATACCGGTCATCCACTGTGGATGTCCGGTATTGGTCACATCCAGTGGATGACCGTTATTGGTCACATCCAGTGGATGACCGGTATTGGTCACATCCAGTGAATGACCGGTATTGGTCACATCCAGTGGATGAACGGTATGTATATTGGTCACATCCACTGGAATTGGATGACCCACATATGATACGTTTGTATCTTGTATGTAATGTATTTGGCCAATGCTATTGAAGTAGAATTGGTTGTGTTGTGTGACCAGGCGCATTCCTCATAATCCTGGGTCGGAAAAATAGGTCCAACCTATTTTTTCAAAACTCAGAAAGTGGACTACTTTCCAAGCTTTCTGTTTGTGCCATTTTGGGCATATGGTACAAGGGATTTTGGGATCCCAGGATTTGACCAAAAACCCAGGAATCAGAGTGGAATCCTTGGATTCCGTGCACTATGGTACAGGCCCTTATATATTTATATTGGCTTGTTTTTGAGTTAGGCGGCTGTTTGTTTTTGAATTGTTCTTCCTTTTCCTGGAGATTGATTTGTGCCCTTTTTCCAGGGCTTCACATTTTTGTCTTTTCCATTGGGCAGTGTGGACCCTATCAACAACCATTTTGACTGTGTTGACCTGAATCAACTCAAAAATTTCAAAAAAATTGTAAAAGAATGGATTCTAGCTCCCCTCAAACCCCCGCTCCCGCCCCCTGACGGGGGAATCATGGGATTCTTTTTATCTCAAACATTTTGGACGCCCAAAAACAATGTACAGTAACATGGGTTGCGCCACTGTATCCCAAAGACTTGGACTTCAGGCTCTCATGTATTAGATTTTTTTCTTGCTGTATTTAGTACACCAGACAAGACATGGATACAGATTCAGAGGAAAGAGGGAAATATAAAGAAAATCTTCACAGCGGACAGCAAAGCAAGGTAGGTGAGATTGAACAAAAGGCCAAGATGCACAAGAACCAAGCGCACATTTTCATTGGCGACCGCCATCCAAAATCATGTCACTAGATAAACAAGCTATGAGCGCCGGAGTGGAAAACACTCAAAATTGGTTTTAGGCTAGAGCTAAAACATAGACATAAGGCCTTAAGTCCCTCCTTTGGAGGGTCCCTGCGGGACAAGTCCCCTCTCTGACATACAGAGGGACCTAGTTAAGTCAGGGTTTTATTGTGCTTCCACAAATCCCTCAACATATGTAGAAAGCCCAACGACGCAGATATTTAGGCAGCAATTATAAAGCGCTTTTGAAAAGTTTTTTGAGTTTTTTTTGAAGAGTTTTTGAAGATGAAAATTAGATAATGGAATGCTATTTTTTTTTTTTTTTTCAAAAGCATCTCAAATCAACTCCTGGGGTTGATTTGAGGCAGCAATTATAAACACGCTTTTGAAAAATATTTAGTTTGCTTTTTGTTTGCTTTTGAAATAATAATTTTTTATTTTTTTATAGAAAAGTGTTTCAAAAATAATCTCAAAACTAATTCAAAAGTGATGCAATTATAAACCCACTGTTGCGCCATAGACCAAGCTGCCCAGCCCGCATGAATACACAACAATTTCTCCAAAAGTGGCCTGAGTGATAACGTGGATCCACTCAACAACCTCATCATCACAGCAGCCATATGAATGACTCCGACTCAGACGGCGTTGCCAGCGTTAACAATCGAGGTCTCAAAGTCAAACATACCTTACCACGTTACACCAAGAGAACACCTACGGTAAGGGATTTAGAGATCCAAAAAATTTTGGCACAACAAGCCAAACACTATAGACAGCAACATCCCAGTTCTTCATCTGCTCAATCACACCCTGGACATCAAGAAAAACCCAAGAAAATCTCCTTGCATAGCCTCCTACCCTACCCTGCTAATCAGGTCATCTCAACTCGCGCACATCTGCCATCCAGCTCCCAAACAACTCTTATTTGGACCCAGCCAATGGTGGACACAATGCTCAACTTCTATATTCATGTAGAGCTTGGGTTTGGGAAGAAATCTGAATCAGGCTTCCCCAACTTGTGTCATCAAGCCCTTGCCCAAGAGCTTCAAAAATCTTTCCCGGAGGTTTGACATTTCCACAATGTCAACGCCTTCAAATCCAAACTGAAAAGCCAACTCGCGCACATCTGCCATCCAGCTCCCAACCAACTCTTATTTGGACCCAGCCAATGGTGGACACACTGCTCAACTTCTATATTGTAGAGCTTGCGTTTGGGAAGAAATCTGAATCAGGCTTCCCCAACTCGTGTCATCAAGCCCTTGCCCAAGAGCGTCAAAAATCATTCCTGGAGGTTTGACATTTGATCCACGATGTCAATTCCTTCTTTTCCTAGCTCATCAATATCCTAAGCAGTCGGATTCATCAAGACACTACAAACATTTGCAATTCTACCCAGAAGGAAAATGTGAACTTGGGATGGGCAAAACATATACCCAATTTTACAAAAAATGGTCAGAAGTGAAAAATAAGCTATACTGAGCATGCTCAGCATTTTTTTTTTTTTTTTACAAACTGAGCAGAAATTATTTTTATTCATTCTGGCAACTTTAGGGGATTTTGCTGAGCATGCTCAGTTTTGCTCAATTTTCATTACTGAGCCATTTTGTTGAAAAAATTTAACATTTTGCCTAACCCAAACAGTTGTTTTTTCTTTGGGTAAAATTACAAATGTTTGTAGTGAGAGGCTCACGATTGTCACAATCTCATTTCTCAAATTGAATATCATTAACAAACCTTGTTGGAGGCCGTGACCTCACATGTTGACTGATCCCAGTGGAACCCAGGCGCATTCTTGAATGCTAAGAGCGTATCGTAGTAGGACCCAGGAAACCCCCTGTAGAGGTGGGTAACCAAAATGTATGAATTTTTGGGCAAATTTTCCAAATGGTACGCACAAAAAACGTATGAATGGCCTTTTTTGGCCCAATGTTACTCACAGAAAAAGTATGAAGAAAAATTTAAACCACAGGGGGTAGTAACCAAAATGTATGAGGCCAAGAGGCTTGCTCAAAAGGACCGGCCTGCACCCCCTCCCCCCCCCCCCTCGCCAGCGTCATCCCTCCTCCCAAAATTTTCATACTATATGTATGAATGTATGAGAATGTATATACAGATCTACTAATTTATTTAGAGAATATCAAGCTAGATCAAGCTACGTAGACACTTCAACAGCCAAGGAAGCAAAGCTGACAACTTCATGCATGATTTCTCAGGATAGCTTGAGAAAGCTATTTTAAATGAGTAAAGACAGCTGCATAGACATTTATCTACAGTTGTAGATGCTTGTAGATGGTTTTACATTGATTGAAGTCTATAGTTGATCAGAGTTGACCGGGCAGAAGAGGGCGGAAGCTGTGAGGAGAGGACTTGAAAGAGCTTGAAAGAGAACTAGGAGCTACTAGGATTACTCCAGAGTACTGCTTCACTTCATCTAAGCCCGCTCTATCCAGCCTTCTTGCTCTATGTAAATAGCCTTCTTGCCCCAGCTTTCCATCAGTTTCCATCCCCAAAATCCAAAAAACACAGCTCTTAAGATGTCATTGCAAAACAATGTCCCTGACTTTTTTTCCAGGATCTTGAACATATCTCAATCCGCTTCAGAAATCTCCATAGCCACTCAGAATGACCCAATCTTTCAGAAATTCAGCTCCTCTCCAATGCTTTCTGAAGATGAAGAAGACGAGGGCATGTGGTTTGTTGTCAATCAAAGTATGGATTCACTGTTTGGAGTTGACAACATCAAAACAAATATCAGACGTGGAAATTACGGCATTGAGTTGGTGCTTGAATACTTGAAGACAGCTTGGGAACACCCCTTGTGGCAGCACGACGAGCTGCTGGTCATTAAGCTTGAATGCATTTATGAATGCTTTGAAGGTCAGTTGTTCTTGTCTTCTATAGTCCAAGTGTTTGCATTCCAACTGGCCTAACATGTTCTTTTCCGTTTGATCAATAGAAGCTGGTGGTGTCCTCACCAAAGAAACTCCTAAAAATTTGCCTCCAAAACCAAAAACTACTTGTGCGCCAAAAACCTCGTCAAAGAAAATTGCTTGCGTCCAAAAAAACAGCATCAATAAATCTAGCCAAATTTCCAGCCAATTGAAACATAAAAAACCTGAAAAGGAATCCAAATCAAATACCCAAGTTTAAGCACCAACAACTAGTGTCCAACAGCCTTTTTCCGCGCATAGAAATCTTGACCGCAAGATTTTGTCCAAGTGTCTGAAATCCACCAAGGCGCGTGTCTGCAATAAATGTTTGATATCAAGGCTTCACGACGGCTCTCAGGATTCAATCTTCAAGTGCCACTGTGGAGCCTCACAAGTGGTCCTTCCTGAGGGTCAATCTCAAAATGCTGAAGCCCATTGGAAATCAAGTGAGCATCATTTCATCTCACCTAACTTTTTGCCCAAGTCCTGAAGTAACTGACGGTGATCCATCACATAGGAACCTGTAAACTACATACAAGTAGCACTTTGAACACACAGCCAATACATTCTTACTTCTTGCTGAAAAGACCGCATGAATATAACAATGCCCATCTAGAACAAGAACCACAACCAAAGAAGAAAACTGTCCAAATTATGTGCCCGGGATTGAATGACCATACTTGGAAACGACCACGAAGCACACATAAAATAGAAGAATTTATTAAGGGCTCCCCAAGTCCCTATCACGGGGCCCCTCCGCAACATGAGGTGTGCTTTGAATTGTTTGGAACAACAAAAGAGTCCGAACTCACGGACAACCAGACTAAGAAGCTTCTTCAAACACTTGAATCCAAATCAACTTGGTTCATCAAGCGCCACAATGCAACCTCTGGAATATTCTCTTTACAATGTGAAAGCTTCATCAAGGTTCTTCCTGGAGATGACACCACTGTGTGCAAACAATGCGAGCTTCTTAAACAGGAGAATTCTTTGAAGAAGGCCATCAACACCAAATATGCAACCAACGACAACATCAAATTTATTCCAGCTGGTCTGATGAAGCGTGATCTTTTTCAATCTAAGTTAATTTCATTTGAAGAACTGTGTCAAATCAACTCATTGCTGGAGAAACAATTGAAGGCTGGCAATAGTGAATTCTGGACAACACTTGCGATCCAAGCCAAAAGAGGATTCTTCAAAGACAAGGACTCATTTCAAGGGCTTGTGAAAGCAGTAGCCGTCCGAACCGAGCGCAAAAACGCAGGGAAGAAATTAAATGGGATGAGATTTGACTCCTACTTTGAAAGCTTTTTAACAACAATGGCAGCAATGAGCCCTGCCGCTGCAAAATACTTCCGCGACAACTTTGCCAGCCGTTCTCTCCGTGGCATGAGGTACAAACGACTCAAGACTGGTGGACAGATTGAAGATGGAATTGTTCTGAGTAACTTTGAACGCGTAGCGGGATACATCCAAGAATTGGGGTACAACAGACCCCTTGTGCTTGCATCTGACCAGACTGTTTGTGTCAAATTGTTACGGTCACACAATGGCCACCTTGTTGGGGCACAAGGTGGAGATATACCGTTCTCAGATCTTCATGAACTCAGTGAGCTGGTGAAAAAAGTCACATCAAATGATAAACTTTGCAGTAAGGTGTGTATTTCTCACTATATGTCTAAGCTGGATCAAGAGATGCACCGCTAACAATCTGTATCTTTAGGTTTGCTTATATACAATTCAAGTTCCCTTACCAAAGGTCCCATCATTTGTGGTGGCTTTGGTCGCTAGTGATGATAAAGAGACTGCAGAGGACATTGCTGCAAGTCATCTCTTGGTTCTCCAGTACTGCTTGCAAGCAGGGATGTCGATTTTATCAATTGGAAGTGACGGTGCAGCAACCAAAATATTGGCTCTTTGAATGATTCAAACCTTTTCTGATCAGTTCATCCACTTTACCAAGGTTGACGCGGGAATATCTATCCAAGTCCCACTGATTGGTCAGCCTCTGCAACCAGTTGTACCAGTCTAGGATCCTAAACATGCCAGAAAGACTGCAACAAACCAGCTGCTATCCGGTGCTTGTAACTTAGGCAGCAATTATAAATGGTATTTGGACCGCTTTTGAGATTGCTTTTGAAGCTTGTTCCACCATCTTGTTTTATTTCTTTTTAAGCCGCTTTTGAAATTTCAAAAGTCTCAAACCACCACCTTTGGACAACCCTATACCCATACATATGGCGAGAGACAGGGGAGGTGATTAACCCCCGCTACACCACCCCCTGGCCGCTTGAAAATAAAAAACCCAGAAAACCTGGGGGTACGCAAAAACCTCTGCAGTTCGACCCCCAAAATCCCCAAGTCCTCACAAACCTCAACTCCTCGTTCACCCTTTTGATGCATTCCCGGTGCTACACAACAAATCCATACTATTATTGACTGGTGCACGTGATTTATATCTAAGCACATTCACCACCCACCGGTGAACCAGTGTTGTCACACTCAACACTTGAACCACTGGTGCACCGGCTTAATACTTTGCGTTGTCAGCCTCAATCCCTCCCGATCAAATGTAACTCAAAATAATAGCAACATTCAATACATGTCTTGATTTTATTTATTTCTGTTCTAAAAGTAATCTATTCAACTGGATTGTGGTGAATATTCAAGCAGTAGACACACGCCTGACAGACAAATTGATACTTTTGCGAGTCAAGAAGTTGGGGGAAAACAAAAAAAGAAATAGCATGACAATACAACAAAAATGTGAGCAGACACAAGATGAGAGATGGCAGCCCTGTTTGAATGCGTTTGAGATAATTTCATCCACGTTGTCTTCATTACGCCGGTTGTTCTCAATTTGAATTTACTCATTGTCATCTTCATCGCCTTCTTGTTCATCTTCATCACCTTCTCGTTCATCTTCATCACCTTCTTGCTCACTAGAAGACCCAGAAGAGCTGGTGTTACCATCATATTCAACTTCGTCTTCAGTGTTGTCGTTGCTATCCATTGATGTATCATCAAGGTCGGAATTAGATCGTCTTACACGCTTCCTCTTTCGCGAGATTGTGGCGGAATGTTTGCTTTTCTTGCGGGGCGCGCTCCTGCGTGGTACTTGACTGCTATTACCTGCCACGACACTAGTCTTTGTCGTATTTTTTTTCTTCTTGCTTGCACACACTACGCAAACAGAAGTGGTGTCCTGTTCTAGATGACCGATAGGGGTTGCATCTTCATCCCGAGAAGGTCCTGCGAACTCAACCCAACCTTGTTTCAAGGCCGCCAGGAGCCGTCGCTGCTCCGCAATAAGTATGTGCCCTGGGTTCACACAGAAATCCTTTGGGACAATCTGTTGATCGTTCTCCTTGACACTCAAGGTGACCTTGAGCGTTGCAAGTTTTTCGCTTGCCTTCGTTCCCGGCCACTTGTCAAACTGCCGGTTATTTGTAGCCTTGCCTAGCAAACATAAAAAAAAGTTCCCGTGAGAAATTCAACCTACCTGCTGTCAAAGATATTAATTTGTTTACCCAGAGCCTCAAGGAGTATGCGTCGTATTTCAGTCGCGTTTGCTTCCTTACCACCTGAGCCAAATGTAAAAAAGGGAATTAGTTGTCACAATATTTTCATTTTCCTCAAGCGCGTTATAATGGACGTACCCATGCAATATTCCATATTAGCTCTGCTATCCTCCTTTCCCAGTCTTGGTTGCCTCGGTTTCTTGTTTCCAAAAGGTGCTGGCTCTTGACCTGTGATATCCTTGATTGTCTCTTGTCCATGAACAAGTCTAAAGAACCTCCCAAGAGGATTCTGATCTTGAGGATACATATTGAAAAACTGTTCTCCAGCAGCGCTCCCACCAGAAAGAACCAACGAGCTATTGACATCGCGCGAGACAACACCCATGAATGTCTCAATCTGATATCTTTCACCAAAATTCTTCAACTGCAACGAACCCATAAACGTAAGCAGTGAGGTCCACTAGATAGCCATTCAATCACATATCTTGAGTAGTTCAGAGAATCAGACTTTACATCTAAAAACATTTTTTGGGCCCAGCGATGGCCATCCACCTTTGGTGCCTTTTTGCAATGACCGTAGTCAGATTGTGACGGATTTACATCTTTCTTAACAGGGGGTGGAAAAGAAGCAAGATATTCTGGATCCCTATATTTTTCTTGAGCTTCAGAGCTCAACAGTCTCCAAAGCCGTCCACACTCCCTCAAACGATCGTTGAACACCTCGGAAGCTATCAAATGCCACACAAATGAAGGGAGAAGATTAGGTGCTTGATGGTATGATGTTATTTTCACAACACGTACCATCATTCCAAACGCGACTCGCCTCAGGATTGTAATGAACGAAATTGTTATAGATGGTTGATGCCCTAGAGGAACTGGCATTTCCAACGCAGTTTAATACTGCTTTGATCTTGTAGAGTTTTTTGATTGCCAAGACGTATAGGTTGCGCTGATACTGCTTGTAAATCTCTTCAAATGCCAGGCGATCTTTGGCTGTAAGTCGTTCGTAGTGACCATGTTTGTCAGCTAACCGGCGCAATTCATCCATCGGCTGCTCTTGTAAGGTTTGAGCAATCTCATCATCCAGCACCATTCTTGATTTGTCGTTGTCGTTTGTTGCTTCAATGGCCTTCTGAGTCGAAGGAAGTGTTTCTTTGTCTTCTGATCCAAGCATACTCGAGTCCAGCCCAATTTGTTCATCATTGCATTGCAAGTCATTGTCGACGTCAGCATCTTGATCTTCCAACTGAGTCTCGCCTATCTCTGGGCGCAAGGTGTCTGATTGTAAGCCTGTCAAATTTGAAGCGGGCGGCCGGCCAGCAATTGCCGCTTGGTAGGTGGCTTTGGATAAAACTGAGTTTTTCTTGGTGGCCCGACTGGCCACGTATTTTTTATGTTTTCGACTGACTGGACCGGTCGCAAGAGCAGAAGCAGGGGGGGTGAATGGTGTGACACCAGAAGGAGTTGGTGAAATTATGCAAGACAGATCACAATGATTGAAGGGTGCCACACCCGAAGCAATTGAAGCAGAACCTTGTGTCCCGTGTAAGTTATTCAAAGTGTTTAGGTCGTTTGGTAATGCATGAGATGTCAGAGGAGCCACACCCGTAAGAGACCAGGAGAGAGTTGTACCAAGGCTTGTGGGCGTGTCACTGGCGAGTCTAGTGTTGTTGGCCAGATACAAAGACGGTATGGTTGAGATTTGGTATTCCTTGGTTATGAGCAGGAAAGCCGTCATTTTCTGAGAGGTTTTTTATTGGAAAGAATCCGTCAGGCTGGATCTTTTGTTTCTGGAGGTGAGGAAAAATACCATTGGATGTTGGATGCTCACGGTAATGAAGGGTAGGATTGGCCATTCTGTGGTGGTGTTGGTACTGTTGGTGATAGTAATTATTACTGGGAAGAGGTTGGTTTGTGTAATGATTATTCGGGGCCAAGCCGTGCTGTTGATGATTTATGTACGGTGATTGGTTTTCATTATGGTTATTTGCGGAGACGACGTGCTCTTGGTGATTTTTGGCCGGAAGGTGAGTGAAACTACGCTGCTGATAATTATTGTTTGGTTGGCAAATATTTGTAGGAACACCATGCTGCTGAGGGATATTGGCAAGTTGAAAGTGTTGGGCATTGTGATTGGCCAGTAATGCAGGTTGATGAGGTGGTGCGGAGCGATTTGAATGGTCTTCCGAGATAGCCAAACGTCCATCCGGTCCACAATTGAATGCGTTGGGTTGGTTCATGGCAGACTGGGCTTGAGAGGGTTGTAGATCAAAGAGCTGAAGGTTCAAATAAACAGTGAGAGCCAAATGTGGTTGAATTTTGAGTGAAGAGAAACCAGAAAGATGATTATGTAACGATGCTTGTTTGACCGTTAAAGTGGCATTGTTACATAATCATTCAGCTGCCTTGCCTTGGTGCAAACGCTGCAAAAAGCAAGCACACACACTACCACCCTACCACGTCCCCTCATCACGCGCAGACAGCTGTTGAGTGTCAGCATTTTTTTTTGGTTAACATTTGTATCCATTGTAAAATTTATAGCTGTATCACACACAGGAATTTGGAGATAAGGCCATGGCTGGGGGTTTGAGGCAAAATGTTGTTTGAGTAGGAAAAGTAGATTTGTTCATCACTTTTTCTTGAGTAACTGTTATGGCACAGAAAATTGCAGGTAATCTCTTGGTTATAATTTCTGAATCTTTAATCATTTATAGCTTCATTGCATGAAGGACTGGGGAGATATGGTCAAGAGGGACTTTGGTCAAAACACCATTGCAGTAGGAATAATGGATGTACTTATAACTTTTTCATGTGTAAAAACTGTTTCACAAAGCTTAGAGGGTAATTTAATTCTTCAAATTTCTAATTGTTTATCAATTTATAGCTTCAATTCACAAATGGCTTGGGAGATATGGTCATGAGCTGGGGCTTTGCGCAAAACGTTGCAGTAGGAAAAACATGATTCAAATGGGAGAGGATTTATTCAAATACTAATAATCAATTGATTCCAATTTTTAGCAATTGTGTCAGAAAAATATGGGAGATAAGACCATATGTGGATTTAATTTTGGTCACTCAAAATAAATGAGTGTTGGAGTAGGGGCTGGTGCAACCTTTTGTTTGTTGACAAAATGATCTACTTAATTAAATCAAAAGCATTGAGTGATTTTTCAATAATGCTATAAATATGAAACCATTAGAATGCTTCAGTTGAAAGGGGTATGTGGTCTTGTGCATTGTGTCACTATTATTGCACACATCATACTACTTTCAGCAGAATCATGCTATGTGATTGATTCAAAATATGAATTTATCAATTTTATATTTGAATAATTAAATGCTTTTGAATCAATCATGTAGCATTCTGCAGTTGAAAGCTGTGGATAAAGAATCCAAGCTTTGGTATAACTCAATTAACATCCTTGACTTGGAAGTAATATGTTGTCATGTTCAATAATAGTCACATTTCTGGACTTGACCCCATACTACTTTCAAGTGAAGAGTGTTATGTGAGTGATTTCAAAGCATTTATTATTTTCCAACAGTGTTATGAATAAATAATCAATGCTTTGTAATAAATCAATTAACATCCTTAACTTGAAAGAAGTATGTTGTCATGTTCAATAATAGTCACATTTCTGAAATTGACCTCATACTACTTTCAAGCAAAGAGTGTTATGTCAATGTGAGTGATTCCAAAGAATTTACTATTTTTCAATAGTGTTATAAATAAATAATAAATAATTTGGAATTATTCATAGAGTATCATTCACTGGAAAGTAGTATGGGGACATGTGCAATAATAGTTGCAATTACTGCACTTAATCCAATATTACTTTCCATTGAAGGATGCTATTTAAGTGATTTCAAAGAATTTCTTATTTCTCAGAATTTTTACAGATTAATTATTTGGAATGACTCAAATAGCATCCTTCAATGGAAAACAGTGTGTGGTATGTGCAACAATAGATAGTGGCACTATTTCATTGGACCCAATACTATAATCTTGGTGAGCTCTCACAAGTCCAGTAAAAGTTCAGTTAACCTAGTGGCAACTGAGTCCAGATTTACATCCATTCTTACAATGTTTGCCTGGTTTCTTTGGATCTACAAGGAAGACAAAATGCTTGCTCTTCTGTAATTTAAACTTGTTTTTTTTGGGGGGAAATCCATTCTTTTTTTTCTGGTAGATTAAAACAAGTAGACAGCCATTCTCAGAACAGCTGAGAATGCACTTGGGGATCCTCTTTCACTTCAGGCTCAAGCCTGCACATTAATTCAACCTTTGATATCATTTATAGTTTTTTCAATCAAATTACACTATCATTTCTTTGTAAACATAAACAGGCAAAAGTAAATAGAAAAGGAACACAGGAGTTTGGCTGTTATTCAAACAAGGGTTTGGCCTTTTATTTTTAATTTTATCACTGGGGTTACAATACTCATATCTGTCTGTTTTGAACACATTACAAGCCTCACACTGGGACCCCATCAATTGCTGAAAGAGGGTCAACTTCATTATTACGAGCAACCAATTCAGGGTCTTCATCCTCTCCATCATCAATCAACACATCAAGAAATGTGTCCTCCGGGAGATGATCCATCTCATTTTGTACCTCGTGCAATCCAAGCCTTCGCCTAACTGTTTCTTCATGCTGTTGGATTGTTCTTCTCAGATCAAACCACCTTGAAATGGCTGGTTGATTGCTGGGTGGCTGACAGCAAGGCCAAAGCCATGCAATCTTACTAGACCACTCTTCAACAAGCGTTCCAAGATTGTGTGCACGCTGTTGAAGGTCGCACTTGATGAGGGTTGCTTTTAAAACACGTGAATCTTTGTCGTGTCCTGAGCCCAGTTCTAGCTCATCAATGTAATTGTGAGGGATAGCTGTGTTTTCATTTGATTCAGAAATGTTTTGGATACCTAGAGCAAATGAAAAGGGTCAACATTCATAAACAACTTACAACGTGGCACTGGTATGTGATCATTGGTAGAAACTTGTAAACGCACGCTCTCGAAGGTAATCCATTTTTTTTGAAAGTAAATCAAAGCGATCAATAGCCCATTCAACCATACGCGCCAGCTCTTGTGCAATTAGTTGGAATTCCTCTTTAATTCGGCATAAAATCAACACGCAATTGATACCTAATCAAACATTGGGATCAACGGCCCATGGTTCCTTGGACTGGTAGTAAAGACCATCGTTCCAAAATGTGTGGTCAAGGGGGAATGCGGAGAACACTTCGTATGTTAGTGGGAAAAGGCTTGGATCAGATGGTGTATTTTGAGGGAACTTGGATGTGTATTCTTCATATCGTTTGTTGTAACGGTTAATTGCTTTGACCACTGCTGGTTTGCGATCACGTAGTGCTTGGAAGATCTTCTCCTTCCCCCTCGTACCCAATTGGCTTCCAATTGTTTGTGAATTGATTAATGGCTGCTTTTCGGCTCGTATGTGAGTGGCTTGTACAAAAAGCATGTTCTTTGCATTCCATAAGAGTAATAGGAGTCTTTGTTCCTCATCTAGATAAAGAAATATAAAAAAATAACACACATGTTACGGTGCGGTGCACTGATTAAACAATTTACTTTGCTTACCATCAATAGGCACCCCATCTTTGCGAGCAAGTTCCTTCTTTTGCTGATCAATCTCTTCATCTGCTTCCCTTATAGTTTCGGCCAGTTCAGACATCTCATCGTCCTTGAGAAGGATAGCTTGAGGTCCGCTTAAACATTTCCTGTAGGTTGATGGAATGTTTGGTCATTATGGTGGGCAATCATCATCTAAATATGTGCGTCGTTTTACCTTAAAACTTTCACGGTGGCTTCCTTTTCATAGAGGGCGACCAGCTTGATACGACAATCTTCTTCAGGACCGTTTTGTTGATCCCGGAATTTCTTTTGTGCTATCCACTGTTTCTTGAAGAAGCGCTTGGTGTAGTTACGACCCTGATGATCAGAGATGTTTTTTTGCATTGTAAGCATATTTAGTATTTGTGAAGTTTTGTGTTGACGGGTGACTGCAGCCTTTGTACTTGTTGCACAGCCAAAGAGCTTTTTTTTAACGCAATGGGTCAGCAAGTATCCTTCACCGGAAGTCTAACATAGCATATACAGAAAACCTACCTAATTTATTGACATTGCGAGAATTGTGATGTTTCAATTGGTGGGCTATTGACTGAAGACAATGTGTTCTGCTTGAATAACGGAGGGGGCTGATTAATGGCGAGAGGAATGACCACATGCGTTCCAAGCCTTCTCCATCCAAAAGTCCCCAACCCCTATTGAATCGGGGATGGTAGCTGAGTTGGCATAGCCAGTTGTGTGCATATGCGTGGAATACAGATGTTCCAAATTGGATGCGGCTACGTTCTTCTTGAAGCAAACCTCGCTAAGATCAAAACAAAAATATACCTGTCATCATCATCATCTAATACAACATTGAACATCATGATTAAGTTGACTCACCAGCCGGCAAAACTTGTCCAGAGAACATCCAATATCGTATAGAATGCCGACCTGGCGCTCTGGCTCAATGGAAGAAAAAACTTTCTGAAGAAGTGCAAGAGGGAGAGATCGTTTTTCACCGGACTTGTAGATGTTTGCCATAGAGATAACCGAGTCGTGGAGGCAACAGCATCCCATCAGGCCAGTGTCGTCACATCCCTTCCAAGTGGAAGCATTGCGTTGGTCGTTGGCGGCTTTATGGGACTCGGTACATTGGTCAGGCTGGAGAAAAGAAATCAATATCGTGAAGAGTCATAGTGAGAAAAATGGAGTGAATCTTGGAGTTCTTACTTGAGTGGGTGTGACGGTTGCTGGATTCGCATCAATAATGGAACTCATCTCTTCCACTTTATCTTGGTTTATGAATATGCGAGGAACACGCAATATCTCGTATTTGGAGCTTGCTTTGATATGGTGGTGATGTTGAAAATTGCCATCAAGGCATATCACAAGGCGGTCTTGTGTAGAGGCGGGGTAGTCACTGGTGTTTATAGGGCGTGGTCCAAAGCAGGCTGGGCATGATTCGCATGCAAGAACCTGTTGCGAATTCAGCTGCAGAGCTTTATATGATAAGTCAGTTGACATTTGCTCAAGCTCCCTATACAAGTCAACCAATGCAGAGAATGGTTTGCGTAATTCTCTAGCCTAAAACATTAGCAAAGGAGTAAGTATAATCAGCTATTGGTAGCCTGTGACAGAATCAGTGGATGGAAAAGAAAATGTCATTTACTTACATGTGTGCGTTTTCTAACACACAAGCGCGGAGATTGCATTTCAAGCCATTCAGTTATTGCCAGCATAAAGGGCAATACACTTACATGGCAGTGGTTCCACAGTATATTATGGAATGTGAGTAGTGAGAGAGAAAATGCAATTTGTGGGATGGTGGGGGAGGCGGCGAGGTAGCTGTGGTAAAGCAGACGGACGGCATCGGGGGTACAACAACAGAATTCAAAGGGAATCCGGGATTGGCCTATTCCAGAACATGAAGGTTAGATGTTTCTTTATCAAACCTTTCAGTGTTCATCCAAACACAAGTAGGCAAACTTACCAAATAGGTCAATCAGATCAATGATTCTGGTATGGATCTGGTCGGGGGGGCAAGTACAGACGGGCATTGGGTTGTAGTTGAGTTGTGTTGTGAAGTTCTTGGTTTGCGCTTTCATGATCATGAAATGCAAGTGGATTTCACGGGTAACAGCGTCCCATTTGTAGTACCGCGCCTCTCGTCGATATCGTTCTTTGCATGCTTCAATGGCCACATCAATTGGACGCGGGGGTTCAGGTTCCAATGTGACCCACTCGGCATTTTCTTCCGTACAGCTTGAGGAAGAAGAATTGGCATCGTGATCTTCTGGAGAATAGTCATAGGGGTTGTCCATCATTTCCTCAGGAATTCTTTCTTCTTGTTGTTTTTGTTGAAGTTGCTGTTGACGTTGAATGTAATCTTGCTTTGCAAAGACTCTTAAAAACAAAGCTTGATTGTCTGAGGCATTTTGTTGGCGGCAAAGTCGTTGAATTTGGTTGGCTAGTGGGGGTTGCTTGACTCGTATTTTACCCATGTTCCAAAATTTCTTCAATGTAATGGAGGCAGATAGATGAGTTGTATCAAAGAAGGGAAACCACCGATGTAGATTTTGTGTGTTGCCGGGGTTGTGGAGAGCTGGCCTGGGGTGAGTCGGGGATTTGGGGTTCGGGACTTGGGGGATTTTGGGGGTTGAACTGCAGAGGTTTTTGCGTACCCCCAGGTTTTCTGGGTTTTTTATTTTCAAGCGGCCAGGGGGTGGTGTAGCGGGGGTTAATCACCTCCCCTGTCTCTCGCCATATGTATGGGTATAGGGTTGTCCAAAGGTGCAAACCACCCCTAAGGGTTGGTTTGAGATAGAAAAAAAATTCAAAAGCGATTTGGAATTCCTGATACATACATCATTCCCAATACATCACACCAAATCACACTGCACAGATGTATCCATTTCCATCAAACACGTGGGTCATACTGGAGAGCAGCAAGCCTACTTGAGGCCCCTCACAGCTCCCTCGTCCCATCTGGTTCCTTTCCAGTCCACCCAGCTGCACCAAACAGAGAGCACCCAGCCCACTTGTTGCACTTCAAACCCCTCCCTTTTCCTATCCAATACCTTTCCTCCCTTCCAGTCCACCCAGCTGCACCGACTCCTCATGGCCCCCCTCTCTTCCCCTGGCAATACCACAAAAAACCCCCCAACCACAAAGCCGAGACGTACATCTGAACAGATCAGGTTGGATGCCCAGCTTGCAGCAGCCAAAAAGCTTGAAAAGGCTCTGCAGAAGTCCGCTGCCGCGCGCAAGAAGGAGGCCAAAAAGACTGCCCAAGACCTTGTCAAGGCTGCCGAGGCATCTGCAGCCACCACTTGCTTTGTTTGGTCCAAGGCCGCATTGGTGGAACTCCTTGGCTATGTCAAGATGCTCAAGGATGAGCACGACAAGGTGATGAAACAGCCGGGTTTCACACCATTCAGCAAATTTTTCTTGGCCAATATTGACCAAAAAAATGCCTTCCCATTGCTTGTGGCCATTGAGAACAACGCACTACTCAGGCAATACCGGGCATTGATGAACATGTGGCGTGTGAGTATGTCTTTCATCAACACTCATAATGCAATCGATGCTGACTATATGTATTCTATTATCACACATGTGCAGCAGGTAAAAGACTTCACCGATTGGTCCGTCAATGCGGGTCTATTTGCTGGATTAGTACAGTACGGGCTATCGCATTCCGTAAGTTTTTTGAGTGTGCTTGGTTGCTTCAGTTTTGCGTGCAACAGCTGAATGACATTGTGTTTGCAGCTGTGGGTGGTGCTCTTGGATATGCACGGTGACAATACTGGAGCAACCGGTCTTGGGCACAAGGAGCTCCTTGGTGACATGGAGGCCCTCTTGGGGACTGTCCCTCCACTGGAAACAACTACTGAGGTTCTTGAGGCTCATGATAGCGAAGACAACGAGCTCCCGCCCACCGTAGTGTTTGACCCGGCGACTCGCTTATATGGCCCTCCAACTGGCAGGAAGCGGCAGCGTCTGACTGAGGCCGCCCAAGAAGCCATGCTCACCCCGGCTGAGCAAGCTTTAGATGAATCCCCACCCCCTGAGGAACTACAACACCTGGTCCCACCCACCACCACCGCAACGTCTGTACCAGCCATCCCAACCGCGACTCCGACTATTGCAGACTCAACCCCGGCTATTGCAAACTCAACCCTGGCTATTGCAACCTTGACCCCATCTGTTGCTACCTCAACCCCAGCTTTTGCGCCCTCTACCCCTGTAGCTCTGGCCAGTCAAGTCAACCCAACTCCCTTGGGTTCCCGTCCCTCAGCTGAGACTGTGTCCATCCCTTGTTGCCGTGGAAAGATTGAAGAGGCTCCAAAGAAGGATGACTCATCAACCTCCATGCTCATGCTCATGCATAAATCCAGCAAGCAAGCGGCTGCTTGGCAGATGGAAGAACGCAAGCTTTCCAAGGCCCAAGCAGAAGCCAAAGAACAAGCCCGCCAGGATCAACTTGCCCAAGCAAAGTCTGAAGCCGAGCTAGTCCAACTTCAAATCCAGCTCAACCGGGATGCCATGATACATTGAGGCAGAGAAGCCAAAATCAGAGCCCAGGAGCGCGAGGCGGTACATAAACAGGAGCAAGAGGAGGCCATACAGCACCGCATTGACGAGAACACCCACTACAAGGCCAATCAAGCCGCCCAAGAAAGATCCCGTGAAGCATTTCAGACTGCCATGCTTGCTGTTCTTGCAAACATGAGCTGTGGGCCCTCTGCCCCCCCATCCTAATGAGTCATCATTTCCCCCTTTCTCATGCCCTTGTCTTGTGTCTGAATGCTTGTCCCACTCCATCATCTATTTGATCTCAATGTTTGTCCCCCTGCTTTTGTTGCGCGCATCATGAGGCTTGTTATTCAGCCTTGTTAACCTTTGTCCTTGTTGAGCAATGCCAAACTGATATCCCCCCCCATGCTGAGGCGGAAGTGCGTCGCCATTTTATCCACATCCTATTAATCCGGTGTCTGAGGCCCATGATTGTTTTGTGTTCTGTATTCTTCTGCGGCTTGCACAGACTCACCTTGCGGCCACTCATGATGCCTGAC
Source organism: Puccinia coronata f. sp. avenae (assembly GCA_002873125.1). NCBI lineage: Eukaryota > Fungi > Basidiomycota > Pucciniomycetes > Pucciniales > Pucciniaceae > Puccinia > Puccinia coronata. Next base: position 136,998 of record PGCI01000205.1, on the reverse strand, counting down.
AGCTTGTTGCCCATCCCAAACCCACTAGTGCGCCATGGAGTCTTAGCCAATAATTGTACCCGACTGCAACCCGACCGCTTCTTGTTCTACTTTTGAAGCAGTTTGATCTCATCCACATAACCAGGTTTTGCATGATGGACCACAAGCACCAGTTGTTGCACCCGAGGAAAACAATCACAAGCTTGTATGCCCTTTTCCTTGTGCTTGATTAGGAATAGCAATTCATGCACCACCTGACTACAGTTCACAGCTGGGCACTACCATTCAGGGTGAGCCATCTGAACCGACCAACAAGGGCTTTGTGTCCCATGCCCCACAATCAGAAGCTACCTCCAAGCACTTGCAATCATTGGATGGAGGTTTATCTGAGGCTATAACCATGACCTCAGGTAACCAAAGCCTCTCGGACCCAGCTTCTCTACAACCAACAGATACACTACAAACATTTGCAATTCTACCCAGAAAGAAAATGTGAACTTGGGATGGGCAAAAAATATACCCAATTTTACAGAAAATGGTCAGAAGTGAAAAATAAGCTATACTGAGCATGCTCAGCAATTTTTTTTTTTTTTTTAGAAACTGAGCAGAAATTATTTTTATTCATTCTGGCAACTTTAGGGGATTTTGCTGAGCATGCTCAGTTTTGCTCAATTTTTATTACTGAGCCATTTTGTTGAAAAAATTTAACATTTTGCTTAACCCAAACAATAGTTTTTCCTTTGGGTAAAATTAAAAATGTTTGTAGTGATACCCCCATCCAGCTCCATCCACTTTCCATGGCCAAAGCATCCGCAGCTACCACTTGCTTTGTTTGGTCCAAGGCCGCATCGTTGGAGCTCCTCAGCCATGTCAACGTGCTCAAGGATGAGCACGCCGAGTTGATGCTACAGCCGGGTTTCACATCATTCAGAAGATTTTTCTTGGCCAACATCCACCTAAAAGATGCTTTTCTATTGCTTGCGGGCATTGAAAGCAATGCACTACTCAGGTGCTACCTGGAATTAATGAATGCACGTGATGTGAGTATTTCTTTTCTCGTGTCTCTTAGAAACTTGTCATTCAATTGATGCTGACTATATACATTTGATTATTACACATTGTCCCGCACTTGAAAGCTACCTCCGAGCCCCCTGATGCTATAAATAGACACCAGAGTCCACAATCCTTGGTCCAACAGCTATGAGCAGTGCCTCACCTCACTCTTTGTTCCAATTTCCTTTACCTCACCCCGCTCAATTTAACCATCAGGGGCATGTGATGGTGCCCAGCTGCATATGTACCTGGATTGGCGAAAGCACTGCAATCTGAAGGAGTGCCCACCATACCAGAGATCCCAACTGGCAGGAGCTGGGGAACAGAGGAGGAGGGTGTGTGTATGTACACTGCCCTCATTGACTGACTCTCACCGGTCATCAAGGGTTGTGTACACTCCCCTCCCTCAATGACCAGAAAGACCCGGGAGAGCCGGTCATTGCGGGAAGGATGTGCCCTTGCTTCAATAACCGGTCTGAGCCGGTCATTGAGGGCAGGATGTACACTCCCAGGAGAGCCGGTCATTGCGGGAAGGATGTACCCTTGCTTCAATGACCGGTCCAAGCCGGTCATCAAGGCAGGGATGTAGACTCCCATCTAAGACTGGTGAGAGCCGGTCATCAAGGGAATGCTATGCATTTCTACTTGCCTCATTGACCGGTGAGAGCGGGTTATCAGGTGACACTACCAGCATGAACCGCTTGGACATGGCAGTCTGAGCGGTGCTTGACCAGCTCTGGTCGAGCGGTACCAGCCGGTTGAGCAGGTGGCCTTGCTTGACCGGTCACCCGGCCCACCAGCCAAACAGGAGTGTTTGACCAGTGTGCCGGTTGAGCATTCCTGTTTGACCAGTGAACACCAGTCGAGCAAGGTGGTTTTACCCTGTTTGACCAGTACCACCGGTCAAACAGGCCCGCTTGACCGGCACACTGGTCAAACAGGCCTGTTTGGCCGGTGAGCCGAGTGACCTGTCAAGCGAGGCCACCTGCTCGACCGGCTGGTACCGCTTGCCCAGAGCTGGTAGAGCCCCGCTTGGACTGCCATGTCCAAGCGGTTAATGCTGGCTGTGTGAGTGTACAGACTCCCCTCAATGACTAGTATAGGCTGGCCATCGGAGGAATTCCTTTCACCACTCAAAACCCGGCAGGGAGTGTAAATTTGCCTCCATCACCAGTCAGGGAGGGTTGTTGAGGGGAGGGGCTGTGAATGTGCTTGCATTATCTTTTGTGCAAACATCCTAGGGAGTTGCAAGACATTCATTATGCATGGGGAAAGAAGAGAAAGCAATGGTGACATTCAAGGTGGAGCTTGATACAAGTAATCACGGATAATGTCTCTCTTGGTCCACATGGACACAGAGGGAAGTATATTGTGACTATGTTCAGCCAATATGGGATCGGGCGCTGGGTTTGGGAGCTCATTATAGTGAGCCTCTTGTAGGGTGCGTGCCTCCCAATCTTGAAGGTACAGGGTTCCCCAGCGATTCAGCAAGTTGTGCAGTATCATGCATGCAAAAGTGTTGTTCCTGGCACGAGCTGGAGACGCCATTTGGGAGTGGAGGAGTAACCGGAAGTGATTCTTCAGACGCCCAAATTCTTTCTTGACTACAATTTGGGTTGATGACTGAAAAAAGTTAAACCATTCATTTGCTGGTTCAAGAACTGATGGGTATGGGAGTAGAATATTGACGTTGCTGGGGTAACCTGCATCACCGATCAAAAAAGACCCGGGAGGGATCATGGGTGGTACAGTCGGAGTCGGTTGCATGCTTTGCCCTAGAAAGGAGCGCCAGAAGAGTTGGCTGTTGTGCATTGAGCCTGCTCCGCCACCGCTGACCTGGGAGGATAGGGAAAGCATTGATGAGCTTGGGAATGGCAAGGAAAGGAGTGGAATTGAACCAACATTGCGGAAGTTCCCTTCCCCATCAACCACACACTGGAAAACAATTGAGGCCCAGCTCTTTCTATTTATGTAACCCTTCCAATTGTTGTCTGCAGGGATGGCCACTGGAATGTGGGTTCCATCAATAGCCCCAACAATCTGAGGAATCCCATGTCTCCGCTCAAAAGACGCCATTATCTCCGCCCATTGATTGGAGTTTGTAATTTCTGGAAACCTGCAATTGTGTGGGTGGGGTTAAGAAGGACAGTGACAACAGATGGCATCAGATGATATTCAGAGGAGTGATTATGAGAAGGCTATTGTGGTGACTGGACTTACTTGATTGCACGCTTCCTGAAAGTCTTGAGCACAGCAATGACAAAGCGGCCTGAGGCCTTGTCAGCAGTTTCTTTACCAATGCTGAAGACATGTGCAATGGTGATGCAGGTTGCGCCGTGACCAAGCCTATAGAGTCCAACAGCAATTTGAGCTTCAACGGTTAGAGGTTGTCCTCGGCCAAGTGGGTCCTGCAAAAGCTCGGTGCAAAGCTCGTTAGCCAACCAGGTGAAGTCATTGATTGAAATGCGGAACAGTTCTAGAAATTGGACTGGTGGGATCCGATTGTCATTCCAAGGCTCCCATCGGGGTTGTCAGGTGAATGCCTGTCTTGGTGCACGGATGTAGATCCTTTCCTGAAGTGTTTGTCGGAGATGAAGGTGATGCCATATTGCCATGTAGTTGAGGTTTTGGGTGTGGAGGTGAGGTGGAGGCATGGAAAGGGTTTGTTGACACACTCTTGGCTATGTGCAAGTTGAGAAAAGTTGGGTTGGTGCTACGCACAAGTTGAAAAAGTTGAGTTGGTTTGATTGTTCCGACCAGTGTTTATAATCTACACATCTTTTGGGGTGTGTTTGAGTATCTTTTGTAAATTGAAATGCAGCTACATTTGATTAAATACAGATGTTTCAAGTAGTTTCAAAAATGATTCGAAAAAAAACTCAAAAACATGTTTATAATTGCTGCCTTATTGTTCGGAATTTTTTTTCTCAATATATCCCAACTTGCAGAGCTCCTTGGAGACGGCTCTCTGCTTTACTATCGAGATGTGCTCAACTGTGACAAGCAAGATGATGGCCGAGTGTACCGAACAATGAATTGGGAAACACTCCAGGCATCACTGCAACTTCCTCAGCACACCGGTTTAGCAATTTATCTTTTTCTTCTTGGTGAGCTTACAGACGCATGGTTGTGCCCAACTATGAATCACCTGGACCGCATTCGATTGGCTTGGACCTGTATCTTTTTCCTACATTTTTGGCATAAATCAATCAGCGACAAGGCCTCTCCCCTTACGTCGATTGATCGGAACGGTGTTTCAAGGCAGAGCTATGAGATATTTCATTTTTTGGGGACCTCGCTGATTGGTCTGATTTTAGCGCATCGCAAGTTCCATCCAAATGTGCCACTCCTTCCTTGGAAGCATGGCACCGAGGCATGCGAACACATCTTTGGATGGATGCGTGTTATCATGCCCAATTTCACGGTTCTTGATGCGCGGCAAATGTTACCCAAAGTCATTGCCGTTGTGAGAAGCTTTATGAGCGGCAAGATGAAAGTTCCACAATCAGAGCATCTTTGATCGGGTTTGTACCTCCTTCCCTTCTCCTGGTGCATAATGAGAGTTAAAGCTTCTTTTTTCCAGGCTACAAATACAACTTCACCAACAAATTGATGGCAGACAGCTACACACACTTGTTGAACTTCCCAACCAACTTGAAAATAGCCCACAAGTTGGCCATAGCCAAATCTCAGGCTCGAAAAATTGCCTTGTTTACAGGAATTAGCCCGGGGTTTTGTGTGGCAAGTTGGTCACCTGCAACACCCCCCATTGACAACCCAACTGGTGATAATGATGGCGAGCCAACTGATGATAATGATGGCGAAGAAAGTAAGTCATTGACTAACCTTATTTTTTGGGCTTCAGCTAACATAGGAAGTGTCTTAGATGTATCGACTAGTGAATCCAATAAATATGATGTTACCTACGCCTGGGTTCCTGATGAAACCCCGATATCCGATGTCATGCACGAGGCAGCCATTGCAATTGGCGAAAAACAACAAGTCGATTACTTACTAGCCAATATTGACGTTGAGAACAAGCACCAGCAGCTCTCTGGTCAAGCTCGTATGTCAATTTCAAACCTTCTCAACCCGGTCCCAAATATCAAGCCTAGTCAGCCTAGTCTGTCCAAGGATTTTCTCTCTGAACGAAATGAAAGCAAATTTCAGCTTGTCCTTATGGCACCCAATGGGATTAATCAAGCCCTTAATTGCAACTTGATGATTACGCTGCGCAAAGAACATAACACAGAGAACCACAAGACCCACTCCGGAAACGAGAGGAAAAAACGGCAGAACTTTTTATTACCTGTTTCAGATTGGCCTGAATCCAACTTGGACTCAACTCAAGTGCCACAGCCCAGCGAGTGCAGCAAGCTGGTTGCACTTGTCCTCAAGCAACATTCCACCCAACAGTCCACAATTGCAAGAATGCACCGATGGAATATTCAAGTGAAATTTAACTTTTCCAAAGTGCGTAACACATCAACGCATGTTAATGTGAACGCCCAACTTCTTGTCCAAGGTGGAAGTGTTTCGGCAGAAAACCCACTGACTTGTGGAAAATATTGAGTGATCATTAAAGACAAGGTACGTAGTGATCTTCTCCAACCTTCTTTGGTTTCTTTGTTTCTGATTTTAGAACTATTCCATTCAGAAAATGTATATCGGCAAGATCATTGCAGCCTACAAGCATGTTTCCGGAAAGCATCGTTGAGTTGCTAGCATCACTAGCCAATCCAAACTCTCATACATTTCTTTACAGCTCTTCTTCTACCAACCACACATCCCCATTGCGGCTGGTTTTTATCCTTCATCACCGGAATCTCAAATCTTTGTACATCTTGAAGGGGCGCATCTTCACCATCTTTTCCCAGTCACCGAGGGGCTTAATATCACTGATGCTGGCGGGGGTTTAGTATCCATTCCACAGAGATTACATCCCCTGCTTCTTGCCATGTCTGGAGACAAGTTTTTAGAACACTGGCAAAAAGGGTTCTTATGACTCAAGGCAATTTGTCAGCTTGCTACTATGTCAGAGCCAACCTGACAAAAGTAACATAAAAAGAGACATTATTACCACAGTATTAAGACCCATTAATATGACTAATAATGTATAAAAAACTTAGTTTACTTATTTTTTATTCTATAAACTTAGCAAAGTCCTAGCACCATAAAAATAAGTAATACATTAAAATAACAACTACTTTTTACAAAAAAATACTAATAACTTCTAAAACTTGAGGATAACTTAGAATATTATGTCATATTCTGAATCCTCATGCAAATTAATGTAGGGTCCCTCACTGGAAGTACCCCTGAATTCCTACTCCTTCACCTTGAACCAATTACCCGTAAGAATTGGCCACACTTATGTGTCACAGATGACATTACACACGTATGTACTTGTTATATATACATACCATATGTGAAATGTCCAATTATGGACTTATAATTGAGGTGTTGTGTATAGTTTAGGAGTTAGGCCCAATTGGGGTTTAATCCTCCAACCCCGCGCGTGGATTATATAATCTAATTGGAAATTGGCCAAATGCGTGGAAATAGCTAATCCCCTAGTTACCACACGTGTACAGGTGTAACTAGGGTACTAGTAGATTCTACGTGGTTTATTTACAAGGTTTCATTAATAAAAACCTTGAATACATAAGAGTAACATAGCCAGCGTGGCCTTTGATGATTGGCCATAGCCATTTGTGGCCCATTTGCGTCATTTGTGGCCCATTTCAGATACAAATACACGTCAGTGTTGCTATGTACCTTAGTTACAATGACCAAATAGGTTATTAAGGTCATTATAAGCACTTGTGACGCTGAAATAATGATCAGCAGTGCCATTGGGATGAGCCTTGTTAGTGCCAATCTCCCAAATTGGCCACATTGCGCTGAAATATAGCAACTACACGCACACAGGCAAGAAAGGTCCTCTACTATGAGTGAAAATAGTATATATAGAGCCCTCTTTTCACGCCAAATGTTGTTCATCATCATCAGTTTATATTACAGTCAATCAGTTACGCCGTGTCCTGTCCTTATTTCAGTTACTATGCTCTGTTTTGCCTGTTTTATCCTTGGTGTTCTTATTAAATCAACCATCCTACGTGACCAGCTCCTGCGCAGAAACCATCCAATCTACCCAGCAGCTCTACTTCACCCCCCTACGTGGCTTTTTGGCTTAAAAGAAGCAATAGTGAGTACTTCTTTTATCCTTCTGTCCCCATTCTGGTTCCTTAATTGGAAAAGCACTTTGGTACCACCTTCTGTTACGCAGAAACCCATTGTTTGCTTAATCAGATACCACCCTGCTTAGCAGATCTCTGATTTAGAGGGCACCTACAAACACCCCTGCGCCAGCAGGCCCCTCTATAAAAAAGAATTATATTCTTTTTATTTCTTTCTTTACTACTTTTCTACGTGAAAATACCCCACTCTACCCGTCATTTGCACTCTTATCACCTTGTGTAGCTAAAAGGTACTAGCCCTTGGCATCACAGAGGCTGACACAATTAAACCAAAAAAGGGCCTGGATGATGACGGCCAAGATGACTAAAACAAAAGTCCAACCCATTATTTGTCGCACAGATGTAATATCATTATCTTTTATGGCATTGTTACAACAATGGACCAGTTACGTTACTAGTAACGCAACACAACAGTAATTGTAACGGCATTTCACGTATTACGTTTTTTGTCTCTTGTTTTTTTTTTTTTTTATTCCGTTACGTTATCCATTTGGATAACGGATTTTTAGTTACGTTACTCTGGACGTTTTTGGTCTTGTTTCCAACTGCGCATGATTGAAGGTCAAAAGGACCACGCCAGTATACGTACAATACTGACTACCCTGACATAGCAGATGCACGCTTATGTGGAAGACAGAGCAGTCAAAGCCGACGCTCTCCGACGCTCTCCAATGCTCATTACACAACACTCATTTACACATACCACAAGTTCCAACCTCGCGCAGCTCAACTCACATCCGGGCCTGTCCAAGCCCCGCCGGATATTACCACCAGCGGAAACCGCGGATCCACAGTCTGCCACCAGTTGACATTGGTTACTGGCTGGTTTGTGATGTCATGTCTTGAACTTGATCCTCCAATCAACATCAACCACCTTCCATCACCCACGGCCACCAGCCTCACTACTGTTGCCCAGCTCTTCTCTCTTCAGCAAAACCTCGGGGATGTCTCGTGGGCAGAGAAACCGCGAAGGAGAGCATAACTTCACCATCTCAACAGGATCAGCACGCAGAAGACCTCGGACGTCACGCATTCTTCCAAGGCACCATCAAGAAGCTGCATTGAATGATGCTCACATTTTGTGTGCTGTTTGTCTGGGTGAGGGGCAGGGTATGATCCCGACAAGCTCAAGAAGACCCATTTATCGGGCTTTCTTTCCACATCAAGATGCAGGACCCAACCTCAAGGATGATCCAAATCAAAATGAATTTGACGAGACTGCTTATCGGGCTGCTGTTGATCACGCCAGGTACCATCGGCTCCAACGATATTCCCAGATACGGCAAAATCGCAGCGATGAATGGCAACTCCTTGTTTATCAAGCAACCGCAACATATCTCTCCTGCCAACAAACAACTTGCAACTGGACCTCCCTCAATTTTCCGGCCAAATCTGTCCCTTATACCTGCTCCTGCAATCCCAGTTCTATCACTCTGCGATCAGTTGACCTCATTGATATGCATGGTAAGCACGGTTGTGATTTTCAATTTGATTTCTGAAAATTACCATCCCATTAATAACGTGCACTCCCCTAATTTGATAATATTTGTTTGTATACACAAATTTCAAAACCACCAGTTCAATACCCTGGATTCCGCATTCCTTTTTGCAAGTGTACATCTGATGTCATACGATTATTGCACTTTGGATTTATCTCTAGCTCAGCCAAACGGCCGCAAACCGCTTTTTCCATTCCCCTCGTTCAACTGCACTACTCCCTATGGCAAGCCTTGACCATTTCAACCTATTCGTTTGTTAAGGGTTTATCTTCTTTCCTAGACAGTCGCCACAAAGAACCCCTGCTAGCTCAAGGATCCAATCAGCGCCGCCAGCTCCATATTCCTTTCTCCCATAGTGCCGATCTCTATTTTCAAATTGTTATACAGAAGGAAAAGCTCCTTGTCGAAGGGCTCAAGCACTCAGAAAATCAAAAATGGGCCTCAAAGTGTCCCTGGTGATTTGGCCCACAGGTAAATGAGCAAAAAGCTAACCCGTGCGAGCCTGACTTCATTGTAGCTATGGATGGAAACTTTCAGCAGAGCCATTATGCCCATGCCAGTAAGGATAACCCTTCAGACCAGCAATACCCACCAATCTTCCTATCACCCAGTCTTGTCAACACTAAAGCAGCCGAAGTTGAAGCAACAGATGCCAATGTTGATGGAATCACTGTATGTGTGGTTTGTTTTACTATGTCTTGCTTCAAGTAGCATCATATTAACCTCCTCACCCCAGGAACCATGCGCTGAATCTCACAAAGCTGCTGACAACTCCCGGGACGCAACAACTTGGGAGAAGTGTGATGACAGTGGCCTTTTTGCCAGCGCATGTCGGCACGATGTCCCATTGGTCTACACAAACATCTATAAAACTGGTGAGAAGTGCGTTTATGTTGCTTTTATGACTGGTTCACCTCTTGCGACCCCTCTCGCTATTGTTATCATTTATTGTTACATTTGTTTCTTGTAGGTTGTATTACCCAGTCTTGATCCTTGGGAAAATATTCCAGGACTTCCCTGAATCTCAAATAGGAATCCTATATGATATTGGGTGTCAGTTGGAGACACACATCAAAAAGGTAAGTCAATTATTTGGATCAAAACTTCGTATGAGGGCTCACATTTTTTAACAAGATTTTTTTCTTGATAAACAAGGAAGTCTCATGTATGGCACATCAGTATTTCATGCCTATGTCCACAAATGGGCATGTCAGTTTAAATACAACCCGCGACTAAACAACTGGTGGGGACTCTCTGATGGGGAAGGCCTTGAGAGGCTATGGCTTCCTATCCTCTCTGGTCTCGCCCCTTCGAGTTTCTACTCGACTCCATCGGCTCAATGCAATTCAATCTCGAAGTCAGTATTACTCGGAAGGATTAACACAATCAAAAGGTAAGTTTTTGCCTCATCTCTTGATTTATTCCGGGTCTAGCTGGTTGTTAATTCCCATTATCTAAATTTTTAAACCGCTCCTCTGAGTCCAGGGGACTGGCTTCAATCCAAGCTCACGACAGCCAAGTCTACTATGTTCAATGCTTGCAAGTCGCTTGCCAAATTGCATTGCATTCAAATACCAAACAGCAATCCGGGTGTCAACTATAGCAATGCATTCTTTGATCAGCAATGGAAAGACAAACAGGCTTACCATTGTCAAACCAATCGTTTATCCAATGAAAAACATAAAAAAGAACTTGGACGTCTTCTACGCTTGGAGGATGAACTTGAAGAAGAGTGGTATGTGATTCATCACTACATCTTGGATTGTTAAAAGATAACAATGACACTGCTGATCTTTCCCTTCCACTTTTAGGTCCCAAGACTCCTTAACTCCCAATCAGGCAATTGCACAAGCCCGAATTGTTTCTCAACTATCAGCTTCTGTTGCTGCCCAGCGAGAAAAAGTGGGAGATGTGATGATTCTCCTGAACTTGACGGGTAGATTGATTTCCTACTTGAATTTACTGCTCTATCCGATTCTTCCACCCCGGGCTAACATTTATCCAATCAGCGTCTCAACAAGATGACCTGTTGAAAATTTGGCACTCAAAGACCAAAATCCGACAAAAGTTCCTTGGACTAATTGAAGAAAAGCAACCTCTCATACAAGTATGTCGCCCAGGAGAACAAACTACTCTGGGTATGTTGTTTCTTTCTACATTCATTTTAATTCAAATTCATGACTTGGAAATATTTTTGTTCTGTGTTTAGGGACGGCCGGGCAACAGAAACTACTAGAATCAATTCGCAAACGGGCCAAGAAACTGCGTAAAGTGTTGAACAAATACAACAAACGAGTGAAAGAGTTTGCTCAAACTTACCCTGAACAATCACATCCCCCCGAAATCAAACACACCAAGCTGACAACACTACAGCCTGACGATGCTTTCTGGAACAATGGACTGTTCACTAATCAAAACGAGCCGTGGGCTGTTGACCCCCATACCCAAAAGGGTATATGGCATTTAGCTGCGCTTCAACATGGCATTGAGGAGCAGCGTCGCATAGGTTGGGAGATCCGAAGAGCCATGCGCTGGGCATGCAATCAACATCACGAGCTCATGACCAAGTTGAAGTCGTTTCACACTGTAAATGAGTCAGAACAACTAGCCCCACTACTTGATCACCCTATCCTGAATTCACTCGACCAAGCAAGTCGCTTGAAGGCAGCCAAAGTGATTATTCATGCGTCATATACACAAGTCACTAACTATCAAATTTGTTGGAATGATTCTGCCATGAGATTAATGAACGACACCACCAGTCAAGTCGGTGACAGCGAGCTCCGTACCATGTGGAGTATCCAAATCGGTACCTTGCGATTGCGCCTCTCTCAGATACCTGGTGACATGAATGATTTCTTGAACTATGATGAACAATACGATGCGGAAATTGTGTTGCCTCCTCCTCTTGATGAAGAGGATGAAGACAGTGAAGGGGAAGCTGATGAAGATGGGTACCTGGAAGATCTGGAAGATATGATCAATCAAGATATGCTTCAAGAACTTGCCAATGAGACAAATTGGCAAGATTAAAAACTGTTCACAAAGTGCAATTGAGGTGTTCTAGCTCAGACAAACATGATTTTATTGTTATCTTTCTCTAAAATGCATCATTTGTATTTCCATTTTCAATGATTAAAATTCATATTTAAGTAACTGTGAACACACATTGAAATCTCTGAGTACTTTTTTTTTGAGTGAGTTCTGGCTAGACGCTTTGGCACATGCCCAATTTTCCTGAGGATAGAATTAAACAGCAGGAGTGGCAGGATCAGGTTCATCCACACCATCCTCCATCATTGAATGCCAGGAGACCCAGGGTACCTTTCATTCCCTGGACGTCCCAGCACTCTCCAAAGAATACTGCAGAACCACTGAAAACATCATGTGTCCTGTGGGAATTGAACCCACATCAGCTAACCCAAGTCAACTGTACTAACCACTGTGCTAAAGACAATTATACAAAGGTGGCTGGAAGTGGGTCAATGGTCCTACACCATCCAACAGAAAAGGAGTCAAGACATGATGCTGAAAACTTACACCAATCTAGATTCTAGAAAAAGTTAATGAAATAATTAGTATGAAATTTATTAGGAAAAGATACCTGGCCTTCCAAAATGTATTCTCATCAACTTTGTTCCATTTTTCATCCCATTTACCCCAGGATAACCCCCGCAATGTATAACAATGCAGGCTGACTTCCCATTTGCATGTAAAGGGTTCTAGATGAAATGCTACATTCTATATTTGGAAACTGCTAAAAAAATCTTTTTTGGGTATGATGTTCATCATTGAAAGGTATGATGTTCATCATTGAAATGTTTTTAAAATTGTTGAAACATTTAACCACCATTAAAGTTTGTTCCTGTATTCATCTTTCCTATGTCTAATCCTTTTTCCCACAAACCAACCTCAAGCCATAACTGAGTCATAGCACATTAAGGGATATTTTACATTCCCCAAAATTCAGGAAAGATAAAAAATAATTAATGTAAAACTTTCATCTCCAGTCATTCAAAAGTTATTCCCATATTCATCTACTCATTTTTCAAAAAAATCAGTATCAAGACACAACTCACTCACAATACATCCAGCAATGCTATAAAATTCCCCAAATTTGGGAAAGATAGAATTAAAACCATTCCTTCAATTTTTTTTGTCTCAAAATTAACAGCTATTGAAAAGTTAATTCAACATCCAGTCTTCCTACTTTCATTATTCAATTTCAACTCTTCTCCCTAAAATCAAAATCTAGTGATAACTCACTCATAACACAAATGTCCATGCAACAAATTCCCTCACATTTAGGAAACTTAGAACTTATGCATTGTAAAAATTTCATCCCCAATTTCCAAGCCATTCAAAAGTTATTTCCATATTCAGTTCTCCTACTTGCACTCATTTTGCCCCAAAATTAACAACAGGACATAACTCACTCAAACCACATACAGTGATTCTATCAATTCCCCCTATTTTAGGAAGGATATCAAACAACCTGTTGTGAAAATTTCATCTCAAAATTCCCATCCATTCAAAATTTATTCCAACATCCAGATTTCCTACTTTTACTCCTTTTTCCCTCATATCAATGCCAAGCCCTAACTCATTCATAACACATAAAGTGATGATATCAATATCCCCAAATTTACAAAAGATTAAAAGCTGATTACTGTGAAAATACCATATCAAATTTCCCAGCAATTCAAATTTTATTCCCACATCCTGGTTTCCTACTTTTACTCATTTTCCCCCAAAACTGACATCAAGCCATAGCTCATTCAAAACACATACAGTAATTCTATAAATTTCACCCAATTTAGGAATGGTACCAAACTAAAATGTTTAAAAATATCATCCCCAAATTCCAACCCATTCAAAAGTTATTCCAACATCCAGGTTTACTAGTTCAACTTTTACTCCTTTTTCCCAAAATACAACATCAAACAATCACTCACTCATAAAACATACAGTAATGCTATAAATTTCCCCAAATTTAGAAAAGAATACAAACTTATTCCTGTGAAAATCCCATCTCAAATTTCCCAGCCATTCAAATGTAAATCTAACATCCGGTTTTCCTACTTTTACTCTATTAAAAACTGACAACAAGCCATGCATAGCTCACTCACAAAACCTACAGTGATTCTATAAATTTCCTTAAATTTAGGAAAGATACCAAACTAATTGTGTTGAAAATTCCATTTCAAAATTCCCAGCCTTTCAAAAGTTATTCCAATATCCAGGTTTACTATTTTTACTCCTTTTTCCCTGAAATTAAAATCTAGCCATCACTCACTCAGAAAGCATACATGGATGCTGCAAATTTCCCCAAATTTAGAAAAGATAAAAAACTCACTACTGTGAAAATTCAATCTCAAATTTCCTGCCCATTAAAATGTTATTCCAACCTCCTGTTTTCTTACCTTTATGCATTTTTCTCCAAAACCAACATCAAGCCATATCTCACTCAAAACACATAAAGTAAAGCTATAAATTTCTCCAAATTTAGAAAAGAATAAAAACTAATTCCAGTTAAATTTCCATCTCAAACCTCCTGGTCATTCAAAAGTTATTCCAACACCCAGGTTCTGTACATTTACTCCTTTTTATCTAAAATCAAAATTTATCCATAACTCACTCATAACACATAAAGTAACTTTAAAAATTCACACTACTTTATAAAGGGTGTTGATGAAAAACCCCGTTAAAACCACACCCATGCACAGTTTACCAGGGGGCAATGCTGCTGCCACAGGGGAGCTGGTAGAAGCTTGTGCCAGCTCGCCAAGGCGTTATTACTTGGCAAGCAGGTACCGGCTTCCACCTGCTTGCCGAGGAATAGCTCCTGGCCGGGCTGGTACAAGCTTGTACCTGCTCGGCAAGGAGTTATTCCTTGCCAAGCAGGTAAAAGCTTGTACCGGCTGGCGGAGGAATAACTCCTCAGTAAGCTGGTAAAAGCTTGTACCAGCTTGCCGAGGAGCTGTCCCTCAACAAGCAGGTACCAGCTTGCACCTGCTTGCCAAGGAATAGCTCCTTGGCGGGCTGGTCCAAGCTTGTACCAGCTCAGCAATGACTTATTCCTTGGTGAGCCGGTACAAGACACTTGCTGGGGAAAAAGACATTGCCCCCCGCTGGATACGACTTCAATCAACATTTCATGTAATCAATAACCATCCATTTTAAGTTAAAAGAGGAAAAAGAACAAGACTTCTACTAATCAGTGCAGTTATATCAAGTTAACAAGAAACATCTTAGGCATTGTTGATATAGGTAACCCCGGTTTCAACAGTGAAATATCATGAGAGATGGCAAGGGAAGAGGGAACAAATGGTTAATTCTATTTATTGACAAGGTTCAGCTTTTTTGGCTTTAAGGATTGAAAACAAAAAAATCAACTCATGGTATCTTGCGCTAAGAACCATTATTGGCTGTAGAAGCTGTAGGATTTGCTGCAGCACCAATAGAGCTCCTTGCTGTTTTGCTTGTTGGTGCCAAGCTTAGTTGCACGTTAGCAGAAGAGCGATGACAAGTTGGACATAAATTCTGATTACTCAATCCCCACGTAGGCTTGACCTCATCAGGCTGCCTTTTAACTAGTCGGATTTTCCCTTGTCGCAGCTCGCAGAGAATGAGACAAGCCTGGACAATCTTGAGGTCGCAAGTAGGGCTTTTCAGCCATTCAATCTTAAAGGCAGGGGATGTTGAGGTCTCCAATTTGAATCCGGCTTCCCACAAGTTGTGGTTGGTCTGAGACCATGGCCACTCGGTCAAGATTCCTTTGGTCTCTTTTACTAAGAGAGAAAGTAAGAATGTCATTTTGTTTGTTGTTGGAGCAATCAACTTAAGATGAAAGCGCAAAAAGAAGCTCACCTACAAACTTCACCATCTCCTTAGTAACTTGCAATCAAAGATCCTGCACCAAATCTGCAAGGAACGGGGTTGGCATGAGTGGAGCTTGCAAAGCTCACAAAACCTACAGTGATTCTATAAATTTCCTTAAATTTAGGAAAGATACCAAACTAATTGTGTTGAAAATTCCATTTCAAAATTCCCAGCCTTTCAAAAGTTATTCCAATAATTATCCAGGTTTACTATTTTTACTCCTTTTTCCCTGAAATTAAAATCTAGCCATCACTCACTCAGAAAGCATACATGGATGCTGCAAATTTCCCCAAATTTAGAAAAGATAAAAAACTCACTACTGTGAAAATTCAATCTCAAATTTCCTGCCCATTAAAATGTTATTCCAACCTCCTGTTTTCTTACCTTTATGCATTTTTCTCCAAAACCAACATCAAGCCATATCTCACTCAAAACACATAAAGTAAAGCTATAAATTTCTCCAAATTTAGAAAAGAATAAAAACTAATTCCAGTTAAATTTCCATCTCAAACCTCCTGGCCATTCAAAAGTTATTCCAACACCCAGGTTCTGTACATTTACTCCTTTTTATCTAAAATCAAAATTTATCCATAACTCACTCATAACACATAAAGTAACTTTAAAAATTCACACTACTTTATAAAGGGTGTTGATGAAAAACCCCGTTAAAACCACACCCATGCACAGTTTACCAGGGGGCAATGCTGCTGCCACAGGGGAGCTGGTAGAAGCTTGTGCCAGCTCGCCAAGGCGTTATTACTTGGCAAGCAGGTACCGGCTTCCACCTGCTTGCCGAGGAATAGCTCCTGGCCGGGCTGGTACAAGCTTGTACCTGCTCGGCAAGGAGTTATTCCTTGCCAAGCAGGTAAAAGCTTGTACCGGCTGGCGGAGGAATAACTCCTCAGTAAGCTGGTAAAAGCTTGTACCAGCTTGCCGAGGAGCTGTCCCTCAACAAGCAGGTACCAGCTTGCACCTGCTTGCCAAGGAATAGCTCCTTGGCGGGCTGGTCCAAGCTTGTACCAGCTCAGCAATGACTTATTCCTTGGTGAGCCGGTACAAGACACTTGCCGGGGAAAAAGACATTGCCCCCCGCTGGATACGACTTCAATCAACATTTCATGTAATCAATAACCATCCATTTTAAGTTAAAAGAGGAAAAAGAACAAGACTTCTACTAATCAGTGCAGTTATATCAAGTTAACAAGAAACATCTTAGGCATTGTTGATATAGGTAACCCCGGTTTCAACAGTGAAATATCATGAGAGATGGCAAGGGAAGAGGGAACAAATGGTTAATTCTATTTATTGACAAGGTTCAGCTTTTTTGGCTTTAAGGATTGAAAACAAAAAAATCAACTCATGGTATCTTGCGCTAAGAACCATTATTGGCTGTAGAAGCTGTAGGATTTGCTGCAGCACCAATAGAGCTCCTTGCTGTTTTGCTTGTTGGTGCCAAGCTTGGTTGCACGTTAGCAGAAGAGCGATGACAAGTTGGACATAAATTCTGATTACTCAATCCCCACGTAGGCTTGACCTCATCAGGCTGCCTTTTAACTAGTCGGATTTTCCCTTGTCGCAGCTCGCAGAGAATGAGACGAGCCTGGACAATCTTGAGGTCGCAAGTAGGGCTTTTCAGCCATTCAATCTTAAAGGCAGGGGATGTTGAGGTCTCCAATTTGAATCCGGCTTCCCACAAGTTGTGGTTGGTCTGAGACCATGGCCACTCGGTCAAGATTCCTTTGGTCTCTTTTACTAAGAGAGAAAGTAAGAATGTCATTTTGTTTGTTGTTGGAGCAATCAACTTAAGATGAAAGCGCAAAAAGCAGCTCACCTACAAACTTCACCATCTCCTTAGTAACTTGCAATCAAAGATCCTGCACCAAATCTGCAAGGAACGGGGTTGGCATGAGTGGAGCTTGCAAAGCAAAGCAAAGACTTGTGAAACTAAGTTACATACTTGGTTTTACACCAGTTTTTTGCGCGGCAGCAACTTGACCAACCTCCTGGCCAGTGATGAAGGCTTGAAGACGCGCCGGGTACCTGTTGTTACCATTGAGTGCACTCATTGCTTGTTCTGAGGCTAGGGCGCCAGGCGTACACCGTACAAATTGGAAGCTGTGAGCAGCGAGATGGTTTGACACGGCAAAAAACACAATCTTGCAGCTGCATGTCTTTGTGATATGGACAGCCTGGAAAAAGTATGAGTGCCACCTCAATTGATTGCAGGCGGAAGAGTGGAGTAAGCTTACCTCATCCAACCACGTGTTTACAGCTTTCTGGGCCTGATTGTATCGGATTTGGGCAGAGAGCGTTCCTCTCACCATGCTCACATTGACCGACATGGTGTTGCGAGGCCCGCTTACATTGTCAGTATGGGTTCCTCCCACATGACTTTGATTACCATCGGGAGTTGCCTCGTTGTCTATGTCTTCTAGTGACGGGTTGTTTGGACTGGGCACTTTCAAAAGTGAATTCTTTTCATCCTTGGAGAGCAAAGCGTAAGTGGCCAAAAGTTGTTTCATAACACTCTTATCCTTAACCCCAAGTCCGCCTGATTGAAATTCAAATTATCAGGACTGGCTTTTGCAGATGGAAATGACAAGGCATCATTGAAGGAGGACTTACTCTGCTGGAATATCAATCTGGCTTGATTGGTCTGAAGGAACCTATTCCATCTGTTAGCTTCCTTGATCGCAATACGCCTACCCCTGTTGATACAAATCTTAACGTTAGTTTCAATAATTTGACATGTCATTTAGCGTACATACAGCAGGGCAAAGACCATTGAGAGGGAGAGACCTCTCTCAATGGCCTTTATAGCTTGTTCCTTTTCTTGTTTCTGGTGAAGTGAAATGAAATATTGTTCGTCTTCATTGGACATCGCTCCCTTCAAATTTTCCTGAGCCACCTTCCGAAGTTCGAGAATATCAAGCTTCATTAACTCCTTGGTGGGGATTGGACATCGAGGCTCGTCATCTTCAACTTTGGTTAGCTTCCGCTTAGTTCTTTTTCTTGGAGGGGGCTGAGCTTCGCTAGAAAGGGGCCCTGCCACACAAGTTGCAGGTGCAGCAGGGGGAGGCATATGGTTGTTTGGTGGGTTTGCTGACTGAGTCTGGCTAGTGATACGTGCAGCTGCATGCTCAAGAGCAGCAATGTTGATAGCACCGGATGAAGTCATTCTGGTCCCGCTGTAAGGCAAACCCGTGTTAGTGAATTGCAAAAAATTGGTCAGTCGAGTGGCAGTGTTTATGAGAAACGTTTGTTGGTGATGTGATGCGTTCAAAAGAAGTGTGTGTAGCAAGAAAGATGAGGATGGGTGAAGAGCTTAAGAGAAACTGACTGGAGGTGGTTGAGGTTGTACTTTGATCACTCTTCTGGAAACTGTACGCGTTGACGAATAAATCAAACCTGTTGAATTTAGTACCGGTTAGGCCTAAGACAAAACTGCAAGGTGAAGTGCAAAAGCTGGGGATCCGCGGTTTCCGCTGGTGGTAATATCCGGTGGGGCTTGGACAGGTCCGGTTGTGAGAGGACCCTGGCAAGCCCCTATATATGTCAGTAACAAAAAATCCTGGATTTTGCCAAAATTCATACATTTTTCAAGCCCATTCATACACATTTCATGAGTAACCTTTCCACCAAGGTACGGGTACGGGTTTGGGGGAATCCGGGATTATGGGGGGTCAGGGGTGCGGATGGCCCACCCCCAACCGCATAAAGTGATTTTTGTTCATTTTTTCCGCCAGATACCAAGAGAAATGATACCTCATGGATTTCTTCTGGCCATATTTCTGCCTCTAACATCTAAAATCCCAAAAAAATGCAGAAAAGAGTGAGAAAAGATGTAAAAAACTTGTCAAACCTCCTAAGTGATCAAACATTCATACATTTTAGGTGAGTAACCTACATGGAAAAAATGGTCATTCATACATTTTTGGTGAGTATCATTTGGGGTTTTTGAGCAAAAATTCATACATTTTCATTACTGACATATATAGGGGCTTTCCAGGGTCCTGTTGTGAGTTGAGGTGCATGAGGTTTGAACTTGTGGTATGTGTAAATGAGTGTTGTGTAATGAGCGTTGGAGAGTGTTGGAGAGCGTCGGCTTTGACTGCTCTGTCTTCCACATAAGCATGCATTTGCTATGTCAGGGTAGTCAGTATGGTATGTAAAATTCTCAAAAGGACACTGGCCTTGATTACTGTTTACATTGACGCACCGTCGGTGCGGCACAGAACTCCCGTCGAATCGGCGGGGATTCAACAGCCTGTCCGCGGACGGCCTGCTTGACCGTAACGTAACAATCCATTGCTGATTGTTACACTGTTTTGCTTGCAGTCTATCATCTTCATTAACTCTTTCTGCTACCCAGAAATTGCTACCGAGCCAATGGAAAGGCTGGCTATAGAAAAACACCGGTTTTGGGTCGCGCAGACCAAGAAAAAGGGTACGCACAAAGTTTGTATGAAATTTTTGGCAGAACCCTGAGCCTACGCACGAAAAGCGTATGAATGGCTTGCGAAAATGTATGAAATTTGGCAAAATTTGGGATTTTACGTTACCCACCTCTATAGGGGGTTTCCTGGGTCCTATTGTAGTCGCTTTTGGAATGTAGGGTCAGTTTGGATTTGAAGGCGTTGACATTGTGGAAATGTCAAACCTCCAGGAAAGATTTTTGAAGCTCTTGGGCAAGGGCTTGATTTCACGAGTTGGAGAAGCCTGATTCAGATTTCTTCCCAAATGCAAGCTCTACATGAATATAGAAGTTGAGAATTGTGTCCACCATTGGCTGGGTCCAAATAAGAGTTGTTTGGGAGCTGGATGGCAGATGTGCGCAAGTTGAGATAACCTGATTAGCAGGGTAAGGTAGGAGGCTATGCGAGGAGATTTTTCTTGGGTTTTTCTTGATGTCCAGGGTGTGATCAAGCAGATGAAGAACTGGGATGTCGCTGTCTATAGTGTTTGGCTTGTTGTGCCAAAATTTTTTGGATCTCTAAATCCCTTACCGTAGGTGTTCTCTTGGTGTAACGTGGTAAGGTATGTTTGACTTTGAGACCTCGATTGTTGACACTGGCCACGCCGTCTGAGTCGGAGTCGTTCATATGGCTGCTGTGATGATGAGGTTGTTGAGTGGATCCACGTTATCACTCAGGCCACTTTTGGAGAAATTATTGTGTATTCATGCGGGCTGGGCAGCTTGGTCTATGGCGCAACAGTGGGTTTATAATTGCATCACTTTTGAATTAGTTTTGAGATTATTTTTGAAACACTTTTCTATAAAAAAATAAAAAATTATTATTTCAAAAGCAAACAAAAAGCAAACTAAATATTTTTCAAAAGCGTGTTTATAATTGCTGCCTTATTTTGCTTTCAAAAATAATAATAATAATAATAATACATTACCACTCCACATGTGAATACATAAACGAGACCCGAGACAATTATGTATACACATAAATAAATAAATAAATAATTTTACACGACATACTTAACTAGACATATAACATAAATAGAATCGATAAATATCATCAGCACTACAACAACCACAACAAGACGCATGAACGGAGAACTGTTTTGAAAAAAAAAACAGGAAGAAGACCATGTTTTTTTATTTTGGCGAAAGGGAGTTTGGTTTTTGTGGCGTGTTTATTGGATGGACAGCAAGGAAGGAATGGGAGACGACGCACGAAAAAAAAAAAAAGAAGACAACAGCACAGCCACGGAAAAAAGGGGGAAGGCAGAATGTGGGAGTGCGTTTACGTTTGTTTGTTTTTTTGGTGGAGAGAAGCGGACGAGGAAACGCGTGCGAGATAAAAAAAAAAGGGGGGGGGAAAGGGAATAAATAAGGCAGATAAGAATATCAAGTACGAAAGGAGGAGAAAAGAAATCAAGTTTTGTTGGGGGGATGAGGGTGGGTTTTGGATTGGGTTAAGTAGGAGAGAAGAAGAAGGGGAGGTGACGGCCAACGAGAGGGTGCGCGGGAGCGAGGCGGAGCCAGATGGATAGCAGAAACAGGGGAAGGAGACGGGGGGGGGGGGTCAATATGAGGAGGGTGTAGGGGGAATGGGTCTGAGCGCGAAGACTTTCCAGAGGGGATGTTGGCGAGAGGGGAAGCTGCAAGATTGGGTACTCGGAAGCGGAGCTGGGGCGCGAGGGGGGCGGGTAGTGCATACGAGGTGGAGGGCCGAGACGAGCAGGCCAGTTTGGCGGGAGGGGGAGAGCAGGGAGTCCACGAGGGCCAGCCCGGGCGCGCGGTCGAGCTGGTGGGGCGCCTCCTCCCATTCGGCGTGTGTGTCGTCCGAGTCGTCGCCATCCTCATGCAGCGAGTCCAGAATGGAGGTACATGTGACCCGGGCAGGGCCGATCAGGTACTTCACATGCACGGTCCTCCCGTGCAGCTGGGCGGTCGCGGCGACGATGAAGTCGTAGGGGCGGAAGTCAATGGCGGCAAGAGCGGGGGACGGGGGGATGGGCAGTTTGGAGAGGACCGCGAGGGAGGAGGCGGCGGAGCATGAGTCCGAGCAAGCGACGGCTTGGGCTCGCGGATGCACGGCCACGGACACGAACCGGAACCGTGTCTTGATGGGCACCAGGCTCGGAAGATGCGCGTCCGAGTGCGGGTCGTCCGGGCAGGCAGCGGGAGGCCGGGTGCACAGGAAGCCCCAGTGTGGCAGCGCGGCCAGCGACGACGACGATGACGACGGTAGTGATGGTAGTAGTGGCTCTGGGCGAGAAGCCCGGCGAGCCCGGCGCCGGCGAGGCTTCGTCGAGCGAGCGAGCAGCAGACGCCGGCGAGTGTTTCCCGGCAACAGGTCCTCCTCCTGCTCCGTCGGACATCCACGCTTGGTGCGAGCCTCAGGTCCGGAAGCATGGGCAAGGGCATGCGTGATCGTGGGGGTGGTGGTAGGGCTGGGGGAGAGATGCGGCGGGTAGTCTCCCTCCGAGCACTCCGACTCGCTGTCCGAGTCGTCGATTTCCTCCATCAGATGCTCGAACCAGTCGTACTCCGCCTGCTCTCGACTGCCGCTCGTCGCTTGTGGTCCCTGAAGCTCGAGCTGGGCAGCTGCTACTGCTGGTGTTGTTGGTGGTAATGGCTGTTGCTGTTGCTGTTGCTGTTGCTGTTGCTGCTGTGTGTGTGCATAGCTGTTGTCAGCCTGAGGCTGGAGGTTTTTTGCGAGCGTGCTTCTACTACTACTGGGTACTGGCTCGATGGAGAGCAGGTTTGACCAGAGGACGAGTTTGCGTAGACAGGGACCGCGGCGAGAGGAAGCGTGTTGGTGTGTGGATGGGGTGATGAGTAGTTCTTGGGCCAGCTTGGCGCGGGTCAGTTCTGGGATGTGCTGCATCTCTCAAACTGGTCACTGGTGGTTAATAATGAAGAAGAAGGAAAGTGATCAGGTGTTTGGGTGGGACAGACTGTGTTATACTTTTATAGGACTGGAGATGGTGTCAAACCACTCCGGTGGTTATCCGGTGATGTGAATACATATCTGGGTCATGTTCCACCAGTCTTACATAATCCATCCCAAACATCACACCATTCTCCACCATCACCGGCGTACATACATACATAACAACCCCAGCTGATCGAACAATTATCACCCCGTCATGCACATGAGACTTCCCCCCAAGCTCGAACTATATTGTAACCCTGTGATGGAAATGGATGATCTGCGGCAGACCACCAAATTGTGCTTGGGCTCACAATCAAGTTGCACACATATTTATTTATGTTACATATCTCTTAGTATTTATTGACATGTACTGCTTATCAGCTCTTATCAGCCTGCATACACTACATTTCAACATTAAGGTATGTATGTATGTAAATGTGTTGTTACTTAACAAATAAAAGGTGGGGACAGTTAAAAATGATACAGAAGAGATAAGGATGGATCTATGAATGGAGCAAGTTTTCATGCCAGTGCTGGTCCAGTACGGCGTGCATAGCGGCCCTCATGACGGGGCTGATGGGGAGGAGGAGGGGCTCGACAGGGAGTCGGGAGGCGGGGGAATCCTGATGATGATGATGATGATCATCATCATCATCATCATCATCAGCGTCCATCGAGACCGGCGGGGTCCAGCGCAGGTCGAGGATCCGCTGCCGGATGAGATGGTCCACCGAGCGCACCCCGATCTCTCTACAGAGTCGGAAGTAGGGGTACGTGCAGTGGCGGGCATCATGAGAGCGCTTAATGGGTCTTGTCCCCTCTACGGCCAGCTGGCCGGGCCTCGAGTCGCCAGAGGAGGAGGAGGAGGAGGAGGAGGCCGGTGTACTACGTCTAGTAGTAGTACCATCGCTCACCAGAATCCGCCCCGTCGAACGCTCCACCTCGTACCCCGTGGTGAACTTGGAGATCACGTACAACAAGCAGCGCCCTTCAAGCTTCTCCCCTCCCTCCCTATAATTCTCCACTACTCCCCCAGATCCATGACCATACACCGATCCATCTCCATCCCCAACATCCGCCCTGATCGGCACGCCGCACTGTGTGTACTTAGGAGATGTACTACTACTGGGCTGCTCGCTATCTCCCCGCAGATTTATATGCTGCCCGTGGATAAGCTGGTGCTGGAGGAGAGCATACGCTTGCAGAAAAGGAGAGGACTCCCTGGGCTTCAATCTACCACCAGAATTCACTAGGATTCCCATCGGAGGAAAAAAGAAACCATGTCCCGCAAATCATTAGTTCATACATTTTCATTGCCCCGCGCCAAAAAAAAAAAAAAAAGGTACCTCTGGCTTACGGTAGTCGCCCACAAAGCCTTGCATATGGGCCAGCTTGCCACCGAACGTATCGTAGATGAGCTCGAACCCGAGCTCATACGTGTCCTGCGGATGATGATGAGCGGGGCTGGATTCTTTCTGAGCAGAAGCCTGGTCACGCTCGTATTTCAAGACCATGTTCCCGGACGGCGGACGGTCGCGAGTCTCGCAGATGATGGCCGACTGCTGCTGCTGCTCGAGCTTCTTCCTCAGCGAGTGGACCAGGTGGGTGTTGAAGTACTCCTCCGCCTCCGCACGCGTCGGGTCCCCGATTGTGATGATGGTGCAGTGCGTCAACACGTTCATCGTGCGCAGCCAGTTCATGTAGAACGGGTCCGAGGTGGCATTAATCACATGGCACAGCCGATCTAACGTTATGTGGAATATGCATCAGTCATGCTCCCAACAATACGGGTCAATATTCAAAGAGCCGCTCGGCTATAACTTACCCTGTTTCGTCAAAACCAAAAGCCCGTCTAGGATACACTTCATCGTCTCTTGGTCCTTGATCAACGCCGGGAGTTTGTGTGCCTGAGCATGGCGAAAAGAGAGAGAGAGAACCACTAAGCACATACTTCTCTTCCCGCGAGTCTTGGGGAAAGATGAATGGTTAGTGTCGTGCGTGCGTACCTCATCAATAAAGCTGAACAGAGTAGGATATCAACCCGCTGGTGAGTTAGTGAGTTGGGGGAACCGGGGAATTATCAGAGAATGTGGGATGGGGGACTGACAAGACGGGGATCAGTTTCGTCGGCGGCTTCCATCGAGAGGTTTCCTCCTCCTCATCTTGGCTGGTTTCGGATTGGTTCTCAGAATGACGATCCTCCTCCTGAGACGCTGGTAATAAGTGAGCATGAGACGACGAGGACGAGGACGACTCGGCGGCGGGAAACTCGACTGCTCTACTAGCTTCCATGCCGCCTGGGGTCTGATGATCACGACTAGGTTTCGAGGAGGCGTGAACACGCGCCGGATCATGATCTGCCGCGAAGCTCATCTCCTGCTTCACCCGATCCGTCACCCGCTGCATCTTCTTCCGCTCCCACTCCTCCACTGGCTTGTTGCTGATCCGCTCTTTCGACTCCTCCTTCTCGTCCGGATTCGCCGGGCTGAATTCCCAATACTGCATGTAAATACATAGTCATACATATATCAACTTTTTCCTTTCTGGTTTGGCTGGGGGAATCCTTCCTTGTTATGTAGTATGTATCATGATAAAAAAAATATCTTTTGGCGGTTACCTTTAGTAGACAACTCTGGAAGATCTCGAGAAGATGCGCGACGTCGGACGTCTTGACTGGCGGCCCGTTTTTCTCCATCCTACGTTGGATATCCAGTCGCAAGTGCTACACAGATACATATATACATAAAACGAGCGAAGAAGAAGAAGAAGAAGAAAAAAGGTAAATAATCGGTGAGGTCCTTTTTTTTTGGAGGGGAAAAGTGGAGAGAGAAGTGATTGGGCGCTATTACATAGGGGGTCAGCTGGCCGCACACTTACCTTGAAGGCCAGCGCCTCTTTCTCGAACACCTCGTACCCTTCTAGCCGGCGGGCCAGGCCGACGAAGTACTGCTCCATTTGGCAGGAGAACGAGCTACACAAATACATACAAATGTACAGAAAAAAGGGGGAGATTTCATGTAGTCAGTCCTTTCTTAAAAAAAAAAGGAACGAGTACATATTACGGCTCCAGTGAAATGACAAGAACGTACAAGAATAAGGACGACACGTCCGCAAACCCGGCCATCCGCAGGTCGAAATGAATCACATGGTATCGTTCGTTGGTAAGCACCTGCACATTCCGACATGTTGAACAAGTTATGTGGCGGATCCGGGCGTCATCAGTGGTTTCTCTTCATGTTTGTGTGCTCATGTGTGTCAAAAAGAGTCCAGAAGAATTTTAACCTGTCGCAGTAGCGCCGTCTTGCCGACGCTCGTGCCCCCGAAAATCACGGTAAAATTCTTGGAAATGGAAGAATGTGTTGGTATACATAAATAAATCGGTCAGAGGAAACCCATGTTAGTTGACCACAATTTTTTTTTTGACACGTGGCGGAATTGTACAAGAGGATGGACATGATGAGGCTGACGGGAATGGAGCTTAGACAGGTCTTTAACACCTGGACTTCCTTCGAGCGATACTGGAGTCCGGGGAGAGGCGAGAAAGTGTGTCTGGGCGGGACTGTTGTGCAAACAAACCCGATTCGATGCAAACCGTTCAACCCCATGAATGTCAATAAGTTTAACCGAGAGAGGCACGTTTTGAGAGCGCGGCGACATGTTTATGTATGGTGGGGATCGGGAACGAAGGGGCACTACATATAAAGTACTGGGGTGGCATGCACACTTGAGTTCCGTTCTTTCTGCTCCAGCATCTCCGCCCGGGTCTCTTCCAGCAGCCGCTTGGATTCCGCCAACGACCTGACCGTTTCACTCGGCTATAACGCACAAACAAACAGAGGGTCCAACAGCGTTAACATCACCATCGCCATCATGAATCTAGTATGACTTAATTCGAGTGGGATCAAAGCATGGAAGGACCAGCTATGAGGTGGGCTTACATTCGCGAGGATTCCAATCACCTCGCCGAGCCCGAAGAAGCTGCGTCCATGCTGGTCGAGCGCCCATGGCCGTCTTCTGACTCTGGCGGATGGCCGTCCAGTACTACCCCACGCTCGGGTGGGCCTAATCACGTGCCGCGCGAAGATGGTCAATATTGCCATCGTCGGGTGCCAGATCAGAAGTTGGGAATGGTTGGTTATAACACGATGCGCCGCCAATCTTTTTCACATAACGCCCCTTTCAGCCGCCCATCATCCCTGCTCTCAATCCCTCACTCACCCTCGCTTTCACTCATTCTTCTTGCCTCGAGCTAAACCAAACACACGCACAACATGCAATAAATTGTTCTTTTTTTGCGATGTGTGTACGAGCTTGAAGATCCTCCTTGCATGTGATGGGCAAAGACAATTGGTGTCTGTCATCCTTTTCAGTCCAACACATAAATATCTAGTGTGGACCTTGTGGCCCATTCATTCAGTCTTCTCCCTTCTCCGTTCCCTTCTCCTTATTGAAAAGAAGAGATAATCCCTCACCATTAGGAAACGTGATCGTTTTTGCATGTCACATGGAGACTGCAGGATAAGTTTACCAAGATCTGAGCCCACATAAGCAAAGAAGTGAATTGTGTGGTTTTGGCTAACTTATCCAAGTCCCTCTGGCGGGGCGCGAAGCGCCTTTTTGATAAGCGAGTGGTTTTGGTGAGAGTTGAAAGATACACCACAAAGAAGAATCCTCCCTTTGCGCAAGAAAGAAAAGCAGAAACTCTGTGCTTGGATTTAACAATTGACCACAGTTTTTTAACAATTGACCTCAGGTCTCCATGGACATCAACACAAAACATGAGAGACTGCTTCCATAAATGTAGAAGCAAGTAATTTTTAGATTGGATCGGGGACTCGTGAGTCCGTGACATTTTAATGTGACGAAATATGACGTCACTCCCATGCCTATCGGCCTGTGACATCCCAGAGCCATGGACATGTTCTGAACTCTGGCCATGCCTGTTGACCATCCTGTGTACCAACTGGTACAATCTGCATCAATCGAAGGGAAAGCAAGATGTCAGTCGAAGCCAGGAAGTCGAATGCAGCCCTGGATTTGAGCGGCAAGACGGCGGTCGTGACGGGTAAGCTGAACCTCTGGAGCTATATGATTAGTTGGACGAGAGTTGACGTCGTTCTGTTCTAATTCGGACCAGGCGCAACGCAAGGGATCGGGGAAGGCATCGCCGTGCGATGTGCACAGCTGGGCGCGAGCAGGGTCTTCATCGTTGGCCGGAGCGAGGAGCGCGGGAACGCCGTGCTGGAGCGCTTGAGAGCCGTCGCCAGGGAACGGCCCGATTCCAAACAGCAGTTCGAGTTCCTCAAGGCCGACCTTTCGTTCAGTTTTCTTCCCCGCTGAATACACTCTCAACTCGTCTTCATCCCACTTACGTACCATTTTCCTTATTCATGTGTCAGGACGCTTGAGACGATCAAGCAAACCGCCTCGGAGATCCAGAAAAAAGTCGGGGCCGAGGGGCTCGATTACTTGTTGATGACCCACGGAGGCCCTCCTAATGGGCTGTACGAAGAGAACTCAGATGGGTCAGTTGATCTGACTGTATTTTTGAGAAGAAAAAAAAAAGGAGGGGAAACATAGCCAGGAGAATCGAGCTAATGATCTGCCATACAATCCGAAATAGATATGAAAAATCGCTTGTCGTGCATTGTCTGTCCCGGTTCGGCTTGAGCTACTTGTTAGCCGAGGGAAAAACGCTGAATGACAACAGCACCGTTGTCTCGATCCTATCGCCCGGCAGCAACTACTCAGAATTGGACCTCGAAGACCTGTCGCTCAAGAAACTGCATGCGACTCATCCGTGGAGGCCTAAAATGTTGATCAATCAGGGAAAGCGCGACTCGACCCTCACCGACGCCTTCACTCTGGTAAGATTCATGGCTGGAATGAATAATCTTCCTCTCAAGCTCCTACTGACGTAAATGCCATACTTTCAATTGTGTAGGAGTTCAATCGACGCTACCCGTCCATAAAGTTCTACCATCTCTTTCCAGGTCAGTACATACTAGTCGAGTAAATGTAATGCTTGGAGTTTCGCTGCGCAAGCAAGCATACGATATCACTCAACACATGGAAAATCGGTGTGCAAATCTAGGGTATGTGCAAACTAACGCGGCAGCCAATCGTGGGCTCCCGTTCCCCATCCCTCAGTTGGGATCAGTGTTTGGACCCATCCTCGCTAAAGTTGCAGGAAACACGCCGACCAGTTATTCGGATATCCCGTTATTCGTTTGAGTCTCTTTCATCGCCCTCCCTGCCCAGATTCTCGCTCTCTAGCGTGTTGGCGCTAAAATTATCAAATGGTTTTTTTTTCTTCCTTTTTTGGATTTGGGGGATGGTTTTTAAGTTTGCAGCCAACCCAGAGGCCCGGAAGCTGGACGGCTATCTCTTCAACGAGCGCTTAAAGAAGATCGACTTGGGACAGTGGAATCGCGACCAAGCCAACCGAGAAAAAGTGTTTGAAAAATTTCGGAGCTTTTTTTGAAAGAAAGGGGACATCGTCTTCTGATTGACATCTAAACCTGATGACATAGGTTTCGCTTTCTACAAGTGTATTTGTAATCTACCACCAATCCTTTCTAGCGTCGGGACACCGTACTGGGTCAAGTCAAGATGTATTGTTGATTTTCAGCATGATGTAACACCCTATGTCGCCGACATGAAGCGCATATCAAAACTTGTCCAGTATAAATCAAGCAACTGAAGCTTTGAAATGTTATCCAGAAAAACCTGACTGTTGACTTTCTCCGGTGCAAAAAAAAATCAATTGAATTTCGCGTACAAACAGTGAGTGCAAAATGTTGCTCGGTATAAAAAGGGGCGGGTGAATTTCAAAATGAACACTATGTATACAGTTCCATCACTGACTATGTATCTGGGTTGAAATCTCCATTTCTCTATTCAACAATGCCAGTAGCTCCTGCCAAAGACACCCATGAGGAATGGGACAGTTCACATTGCCAGCAAACTGATTGGAAGAAGAAATATGTGTGGTTAAGCACTCCAGTGGTATTTCTGCACTCACACCTGTTGATCCAAAAATCTGAGAATTATGTCTGATGGTGAATTACATTATATCTTTTGCTACACGCGGCTCACGACGTAGCGGATGCTGGTGAAGATTTGATGCACGAATCCATCATCATAAAACCCCTCACTCGAGCTGAGGCGGCAGCCAGAAGAAAATACTCGTCCGTATACTGACGCCGCCTGAATCGATTCGCAAGCAAACCGAACGACCCAAGATGAGCTCGCCTTCCGGTATGTAGTACAGGATCACTGCGGGGGTTTTTTTTTGGCCCAGTCCAGTTCATCTTGCAGTCACTGGATTGCGGAACCAACGGCACCTGGCACGGAAGTGTGAGAGCGTCTGTCATCTAGCGCGTCTTTCAAGGGGTACAAAGACTGTGACTATGACACCGACCGGGCCTTCGTGGAGCGCACAGGCTGATATTGCGTTACCGACTGGAAGCGCTCACTCCGCTTTGACGAACAGCCGGTCCGTGAGGTGTTGAGGGCAGTCCAGATGAGAATCAGGAGCCTTGTTTGCCGGCCGAGTCTTCATCAGGAATGTCTATTTAACCGGGGCACTTTCTCGCCCATTGCCCTTCTTCCTCCTTCATCCCACTCATCACACTTTACCCACAACCAGCTGTTATATTCCACTTTGTCTTCAACCGCACTCAGAAACCCTCCCCTCCCACCGAAACAAACCAGTCGCTGTATCTCCCTGCCCAAAAAACCACATCGCCCGCTAACCTTTCCCTCCCCGTTCATCAAAGCTTGTCATTTACCTTTTTGATAGGAATTCAATAGGATGTCTTCAATCGCTATTTACCCCCTTGACGGATTTTCATTGTACTTGATGCCCAAGTCGGCAGCCCCAGGGTGCCCCCCTTGTCAATCGGACCTCCTCCCATCAGTCTTTGAAGACGATGATGATGAGTCAAAGTATGTGAGTCTCCGGGCAAAGGTAAACCAAGCTTTCAGAAACATTCATTCTCCCAAGTTTTTCTCGCCAATCACTCGTCTCCGTTCTCTCACTTTGTCTCGCAGAAGCTCCCGCTTCACTACTACTGACTCTCTTCCTTCCAATAAATCCGCCTGAATCAAATTTCTCTCAACTGTCTGTTTATCCCCTAATACAAATAAAAGTATCTATCGTGTCTGCCTTCTGTTTGCTTGAGTTTCTCTATTCTTCTTATTGTCTGTTTTGTACTCTGGTGGATCTCCTTCTTGTTGTCTACTTCTTTTAGTTCTAATCTTCATTTTTCCTCTCGCTCAAACCTCCGCACCTGATTTATATCTGTTCTTCTGTCTGTTTTTACCCTCTCTTTCTCTCACTCAATATTTCGCTAATGTCTGTCTCAAGTGAAAATGAAATCTCATTATGTTTTGTTTCTTTTTGATCCGGGGTAGTTGTTTGGTTCTCTTCTTTCTCCCCGTTTTCTCCATCTATCGCCTTGTGTTACTATTCCTTATCTTCCTCTATTTTCTCTCTACCATTTCCTCTCTTCTTTTTTTTTGCTTCTTGCTGCATTTTTTTTTCTGGGGAAATTCCTCGCCAGGCCCCTCCCCTGGCAAACAGTTCAATGCCATCACTGTCACTATCATGGCAGCAGTCTAGCAGAGCTCGTCAGATGGTTGCGAATTAAACTTTCTCCGCGGCTGTCTGCATCTCTCCCGCATTTCAGCAAGACGATTAGCTCTCATCTATCGAGCTAAGCGTCTCCGCTGTAGCAGTGTAGTCCCACACCAGTGTGACTCCTCAATCTCATGTCTGGCTGTGAATCCATGGCGCTACTGCTAGGTCCCCGTCGCTCGGGGATCCAGGGGCTGTACAGAACGGCTAGTCAGGTGAATCATGATACACCATCCAGCGGGCTGATTGCAATAGCGTATCGCTGTCCGCATTGGCATGCTCTGTGACAGTGAAGTGTGAAACCGAGATCCGACTCGACTAGGTTAGGGTTCAGCTTAGGTTGGAACGTGATGGAACCTAGTTTCTCTCTATAGTTTAGGTTTAGCGAGTTGTACTTAGTTCCATCTAGTTGTATCGTTCCTTTTCTTCTTTTTCCTCACTCATCTAGTCGTATCATTGTCTCACCTCAATAGGTGATTAGCCGTTTCTCTCTTTTCAGCTCATTGTCCCTCCATTCCCAAGATACATCCGTGCTCACTGCGGTCCACTGGCGCTTCATAGGTTTGCTTCTGTTTCTCAGTTTCCTCTTCCTGTTCTTTCTCCTCTGCTTGCAATGCACTCACTCATCTAGTCGTATCATTGTCTCACCTCAATAGGTGATTAGCCGTTTCTCTCTTTTCAGCTCATTGTCCCTCCATTCCCAAGATACATCCGTGCTCACTGCGGTCCACTGGCGCTTCATAGGTGATTAGCCGTTTCTCTCTTTTCAGCTCATTGTCCCTCCATTCCCAAGATACATCCGTGCTCACTGCGGTCCACTGGCGCTTCATAGGTTATGAGCCCAGCCTACTAGAGCACCGGGAACTGTTAGGAATCGAGCGACATCTGATCTGAAGACCAGACAAACGCAAAGTCACCGTGGCTGATAACGAGGATTGTAAACCGTCCACCAGCACCCTTGGACAACCTCCGTTTACTCCAGCCCCTGAAGAATTCACGCCAGCCCCCGAGCATTCTGATTCTGAGGAATCCCAACCCGACTCCAACTCCTCTATACGAGAACTACTCACCCCTAAGGGCCCTTCACCCTCTTCATCCCCCGCCCCAATGGCAGAACCCCAATCCCTTAAGATCGTGTCCGAACCTCTCAGCGACACCAACTTTACCACCTGGCGCTATAAAATCATCAACGCCTTAGGTTACTATAAACTAGACGAATACGTCCTAGAAGATTCCGATGAGCTGAAAGCCAGATCCGATTACAAGGACAAGAAGAAGCAAGCGACGACTTACATCCGTCTACACTTGGACGAGGAAAATGCCAATCGCTTTGTTGGCAACGACTATAAAACCTACGAGCCTAAGGCTCTCTGGGACGCTATCAACGCCCACTACGCCACCGTTTCCTTAGAAAATGCCGCCAACGTTTGGGACAAGCTGACTGACATCAGGTTTGGCGACGACAACATGAAGGAGTCGATCAACTCTTTTCGCACAACTTTTGAACTCTTGGTCGAGGTCTCTGGCAGCAAACTCGACAAAGCTACGCTAGAGACCTGCTGGATTTTCCTAGTTCTCAAAAGACTCCCCACTTCCTTTGCCACTTTCCGCACCCTTCAATATGCCGGCATGAAGAAGCCAGACACTCCCCTCAAGATGGGCAGCTTCCTCAAAGATCTTGAGAGTGAAGTCCGCCGTCAAAATGAGGCAGCGATCATGGCATCGACCCCCACCCCCACTGCCCTTGCTGTCGTCCAAGCTCAACCTCAACCACAACCCTATTCCGGCCGACCCGGTCCCTCATCATCGTCTCGCCGAAAAGGACCCAAGTGTGAAAACGGCGTCCACAATCCTGCGGTCTCCGGTCACACCGAAGAGAGTTGTCATGCTGCACACCCTGAGCTTGCTGTGGCCTTCTACAAGGCCGCCATGGAACGAGCTAATGCCAGAGTCACCAAGAAGGCTATGTTCAGCGCTCACTCGGGCGTTGCCGACACCATCATTCTGGATAGCGGAGCCACGGCTCACTACCTCAAGCACAAGTCTTACTTCGTCTCTCTACGCCCCTGCTCCGCCGTAGTCTTTGGAGCCAACGGATCTGCCATACCCATAGTCGGAGAAGGCAGCGCGATCATTCCAGCAGCCTCGGGTCCCTTGCACATACCCCTGGCCTACTTCGTCCCCGAACTATCAAATTCCCTCATTCCGCTGACTCAATATGTCCGCCTCGGATACACCCTTGCCTCAAAAGACGACGGAAATCGTTTCACCTGTGTGCGCAATGGACACGTTCTCTGTACTGGAACCACCAACGCACAGGTGCTCATCATCGACACAGTTCGACCATCCGCTTTTGCCGTGAAATGCGACCCCCTGGTTCTTCACAACGCCCTGGGGCATCCCAGTCTCCCCTACCTGAAAGCCGCTTTCCCAGATCTTCACATCAACTCCCTTGAATGTCACAACTGCGAGCTGTCCAAAATGCACCGCCTTCCCTTCTCCGGCACCTTTCCAGCTGCTGAAAATCCTCTTGATTGCATACATATGGACATTTGCGGACCTATCACGCCGGCATCTCGGGGAGGAAATCGCTATTTCCTGAAGATAATTGACGGTCATTCCAAGTACCGCTTTATCTACCCGATGCCGAGTAAGTCTGACTCTTTCTCGCACTTCTTGACCTTTCTTCAACATGCTGAGAATCACACCGGCCGCTCCCTCAAAGCGGTCGTTTCCGACAAC
The DNA here is from genome assembly GCA_002873125.1 of Puccinia coronata f. sp. avenae. Taxonomy (NCBI): domain Eukaryota; kingdom Fungi; phylum Basidiomycota; class Pucciniomycetes; order Pucciniales; family Pucciniaceae; genus Puccinia; species Puccinia coronata. Next base: position 102,548 of record PGCI01000205.1, on the reverse strand, counting down.
GGAGGCGAATTCGTCAATCACAAGTTCGCCGACCTGTTCGACAAGCGTGGTATCACTCATCACACCACCGCTCCCTATACTCCCCAGCAGAATCCGTTCGCCGAGAGGGGTAACCGGACCACCGTGGAGAAAGCCCGGGCCCTACTTCTCACCGCAGGACTGTCGCTCGAGTGGTGGGGGGAGGCGGTCACCACTGCAGTCTTCCTGGAGAATCGCTCTCCCGACAGCTCCCTCTCGATGAAGAGCCCCTACGAACTCTGGACTGGCCACGCCCCCGACTTGTCCCGCCTGCAACCATTCGGGTGCAAAGCCATCTACCTAGAGGAGAAGAAGTGGCGAAACTCCAAATTCTCCCCGCCTGGTGTTGCCGCTCTACTAATCGGATTTGACGACAGCCACAAGAATTATAAGCTGTGGGTGCCCTCCACAAAGAAAATCAAAATTTCCCACAACGTCCGTTTCTATCCCACTAATTTCCCTTCCCGCGACTCGGAAAATTCCCGTAGTTCTGTCGAGCTTTGGACCTCCGATCTGTTTGACGATGACCTCCCCAATGTGGAAAAGCCAGCGGAAGCCCCCGTCATCCAAGAGGTCGCTGAGAACCTCACGGAACTCGGGCAGGCCCCTGAACCTTCTGGGACCTTGCTCCTTTCCCCTCCTCCCTCCGACCCAGCGTTTCCTACTCGAGAGACTGCGGACAACGAGCCCGAGTCCCTACCTCCGCTCCCCGTTCAGCCATCCACGGTCAAAGGTTACGCCTATGTACCTCATTATGACGTCGCTCCGCAGGACATAACTAGTAACATCGATCAATCCAACATCATTGAAGGATCCCGACGACATCGCGTCAACGCGGTCACTCTTCCACCCACCCATCAGGCCTTCGTCATCATAGGGGAGCCAGCCTCCATGAAAGACCCCAAAACCTTCGCCCAAGCCATGCGGAGGTTAGACCGGAATGAATGGCTGATGGCAGTCGAGGTGGAACTCAATAACATCCGCCGACACGAGGTCTGGGTAGTGGCACCGATGATGACCGGGTCCCGAGCTCTAGACACTGTATGGGTATTCAAGCGTAAATATAACGCCGATGGTGAGCTTCAAAAATACAAAGCTCGTCTATGTGTTCGCGGTTTCCGTCAAGTAGAAGGCATCGACTATGGCGACACCTTCGCTCCCACCGGCAGACTCACCACTCTTCGCACCCTACTGGGCATCGCCGCGGCTCACAACTTCCAGATTGAACAGATGGACGTCCGCTGTGCCTTCCTCAATGGCACCCCGGACGAGGACATTTACATCAAAGTACCCGACGGTGTCGAGATCGACATCCCACCTGGACACGGCCTAAAGCTACAACGGTCACTCTATGGACTCAAGCAGAGTCCTCGATGCTGGTATCAAGCCCTCAAGTCTTTCTTCCTCTCGGTAAATTTCAAACCTGCAGAGGCGGATGCCTGCCTCTTTGTTCATCAAGACTCCACTCGGCCGTGCTTTGTCTATGTACACGTCGACGACCTCGTCTTAGTGGGTCCAGACGTTACCTTCTTGAAGGACGCCATCAAACTTCGTTTTGAGATGGAAGACTTGGGGCCCTGTGAATGGGTCTTGGGCATGCGGGTCACAAGGGACCGTGCTTCAAAAGAGGTTTCCCTCAGCCAGGACAGATACATCAAAGAAATACTCGACGAGTTCCAAATGGCCGACAGCAAACCAGCATCAACCCCGCTACCACCCAATGTGCTCACATGCCCTGTTGACGAGGAGCCTCCGTCCGATGGCTTCAACTATCGCAGGGCTGTTGGGCTGATCAACTATCTCGTCCAATGCACCCGACCCGACTTGGCCTTCGCCTGTAGCTATCTCTCCCAGTTCCTCAACCGTCCGTCGAAGACCCATGAACACCAAGTCCGTCATGTTTTCCGGTACTTGAAAAACACCACCAATGCCTCGCTCCAGCTCGGTCAGCCTCCTCCCCAACCTGGACAAATCATCGGCTATGCCGACGCCAGCTACGAAAGTGCCCTCAACTCGGCGTCATTCTCGGGCAGCCTCATCAATTATTTTGGGTCCGTTGGTTGGCGTTGCCAAAAGCAGGATGACGACGCTCCAGCCCTGTCCACCACTGAGGCGGAATACCGAGTGTGCTCGGAAACCGGTCAAGATATACGTTGGCTCGAGCAACTCCTGCTCGACATCCATCCCCACATCCAAATCCCCACCACCTCCGCTCACCTCTATTGTGACAATCAGGGCGCTCTCGCCCTCCTTCAAAACCCCCAATATCAACACCGCACTCGACACATCAACGTTAGACATCACTGGCTCAGACATCATATCGAACGAGAATCCAATTTCACAGTCAGCTACATCCGCACTGAAGAAAATCAGGCCGACTTTCTGACCAAACCCCTAGCGCCAATCAAGACGCGTCAAGCTTTGGCAAACATCAGTCTGAAGACTGCCTAGCAAGCACGGGGGGCTGTGACAGTGAAGTGTGAAACCGAGATCCGACTCGACTAGGTTAGGGTTCAGCTTAGGTTGGAACGTGATGGAACCTAGTTTCTCTCTATAGTTTAGGTTTAGCGAGTTGTACTTAGTTCCATCTAGTTGTATCGTTCCTTTTCTTCTTTTTCCTCACTCATCTAGTCGTATCATTGTCTCACCTCAATAGGTGATTAGCCGTTTCTCTCTTTTCAGCTCATTGTCCCTCCATTCCCAAGATACATCCGTGCTCACTGCGGTCCACTGGCGCTTCATAGGTTTGCTTCTGTTTCTCAGTTTCCTCTTCCTGTTCTTTCTCCTCTGCTTGCAATGCACTCACTCATCTAGTCGTATCATTGTCTCACCTCAATAGGTGATTAGCCGTTTCTCTCTTTTCAGCTCATTGTCCCTCCATTCCCAAGATACATCCGTGCTCACTGCGGTCCACTGGCGCTTCATAGGTGATTAGCCGTTTCTCTCTTTTCAGCTCATTGTCCCTCCATTCCCAAGATACATCCGTGCTCACTGCGGTCCACTGGCGCTTCATATGCTCGGCCAGCGATTGCAGGAGCTATAACTACATATATCTTCCTGAATTGATTGGCAAGCTAGACGGACGCTCATGATGAATGAGCCTATGAGAGTGTCTCATCAGTTCAATATTCAGTCCAGGTCATGATGGATTGAGCAACCAACGCCGCCGGTCACAGCATCATACCGTAGACGCCGACTGCCCACCAGCAGAACGTCACCCTGCAGATATTTATTTGGAGCGTTCACTCCGCTCTAACCAACCACCGGTCAATGTGGTGATAAGCAGAGTCGGAGTCCAAATGGAAAACCGCCGGGCCACGTGCCGACCGGAACCACAAGAGTGAGTCAGTGACTGGTAAAGCCGCTGTTTACAAAACGGCAGGAAAAATTACACACGGTGAGCCGGTGTGACTGGTAAGATGATACCCTTCCCTACACCGGCCGCAGGAGCAAATGAGGGAAATTCATCCTTAGTAAGACTCAATTACTCCGGACGCAGCACTCAGGAGGACACCAACATACTGGTTTCCCTGCCTGGACCCTGAACCAATGGGCAAACTGACGGGGCATCTCATATGATGGTTTGGCCCGCCGGTAGTACTGGATTACTCCAGGATTTTTTGGCCCAGTCCAGTTCATCTTGCAGTCACTAGATTGCGGAACCAACGGCACCTGGCACGGAAGTGTGAGCGCGTCTGTCATCTGGCGCGTCTTTCAAGGGGTACAAAGACTGTGATTATGACACCGACCGGGCCTTCGTGGAGCGCACAGGCTGATATTGCGTTACCGACTGGAAGCGCTCACTCCGCTTTGACGAACAGCCGGTCCGTGAGGTGTTGAGGGCAGTCCAGATGAGAATCAGGAGCCTTGTTTGCCGGCCGAGTCTTCATCAGGAATGTCTATTTAACCGGGGCACTTTCTCGCCCATTGCCCTTCTTCCTCCTTCATCCCACTCATCACACTTTACCCACAACCAGCTGTTATATTCCACTTTGTCCTCAACAGCACTCCTCAGAAACCCCCCCCTCCCACCGAAACAAACCAGTCGCTGTATCTCCCTGCCCAAAAAACCACATCGCCCGCTAACCTTTCCCTCCCCGTTCATCAAAGCTTGTCATTTAATTTTTTGATAGGAATTCAATAGGATGTCTTCAATCGCTGTTTACCCCCTTGACGGATTTTCATTGTACTTGATGCCCAAGTCGGCAGCCCCAGGGTGCCCCCCTTGTCAATCGGACCTCCTCTCATCAGTCTTTGAAGACGATGATGATGAGTCAAAGTATGTGAGTCTCCGGGCTAAGGTAAACCAAGCTTTCAGAAACATTCATTCTCCCAAGTTTTTCTCGCCAATCACTCGTCTCCGTTCTCTCACTTTGTCTCGCAGAAGCTCCCGCTTCACTACTACTGACTCTCTTCCTTCCAATAAATCCGCCTGAATCAAATTTCTCTCAACTGTCTTACAAATAAAAGTATCTATCATGTCTGCCTTCTGTTTCCTTGAGTTTTCATATTCTTCATATTGTCTGTTTTGTACTCTTGCTTGTTGTCTTCTTCTTTTGGTTCTTATCTTCATTTTCCCTCGCGTGAAAAAAATCTCCACCTGATTTGTATCTGTTCTTCTGTTTCTTTTTACACTCTCTTTCTACTCAACATCTTGCTCATGTCTGTATCCTAGAAGTAAACATCTCATCTGTTTTGTTTCTTTTTGATCTGGGGTACTTGTTTGGTTTTCTTCTTTCTCTCCGTTTTTTCCATCTATCGCCTTGTGTTACTATTCCTTATCTTCCTCTATTTTCTCTCTACCATTTCCTCTCTTCTTTTTTTTTGCTTCTTGCTGCATTTTTTTTTTCTGGGGAAATTCCTCGCCGGGGCCCTTCCCTGGCAAACAGTTCAATGCCATCACTGTCACTATCATGGCAGCAGTCTAGCAGAGCTCGTCAGATGGTTGCGAATTAAACTTTCTCCGCGGCTATCTTCCCGCATTTCAGCAAGACGATTAGCTTTCATCTATCGAGCTAAGCGTCTCCGCTGTAGCAGTGTAGTCCCACACCAGTGTGACTCCTCAACCTCATGCCTGGCTGTGCATCCATTGCGCTACTGCTAGGTCCCCGTCGCTCGGGGATCCAGGGGCTGTACAGAACGGCTAGTCAGGTGAATCATGATACACCATCCAGCGGGCTGATTGCAATAGCGTATCGCTGTCCGCATTGGCATGCTCGGCCAGCGATTGCAGGGACTGTAACTACATGTTATATATCTTCCTGAATTGATTGGTGAGCTAGACGGACGCACACAATGAAGTTGAATTCTCAGTCCAGGTCATGATGGATTAAGCAACCAACGCCACCGGTCACAGCATCATACCGTATTGACGGATTCTCTTTGTACTTGATGCTCAAGTCGGCAGCCCCTGTATGCCCCCCTTGTCAATCGGACCTCCTCCCATCAGTCTTTGAAGACGATGATGATGAGTCAAAGTATGAGAGTCTCCGGGCTAAGGTAAACCGAGCTTTCAGAAACATTCATTCTCCTAAGTTTTTCTCGCCAATCACTCGTCTCCGTTCTCTTACTTTGTCTCGCAGAAGCTCCCGCTTCACTACTACTGACACTCTTCAATCCAATAAATCCGCCTGAATCAAATTTCTCTCAACTGTCTGTTTATCCCCCAATAAAAATAAAAGTATTTACTACATCGGCTCTTGGCTTGCTTGAGTTTTCCTATCTTCTTATCGTCTGTTTTCTATTATTCTGGATCTTCTGTTGTTTTCTTTTTTTTGTGTTTCTTATCTTCATTTCTTCTTTTGACAAACCCTCTCTGCCTGATCTCTGTGCAATATCTGTTCTGTGTAACATCTGTCTCATTAAGGTGAAAATATTCACAATCTATTTCTTAGCAAATCTCATTCTGACTTGGTTCTTTTTGGTTTGGGGTATTTGTATGTATCTGTTGTCTGTTTTCTTTTCTCTCTTGTTTTCTCTTCTCTCTGGTCTTCACTATCGCCTCATGTGTCACTATTCCATACCCTTGCCTCATCTCTCTTTATTATTTCCTCTCTTCTTCATAATTTCTTCTGTTTTCCTTTCCGTGGCGCACCACAGGTTCTCAAATTTGAATGCATAGATTATAGTTCATTTCGATCACCAGATCATCAAATCCCAGTCACTGATTTGTTTCCCAGAAAAAGAACCAGCAAAAAGTCAAGACTGGATGTTGCTATTTCATTCATGTGCAGATTGTATTTTTGGGTACATGTTCAGGAGCCCCTCGCAGCAAAAAACACAAAATCACAGGTGTTGTGAACATTCCGCATTGAGTTTGAAATCAGCAAACTGATTCGGTTCGTCGGCTAGGTCATCATCCGCTTCATTATCGTTGATGATCTGCGCGTCGTGCTAGTTTGGACTAACCGGCGCTTGAGTCGGCTTACCGTTTCCTCGAACCTGTTCGGCCAAAGCAGCGGTCTCATGCCACTTTTTCTGACCAAATCACGGTTGAACGGTGTCGAGATGAAAAAGCTCAAGAACCACAGGTCTGTGGAGCTGACGCACGTAGGGGGTGGAAAGATGGCTTCCCATGAGGGGGTTGTGGTGCTGCTACATGAGACGTTGTCTAAGTTCGAGACAAACTCCGTAGTCGAGTTGAGGTTCACGGCAGAAGCAAGGAAAACCTCAGGCAGAGACACCATGGTCATCAGCTGTAAGGACGCGTTCGAACGTACCGACAAAACAAAAGCCAACAGTACGGAGGCTTGCGCTGAGATATTTAGAGTGGCTGCAGGTATGATTTCGGGGCCCACAATGGCTAGGCGCCTTTCACTGGTGAGGCAGCTTGACGGCGGAAAACTTTTTCTGAGCCTGAGCGGGCCGTCTTGATATGATGATGGGAAACGGTCAAGAAGGTTGAACCCTGAGAAAACCCTTCAGGGTCTATGTTGAGGTGCATGGTGCAATGACATCAGGAAGTCTTCCCGGCTCATCCCCTGAATATCCCCAAATATCCAAGAGGACTTGCTTGAGAACTTCAAGCTCAAAGGATTGTTTTGCAGTGCTTCTCATAGATAAAGGTTTCAGACTCAAAGAACAGGGGACAAAGCTAAGAAAAGGTCAAGCCAAACTCTGTATGAGAATGGGAATTCTTGAGGACAGCAGATCATTACGATACCAAGACACCATATGAAGCACTTTCAGACATCAGAAAACAAACCACAAACATTTGAAAAACACGACTGCTTTATGTGGAAATCCTATCACATGTTGTTGAAGAGCTATATATGCATGTAAATGTTTAAACCACAAGATGTAAAGAAGATGACGGTTGAACAGAAAAAACAAACATACTACTAAACCCCAAAAATACTAACAAAATGTGCAATAAAAAATGAAATCAAGATATAACATTCCATTCAATGTAATTGATAACCTTGATATCCCATTAGAAACAATCTTTTAAAATCTTTGGACCCTCTTGAACAATTTTCAAAAAGTTTTGGTGGATTATTGGTGAAAACAAAATATCTCTTGAATACCTTTGAAATTTCCTTGGTGAATATCTTTGACACATTCTATTGTAGTTTTCCTTGATATCATAGTAGAAAAGAGTTGCTTTATTTTTCAGTTCTTCATGAACAATCTGTATTTTAGTACTCTTTTTGAAATTAGTTGCTTGAGAAGAATGATGTAAATGATGTAAAGAGGTCTCAAGGAGTATGTCAAACTTTAGTGTAAGGTAAAAAATTTGAAGTTTATCTTTTTTAGCTTCTAGTGTTGGTAATTTTTCTACCGTGTCATATAGAAATGTCATCCAGGGAATCCTAAGATGGGAATGTATAAATTGATCAACTTGAATTCTTTCTGTGATTGAGGATTTCTCTGGAGCAAGATATTCACTTACACTTCATGGATAATTCCAGGACATATTTCCTCTTCTATGAATCCTAAGAGATAACACATTGAAATCCACATTGTTTCTTTTCTTGGAGGAAACATAGACCACCTGTTAATGATTCTCATAACTAAAGTAACAAATTTTCTGATTTCCTCTTTGAATTCTTTGGGATCACTCAAAACTAGAGGACTGATTTGACTTTTTCTTTTTCCATTTTTCTTAATGGGACCATGGGCATATTTGAGTTTATGGAAGTAACTTCCTCCTGACAAGTAGTTTGCAATTTCCTCCAAATGCTTTGGATTATCAATCAGTGTTGAAGAATCACTTCCTATCTTCTCCATGAGGTAAACAAGATTTATCTTATTTTCTGCTATTTTCCCTAAACCTGGAAAATGAGAACACAGGAAGAAGAATAAATATACATGTTGAGTCCAGTATATAAAGTTGGCTTTTTAAAAAGATAGCTGAGAAAAACAGTGAAAAAATGAATTAATTACCTGAAGGAAGATGGATTTTTTTCCAGCTGTAGTGTTGAGTTAAGCTGAACAAATCCTGAACAAGGTACATTTCTTCCCATATTGTATATTTGGTTGCAATGAAGCATGCAATTTCTCTTACTATTTGGAATTCACTTAAGGTTCTTTTGTATTGTGCCACCTTTATGAGCTGGGTTTTCAGCAAGAAATTCAATGTGTCAAATAGATAATCCCAATATAGGAAGTAGATAGCTCCCCAAGGTGTCAATTCTGCTTCCTGAGTCAAGCTATCATGTCTAGATGTAGGATTAAAACCAGTGATGAGCTTTTTCATACTGCTCAACAATGATTCAACAACTCTTTCCTCTGATTCAACAGATCGTTCTGGTAAGTTTTTGTGTATTGGCAATTCTGATTCATTTGGAAGTTTTTTTTTTTTTTCTTCAATGCAGGTTCCTCTAGAACTGTAGATTGTAAGTAAATCGGTTAGTTTATTGATACTGGCTCCAAATCAGAATGCTCACCAAGATTCTGTTTCTTTATAATTGAGATATCAGCATCGATTTTTCTTAAAATTTTCCAGGCCCTGCTCACTTCCAGGCAAATCATGTCATCATCTTCTCCCTCATTCTTCATCAGTTTCAACTTATGCATTATTAATCTTGTTTGTTCTAAAAGATGTTGTAAATCTCTGGGATCACTAATAAACAATCTTTTGTTCCCTGTTGATTCTAATGGTCATGTATCAAAATGATGCTTATTCATGATTTTGATGCAAATAGAAATCCAAAAATCTTACCTTGATAATTAGCAGGGGCACCTAATTTACCCAAATACTCCACTCCTGGGTGCAAGAATATTCAGCTCAATGACATTATTAATCCAGAATTGCAATATCTTCATAAATTTAACCAACCTATGCCAGGTGTTGAAAGCTCTGTTCTCTGTTCAGTTTCTATTACTTCTCTTGAGTTCTTCATGATTTCTGAACCCATTACAGATTTATCTTTGGAATGAACTATTTTTTTTGTGAAGGGGACAGATGCAGACGGTGCACATTCAAGACGCCATCAGCCAAAATGAAGAATGCAATAACAATTGTTTAATGATTTGATGAGTAACCTGGAATTACCTTTCAGCAGAGTTCCACTACCTCCTGCCTCACCTTTTTCCATTTTTGCCATCAAATTTTGAGGAACATGGGATTGAACTGGAATTGTAATTAAAACTAAGGTGAGGAGGGTTTGAAGAAGCATGGCTGAATGAACGAGCCGCTTGGAAAGACTTGGCAAGGAAGCTAAACTTCTGCAGCAGCTGGGATTTAGTTATGGAAACAATGTGCCGGTAGCCAGGAACGAAACAGACATACGGTTTCTTGAACAGAATGAAGGCAGCTTTATAAACTTGGCCAAAAGCACTGCATGTCTCCCAAAGACCAGGGGTGGTCACTGTGCATCTCAAGTAAACCTAAATTTCAAAGTATGTATGATGCAATTTTTCACATATTTCAGGTGTCTCGTTGAGGAAGGTTCGGCACGCAGCCAGATACTTCGGACATAACTGAAAGTCCTGAGGAATTCAATCTGTACGCACCCAGGATCAAGTGTTTGACTGGGCCGAGGTAGGGACCAAGATAAGGCTATTGCCACTCGGCAAGTGTGAGGGATGATCTTAACCCGACTAAACTGTACCGACATGGAGCGAAGAAAAACCGGCTCGGTTTGGTAAAGTAAAGTGTTGTTTTTGACTTTTTTCGACTCGACGAAATGCCAATCTGAGGGAATGTGAATACCCCTGACAGAGTATTTGCCTTTCTGACAGAGAGAATGACTTGTAAACACAAAAGTTAAAGGGTGAGTAGACAACTCCGTCGTCATGCTAACGGTGCTCACATCACGGGTAAGGGTGAACCGTGACTCACATCAATATTATAATATACTGTGCAAGATTTATGTAAGGGTGCAAGCCATAAGTGAATCATGTCACAGAGTAAAACAGGTCCTATAGCAGCAGTAATCCAATCTCCTCATGACAGGACCCTGGAAAGCCCCTATATATGTCAGTAATGAAAATGTATGAATTTTTGGCCAAAAATCCCAAATGATACTCACCAAAAATGTATGAATGACCATTTTTTCCATGTAGGTTACTCACCTGAAATGTATAAATGTTTGATCAATTAGGAGGTTTGACAAGTTTTTTACATCTTTTCTCACTCTTTTCTGCATTTTTTTGGGATTTGAGATGTTAGAGGTGGGAATATGGCCAGAAGAAATCCATGAGGTATCATTTCTCTTGGTATCTGGCCAAAAAAATGAACAAAAATCACTATATGGGGTTGGGGGTGGGCCATCCGCACCCCCAGCCCCCCATAATCCCGGATTCCCCCTCCCCCAAACCCGCACCTTGGTGGAAAGGTCACTCATGAAACGTGTGTGAATGGGCTTGAAAAATGTATGAATATTGGCAAAATCCAGGATTTTTCGTTACTGACATATATAGGGGCTTGCCAGGGTCCTCTCATGACGCCATAACGGTCACTTTTTGATACACACCCAGGGACGAGCAAATAACGTGGGCTGGGTGTTCCCATTTCTCCCATAGGCGAGTTTGATCTTAGGGTTACGGTTACGCTGAGCAGCTGTGGGACAACCTTGAACCCGACCAGAGAGGTAGTAATATACTTGGAACTTTGAACCTGTGAATTATGTGTAGACTGTTCAGAAGCATCTGCTTGGTCAAAGTAGACAGTCAAGCATTACAGTAGTTCTTCTTTCTCGATTGTGGCTAGTTAATCCTCAAATGTAAACATATTCCCCCCATACCTGTCATTCCAGAATCCTCAAAAAGAATAATCCAATCTCATACAGTCTTCAAACTGCATTGCTGATAAATATGTGATGGTCTGACTGAATTTTTGTAAAATCCTATTACACTCCTCAAAAGCTCCCCCAGTCCAAGATAGAAAAAAACCTTGCTTGTATGATCTTACACATTATTTAAAACAAGATCAATTTCCTGGCCTTTTCTAGTTTTGTGGTGTGGAGGAAAGTGATGTTGGGCTGAGCAAGAGTTGGTGCTAGTGGGCTTAATAGAAACATGACATTCCACCCTGTGGCAAGCTGGCTCTGTTGCGACTGCACACAATGAAACAGCACTCAATCTTCCAAAATAGGGTACTTTTATAGATTTGGGAGTTCATATTATTTTTCCACAAAAATCAAGCTGAGTAGGGAGTGGAGAAATAGCTGGAATTGACCTGGTATATCTGTCAAGGAGGTCATTATTTTTCCTGGTGTGCAGGCTGGAGGAATGACCTTTGCACTCTAGCCCACAGAATCTAGCTTTGCAGGTTTTTCAATGAGCCCTTTAGATTAAGAGGCAGTTTTCCCAGCCAGGTGTGTGCACTGTGAGTGAACATGATCTGATATCATGAGCTGATTTGAAACTGATTCAGAATGTGAGATTTGAGTGGACTCGCAAAAGTTGACCCAACACCTGCCCAGTCAGCTTCGAGCATCGGGATCGTGGCTATGTACAGGCTGAGAAGGCTGAAGAAAGGGTGGGGGCTGGTGGAGGCTTGGGAAAGAGAACAAAATAGAAGATCATCAGGGTCCCTTGTACGCACCTCCACCCTGCCTCCGTCCGTTTGACCTAGAATACTGGGGTGCACTGACGCGCTTCAAAGGAGAGCTCGCCGACGCGGTCGTCGGCAGGAAAATCGCATGTAGGCTTATCAAGGCAAAACCATTGTGGTTCATCATCTAATGTTTCAGGAACATTGGACATACTGGGTTTTCCAGTTGCATTCGGTGTTCCATTCAAGTTTCTGTGCATGGAGATGAAGCGAGATCATGGATCCTCATCATTCACCATTCGCCTATTGTAGTTCATAGATCGCATTCTATAGCCTTTTTTTTATCCAATCTTACAAGCCAATCTCAGGTCATCAACCGAGCGCAATTCCTCCGACACTCATGGTTCTCTTCTCCCTGCACACCCTAGGTACGAGCTAGAAGGGAAACTAACAAGAGATTGCAGTTTCCTTTTCCTCGTTGCGCAGCTTGCACCATTCACCAGAAGCGTGGAGAATAGGTATTAGGGGATCAGCGGCCATTAAGTTATCAGGATTCAACTGGTATGTGTGTACATACAGTCCTACAGACAAGAGGGCGGAAGTTCGTGGCATGATCGCCACGAGTCGGTCAGGATTTCAGTACTCTGAGAAAAGCCTAATGTGTTTTTCATCTTTGCATTCTTTACGCCCTTGCTGCTATTCACCCTTTAGAAGATAGACCTACGTCGAGAAGTCTCAGTTGTTCACCTTCCCACCCAAACTCACCCAACCGCGCATTCCTGGAATCAAGCTTGCTGGGAGTTATGTAACGAGGGATAAAAAACTCAGCGTGAGTGCTGCCAAGTTCGCGTTATTTACGATTCTTTTTCAAGCCATCAAAATTTGGTGGATCCTGCGCGCATATGTGTCACAGAACTACCACCTCAGATGATCCACTTGCGGTCCCTTCCGAATTCCATCCAGGTGTCATATTGAGAAGTGATTTTTTTAAGCTTCTTTCCTCCTGACTTGAAGAGGGCATTTGAATACGCGTCTATTAAGGTTACACACCAGGATTTTATGCTTGGCAGCAGTCTCGACTGCATTCAAAAAACACGTCGATTCGTCAGACCAGGTGCATTGCCTCTGCTCAGCTTCCTTCGGTCTGCCAGAGTCGTCCCAGAGGCTGTTTATGGTCTCCTCAGTCGTTGACAGATTGGATGTTTGCCCAGTTTCCATTTCCATACCCCTTCATCCCAGACTCCAGTTAAGGAAACCCTGAGAAAAGTTCGGTTGTTGGATAGCAGAACCTGATCAAGTTCAGCTTGCGATTATCCCTTCATACGCCTAGACAGTAACTTCCTCCGAAATCTCCTTTCAAAACTCATCCGCCTTCGAATCACTCTTTCCCGTCGCGCATCTTGGACAATCAAGGACATCGAGCATTTCTCAGAACAACCACCATTCATCAATTAGCTTTCTGTCTCTCATCACAATCAATCTCTCGGCGCGCGTCTGTGTATAACTTATCAAGAGCAATCGCCTGGCGCAATCGAAAATTCCAACGCGCAGCCGAGAATAATTGTCGAGTGTGCGCATGATCAACTCCCCGGACCTGCGATCCAGAACCTTGAACTGAAAGACTCGCGCAGGGGATGGGTCGATTTGGGAAGCTTTTGCATCGCACCGAGCGGCATGGAAATGCGAGATCTGCGACTCCGAATGAGAACAAGCATGCCAAAGAAGTCGAATGTCTTCCCTATCAACAGCCGCGTCAAGTCATCAAAGCCAAAGAATTCTGCAACTCGTTTTGGGGAGAAGAAGGATACGAAATCCTGATTGAAAAGACGAAGATGTCCAGCAAGATGCTGGAGGAGCTGAAGAACTGGTACAAAGAAAGAGCGCTGATTGAAGCAGATTATGCCAAAAAATTACAGAAGTTAGCCAAGGCCAATTTATTCCAATTGATCAGATACGAGAGTGATGGGGTCCACCTGGGACTGGACAGTCTCCGGGAACTCACCGCCAAATCTGCGCACTGCCACGCTGAATTAAGCGGCACGTTCAAGACCAGCTTGGAAGCGAAAACAATGGACTTCATCAATAAACGTGATGGCGTTCGAAAGAATGTGCGTGGTGGTCTTTTTCCCGCCATCGCCGAGAGGGGCTATCGGTAGCTCTTCAACTTCATTTTTGACGCCAGTGATTCTGACGGGTTTTCTCCATCCTCCTCATGACAGCCGCAAGCTTCGATTGAAAAGCTACACAAGAGAACAACAGAGCTACGGGTATTACAAGAAAAGGTGCTACTTACTCCAAATACTACTTGTTCCTCCAAAGGTTTCTTGACGTTGGCTTATACTCCGTCGTATCCCTCTCAAAAACATCACGGGTGAATATTGTCCCATTCTAGGCACGCAAGAAATTCGAAATAGATGCGGTTGCAGTCAGTGGCTATTCAGCGCAAATGCATCTTGTGCAGGGCAGGGAAATGGACAAGATTTCGGCGAAACTTGACAAGGCTCAAGGGAGCATCGGGATTACTGGTGAGCTTCGAGTATTCAACTGATTTTGAAAACAAATACCACAAGCCATTCCGCTTTGCCAACTTGTTGATTATCCCTCATCTAACAGAGAAGGATTACCGGGTACTCACAAGAAACCTGGAGGAGACCACTGAAACCTGGAACTTGCAATGGAAATCTTTTTGTGATGTGGGCTCGGCTCATTTGTTTCCCAGAATGCGCAACACTTCAAGATGAGGAAATGCCCGCTGCACAAACTGACCTCATCATCTGATTTTATCTCTTTCGCTTGGAAAATGACTTATTCGATGTAGTTGACGCAAGACTTAGAGGAAGATCGGATCGACTTTGTGCGCAGTTCGCTCTGGGATTTCGCCAATGCCCTTTCCACTATCTGCATGCTTGAAGACGAGGTGAGTAAAAGAAACCATCATTATCTTCATGTTCTCCTTGTAATTCTATCCTGGATCAAGCTGACGATTTCTTCTTCAATACTTACGCAACTTCAATAAATAAAAACGATCCGCTACTTCACCTCCTGCACCTCATACATTTGTTTCTCCTCAGCATTCTGAGAATTTGCGCAAGGCCGTCGAGCGATGTAACACGACACAGGACGTGGTCAAGTTTATACAGCAGGCCGGCACGGGCCAGGATCTTTACGGTATGTCTACGGACAATAAGAGCTATGAGACCATAAAAGTATGCTTATGTTGATGCTTCCGGGAAAACTTCCCTGCGGATAGTTGCGCCAGGGTATATCGACTATCCAAAGGGAATGCACGAGGACCCTAAGCTGATCCAGCGCAAGTATCCGAGACAGGAGCTTGCAAACTTCGCAAGGAATTCTTGCCGGGATGGACAGGCGTTGCCGCTCGGGACTCCCAGTATTATTTCCGACCTGACGCTTGCGATCGAAGCCGGGCGGACGACGGGGGCGTCGTCGCCGAACCACTCCCATCCGAGACAGACTCCGGAGCCTCATCCTACCGCACCTACTGTCCATCAAGCCAAACAGCATTTGAAGCGAGGGGGGAACATTGCAGACGTGGTGGCCACCAATTCCCTCTCCAATAATACTCAGCCGTTCCCCGACATCGCGACTCCGACCCATCGGTCCGTTCAGTTGCATCCCGACCCGGTCGTCGTCGACGAACACCGCCCGTCAATCCCCTATCGGCCCAAGCATCATGACTCGTTCCACGGCTCCGGCATCCTGCTCAACCCGCTTCTCCATGCCCCTCACCAACCACAATGCAAACCGTTACCTTATAACCGTCCTCTGCCTCCCGAGCCCAAACCTATTCAACCTGTTGCCACTTGAGTATCACCCTCCACAATCAACATCTTGATCTCAGGTTCTCCCACCTCACAGCTCCCTCCTTCTCCTCATCGCTGTATAAACCTTGTGTGTATGTACATTTTCAAAAGCATCTAACTCACTCCAAAACTCGAATTCTCTGTCAATCCGGTTCCATCTATTGTTTTGGTATCATTAGTAGTTCCTCTGTAATAAGAATACCTGGATGGCACATCTTCGCAACAAGAATCAAAGATTGACCTCCACCCCACCTTCTCCTATGTCTCTCTCCCTCTAAAGCGCAGTATGTCCTGCTCTCACACCTTCGTCCATCCATGTTCTTGTATTTCCTCTTGTCCTGCTCCTTCTACATATTGAATTTTTCTACACCATCCCACTAACATCTGGACATTCAAAATTATTATGTCCAAACGCCTTGTTCTGTGCAATCCTTGCAATCATCTATAAGAGACTCTTGTTTTACAAATGTTAACAATCAACTGAGAATCCTCATTGTGTGAATGTGAAAAACCAAGCATGATGTTTTAGTTCTAGCCTCTCAAAAGCACAAAAAAAAGACACTTAGTTTTGTCGTTTAGTGGAAGTACAGAAGGGGAATCTGTTCTACGGTTCAAGTCCATAACTCGCGAGTCAGGTATCTTATATATAAATATGGGGATATTTGATAACGATAGAGGGATTAATTAAAAAAAAAAAGAAAGTGGTACAAAAAGGAGCAGTGAAGTTTGTCTAAATCAGGAATTCGGCGAGGATAATATTCAATTCGATTCATTTTATTTCATAGCCATGACGTAGATGAGCAAATACAGAAAAGACTGATGACAGATAACTTAAGCCACATAAGGGAACCAATTTACCCAAAAGAAGGAGACGCCTGAAGAAAAAGAGATGTGTATGTGCAAGATACACAATCAAATGGGCGGCGGAGGAGGCAGCGGACGATCGATGAGATTAACCCGAGGCAATGGAGCATATGTCTTATTCTCTGGGTGGTGTGGTAGAATTTCACGACTTTTTTGCAAGTCTATGTTTGGATGCGTGAGGCTTTGATGGTCAGTCGATGGGTGATGATTGGGTTGAGGCCTGCTGTGGGGTGCTGCTGTGGGCGGGGAATGTTGAGGCGGCTGATAGCTTTGCTGGTGGGACGGATATCCGGGACCAGGCTGGTTAACAAAGTTAGTCGAGTCGCGGAGTAGCAACCGCTGGTGATGATGCAAGCTGTCGGCGGTCAACTCGACGGGCCTTCCCGGTTTGATAGAGCCCGAGTTTTGCAAGCTGCTATTCAGACTCATGCTCGCCACCGCGTCGGCAATGGCCCCGCCGCGCTTGATTTTATTCTTGTGTTCCCATGCTGTAGGAGCGTTCCTCCCGTGGGTATCTGCCACCGGTGCAAGCGGAGGGCCGGCTTGGATGGACTGTACCATCCCCTGCAGAGGCTTACTCAGCGCTACAAGCGTCGTATCTTCTGGTTTCCGTGTCGACGTTCGGATGAAGTTGGCCGTCAGCACCGTCACTGGTCGCGGAATTTCCCCTGCGATGTAGTTGACAAAGCTCGGCGCAACTACATACATATGCCCCAAGGATTGTTCCATGAGTTTTGTGGAATGGGTTTCTCTGATACTGGGCATGAATTACTTACGACTGTATTCATTGCCCGTGGCTGCGTGTCGGACATAACTTCTCACATCTTTACTCGCCTCACAATGTTCAAGCGATTGCCGAATGTGTTCACATTGCTGGACAGTAAAAGGTGGGATCTTGCTGGTCAGTGCGTGTTCCTCGAAGCCTGAAGGATTGAGGCACCGTGAAAAATGGGATTTACCTCGTCGTTAGCAACACATATGGCGGATACAGCATTGGCATAATCCCAAAAGGTGTTTCGGACGAAGTCGATCCGATCTTCTTCCAGGTCTTGGGCCAACTAGACAGTTGAGAGTGATCAGGTCTGAGCAGGCTCTTGTGTTGATTCATGGAGGACTTTTTTTTAAGTCACTCACATCACAAAATAGTTTCCATTCTGTGTTCCACTGGTTGATGGTATCCTGCAGGTTTTTGTTATGAGTACGGTATTCTTTCTCTGTGATCGAAAAGATATGTGGAAAAACGCAAATACCACCATGAGCTCTTGGTAACAAAAAAAAAGTGGGCTTTGAATCGCCCGTGTGTGTGTGTGTGTGTGTTTTGGCTTACCCGTGACCTTAATACTCATGTTGACTTTGTCGAGCTTGTTGGAAACCTTATCTGAATCCCGACCTTGGACCAGCTGGAGTTGGGTGACATATCCATTGGTGGCGATCGCATCCGATTCGAACTTCCGTCTAGCCTGAAGTTATTCAGCACATTTAATTCAGCAGAGAGAATCAGTTTGCCGTGGGGGAGATTCCTGATATCAGAAAAAACCCCGACATGAAGGGTACAAACCTTTTCATGAATCACGTGTAAATCCACGAGTATTTTGCGTAATTTTTCTACCGTAGCTTGAGGCTTTAAGCAAGCAAATCCAAGCATGACAAGGTTAAAAAGGGCCCAAGCTGGATGATGAAATGGGTGTGAGGAAACCAAACACACATTTTTCTTGGCTGAATCACGCGTATTGATAAAAGTGTCGAATTTTCCATACAGGGCCGTCCTGAACGTGCCAGACAATTCGGCATGACAATGCGCCATTTTCTCGGTGCTTTGACGGACGGACTCAAGGGCCGCCTTCAAGCCGTTAGGTTCGTAGTTTGCAGTAGCTTGACTCAAGACGGGCGATTTGCTGAGCCTGAATAGTTTTTTCGAGTACTCCAGTTCGATCGCTGAGCGTTCCTTGTACCACGTCTTGAGGTCGTCTAGCATTCTGGAGGACTGCTTGACGCGAGACATCAGCACTTCATATCCGATGTCTCCCCAGAACGCGTTGCAAAAGTCTTGGGACTCGTACGGCGGATGATGCGGTGCTTGAGATCGGTGGACATGAGGGCTGCTCGCTGCATCGACTTGGAGTCGCGTCGGACTGGATGGGCCGTGATGATAAGCGTGTTCCTGTGAGCCATTGGGGAATTGGGGATGCGCTTTGTTGAACAGGTTTGCGAGTCGCGCCATCCGAGCCGAGCGAGATTTGAGGGTTCCCGGTCAAGTAATTCCCGAAGGTGTGCTGTCAGACTCTCAGAGTGGCCTGCATTCATCAGCATGCGTCCGTGTCATATTCAGAGGAGCGTGTTTAACTTTCTCCACATGCACCGAAACTTCGAAGGGAAAGGTGATATCCAATTTCCATAAAACTTCCACAATCTCAAATCATGTATCCAACGAGCAACAGTCCCTCTACGTCACGTATCAACCCACCCTCAGCATACCAACCAGCATCACCACACCACCAGGCACCAGATCCAGATAATCCCAGTCAGTCTGCTTCCAAAGTGGCCAGTCCTTCACCGCTTGGTTGCTACCGTCGTCGAGGCCATCTGTATCGAGGCCATCGAAGCCGGAGCCTTATCGTTGAGGACCTGGATGAGTTGACTGAGTGGCGCGCCCGTCAGCGCACCTTCGATGGTCAGTCTTTATCGTCATGGGATCAGTCCACCACCTTTTTTTTATATATATTTCTGCCTTTGTTTTTCTTCGCTGGAAAGCTGACTTGTGTGGCTGATTGCCTCGCGCCGTAGGCGCCTACCTGCGGAGCGCGTTAGGGTGCTCATTCTTCGCATTGACGATCACCAAGATGTTCCGAAAAGACTTATCCAAGAGTCCGTCCACTTCATCCCTACGATGAATGTCAACCAGCAAATCCTCAGGTTGACAGCATATTTCCATCTCTTTTTTCTTCTCGGGGTGATGCGTATTTCCAGTTGGTCTAGAATTCGCGGTCCTGGCTCTGTTGATACTAAGCATATCTTACATCCGGCGGCGAAGATTGAACCACGATTTTTCGGATGCCCATGTCCCTGTGCCCCCTCGATCCTTGCCGAACATCGCTGCCCCGAGGATATGGGGGCGAGAGTATCGAACCCCCGGTGATTTCGTGCTCCTCTTGGGCGCCGCTATGGCCGCTATTCAGATCAGTCTTATCTTCCTATTCGTAAGCTTGGATTGACATCATTGTTGGATAATACATTTTTTGGCGAAAGATAACACGTCAGCATCTGTATTGGAGAATAAGCGTTGCTTGGATGTCGGGATATCTCTATCATCTTGAGGTCTTCTTTCAAAGCTTCAACTTTTTTCCAAGATTCAAGTAACTATCACTTCACATCCTCCAAACATCTCCGCCTCACATGCAGAGGACAGTTACCGTTTCTACTGCACGTCTATTTCCTTTCATTGTTATACCCTCATTGCGTGAGCTCTATCCCAACAACTGGTTCTTACTCCGGAATCCTTGTCACTCTTGTATTTTTCACATTCCTCCTTCTACCGAATTTCCTTTTCCACTCTTCTACCCATGTCTTGGCACCAATACTATTTCCCTCTATGTACGACTGACACGTTTCTCTGACAAACTCTTGGCTATTTATAAATGTATAGGTTGAGCTCGTTGAAATTTTCTTATCAGCTTGTTTGAATTTTTCTTTGGGTGAGGTCTTGTCCTTTGGAGCTGGCCTCATACACACAGAGACTTAAAAGCGCGCTATCAACTGGTTGATGTGGTTAACTTCTGATGCCCTTCTCACACTGTTATTGCCGTCGAAAATTCACGCACGGGACTCAATTCCCAGCAATCTCTTTGAGATCTGATGCCCTCCGCATCTTGAATCCCAGTATTTACTACCTAGCTCAATTGTTTACAGTTTCATTTCATGGCATCTGGGTCAGATTTGGTGGGTAACTATTTTGGATTCTAATAGATAAACCCCAATCAAAATATAGATCTTTCCAGTCAGAAAAACTACCATCACCTCCAATGCCTGGGTATTTTGATTGGGCGTTCTCTAAACCTCCACGGGCGGCCTGACCCGACACGCCTGGGCCAGGAAAGCCGCGTTGGCTTTCATCAAGACGACGAGAAACACATTTGATTTGGTTCTGCTGAGTCGCTGTTTTTCGATTTGCAGCAGCAAGGAGTGTAGCAGCGGGAAGTTGGAGAAAGCGCGTTTTGAGGTCGCTATCGCCAAACGTGTGTCGTATGCAGTCAACGGGTTTTGATTTAAGACCGACCATACCTTCTGTGGTGACGATGGTTAGCAATAGAATGTGTGATAACCAACCAGCTTCAATTCTGGGGCTCGCTCAGGTAACAAGAAATGAAATAGGAACTGTAGACGGGGGGCATGATATTGTGAAATAAATATGTCCGCAGGAAACCTTACAGCTGAGTGAGGTTGAAGGAGTGATTTCCTCGATAGGAATTGCCTCGGTTTGAGTACGTCTCCAACATCCCAATGTAAGCTCCGTAGTTGAACGACCGCCGAAAGACGCTTTTCACTGAGGACCAAGTCTGTCCTCGCGGCACGCCGTACTGCGCACAGGGACACAGCCTCGCTGAAATGCCGGGCAATGTGACTCGTGACGTTGATCTCGCAGTGAATACCGTTTTTGAGGCCGGTAAGGGGAGTCAACTCAGACTCTGGACTCGCTGACATTTTTAATCCTGTCTCCCATCACAAAACATTGCCAGGTAAAAATCTGTAAGATTAAAACCTATTCGGTCCCCAAAAAATATCTGTTTTCTGAAATCTGATAGTAACTTCAAGTTTGTCAGAATCTCTTCCCCCTCATTTTGCTCTCTTGAATTCAGCACCTCTTCCATTGGCTTCCAGGTATCGACCGGAATAAAATGAGGAAAAACACCTTAAGTCTCTTCTTCCTGATAGTAAGCGTTTCTTTTTATTAAGGGAAATTTAATGATCTTTTTATTTACTGACCAAAAGATTCTTCCGTGTGGCAGCTTGTGAGCGTAAACAGAATCAATGCTCCTGCTGCGTTACCAGAAAAGGTTGATGCAGTTATTGCTGAGGACCCACTGGCACAAAGCGAATGCAATAACAAAGTCTCATCAAAGAGAAGTGGTGATTTGAAAGCCCAAGATCATGTAAGCTTTTCGATATTAGGACAAAATGTGGAAAAAGACTTTCCGTGTATTCCTTTATTTAGATGTGCATCTTTTTTCAATGTGGAGAATGGAATGATACACTCATTTACTAACTGAATGATTCTTTCTGGTGGCAGCTTGTGATTACAAACACAATGAAGGCTCCGTTGCCAGCTAATCTCGTCAAACCTGCTTCTGAGGGCCCACAATGCAAGTGCTTAGCCAGTTCCTCAGAGAAAGCTTTAGATTTGGAATCCCAAGATCATGTGAGTTTACTCTTTCCAGAAGATGACCGGGCTGTGTATGAAAAACTGATGTCCCCAACCTTTTAACTTGACCTTTGGATTTCTGTCAATCTGTCCACAAAATTTTTTATTAAACATGATTCAACAAGCAGAAAACCTGCCCTTCATGCAGTGAAAAGATTGGTAAAACTGCGCATGAATCATCTATTCAAGGAATATCAAATCCAGCCTTAGTGCATGGAGTAAGGAAGGATTCAGACTGTTCTTGTACGGAAAAGTTAGTTTGGGGGGTATTTATCATTTTTTGGATTTGTTTCTTTGCTTTCATGAGATGAACTATGAGAGTTGTTTGTCCTGCTATCAAGAGAAATCAAGAAGAGATTATTTGTCTTAACCTACCAGCCTTTTTGCTGCATTGTAGAAAATGAGAGAGGCTGTGATGAAGTCTGTCAATCTGAGGTTGATTCAGTCTATCCATCTTGTTGATATTTGATCTCTTCCCCCCAACTTTTAAACAAACTAGAGTTTAAGGCGGCTTTGCCGCTGCAGGTTGTTGAATGATTCTTGCGCTTCCAGTTTGACTTTTCATACTCTCAAACAGTCTTCATCTGAGATTGCCATATCTTGCTTCATATTTTGAGCTATTGACTCACCATAAACACATAGGCAAACAGGCCCAAATTTACCCAACTCAGACAATATGCTACCTCTTCAGAAGCACGTGCCATCAATGTAAGAAGGAGAAACATGGATGCCTTGGGTGAGAGATTTGTGGGTTGTTCAATGACCAGATAGACCTTCTGTCAGCCTGAGGACCAGAGGATTGATGCTCTGCGCAAAAAAGAGGGCCAATTGACTGCAGTCTTACTTAAAATTCAGCCCCACCCCAGAGTGTGAGACAAATTTTTTACTTTCCAAACAGGTTTTTTGAGATGTGCAGCAATTTCACCTTATCATTGGATGTGGGCCCATGATGAAAGCCTGGATGGAAAAACAAAGGAAACAAATGCACACCAGTATTACCATGTCCAATCAAAGTGATCATCAGCAACCACTCACAATTTTTTCCCCTATGGAGACACATGGAGTTATTGTGGATTCAGTACTCTGTCTTCATCTCTTCTGAGCTGATGGAACAGATGATGACAGGTGAAAAATGACCTTGGGATACCTTTCCTTGAGCAATCTGGATTGTTGAGGACCAATGTTTGGGCTCATCTGAGCCTTGGTGTGGAGCGCCCGGTGTTTTGGCTCATCTGAGCCTTGGCATGGAGCTGGTACAAGCTGAGGCAGCAGATATATCTGCTTGTTGTGCTGGCACCAGCTTGGTGAGCAGGTATACCTGCTTGTTGGGCTGGCACCAGCTCGGTGAGCAGGTATACCTGCTCTCTGGGCTGGCATCAGCTTGGTGAGAAGTTATACCTGCTTGCTGAACTGGGACCAGCTTGGTGTGGAACAACTCTGTGGGGGGAGATAGAGCTTGGAAGTCAAATAGATAACAAAAACTACTAATGTAATTTGAACTAAGGGTGCTGATATAAGAGCTTCCTTCCTGACTAATGCTGAGGTAGAGTTGCACTTCCTCAGAATTTGTTGACCATCATCTTGCTCTCCAGAATCCAGAACTTCTTCTTCCAGCTTCAAGTATCAATTAGAATAAAATGGGGAGCAAGACCCTCTGTTTATTCATCCTTCTAGTAAGCATCTCCTTTAAATATGGGGAATGGAATGCTCCATTTATTTAATAACCAAATGATTCTTTCTGGTGGCAGCTTGTGAGCGCAAACAGAATAAATGCTCCATGGGAAGCCAATATTGGTGAAGCTAATTCTGAGGCTTCAGGAGGCAAATGCTTGGCGAGTGATTCAGAGAAAAGGTTTGATTCGGAAGCCCAAGGTCATGTAAGTTTCTAGATATGAGAATAAGATGCGGAACCAGTGTCTCTGTCTGTTCCGTCTCCTAGTGAAGGAATTTCTTTCCAATATGTGGAATGTATCCATCCATTCATTTACTCAATAAATTATTCTTTCCTGTGGCAGCTTGTGATTGAAGCAAACAGAAATAATTTTCCTGCTTTGTTTCCACCCAATCTCCATGAAGCTGATTCTTTTTCTGAGGCCCTGCCCTGCACATGCTTACCCAGCTTCTCAGAGGGAGATTTAGATCTGGAAGCTCAAGTTCAGGTGAGTTTATTTTTTCATAAAATGAGTCAATCATTAAGCCATTTATGAGAAAACTTCATTTCAAAAGCTGGTAATATGAAATTTTTGATGGCTCTTAATTCCTCTACTATTTTTTATAAAACGTGAACAATGTCAAAAAAGGAATAAAGCCATATCTGTGAAGAGATTAATGAAATGGAACCACAAATTCAAGAAATTGATGAAACAGCACCCCAAATTCTTCTTGAACCATCTACTCAGACAACAACAGATCCAACCTCAGTGCAACAAGAAGAGGATCCAGAATGTTCAAATGGGTAAATTGTTGGTTATATATGTTTTCTTGGCATTTTTCTATTTGTCTTTTTCTCATCAGGACCTTAAATATGTAATTTTTGCCGTCCTGCTTTTGAGAGTAATCAAGAAGTTTTTAATTTTTCATATTTTTCACACTTTATGTTTATTTTGCTGCAATTTTTTTTTTCTTTTCCTGAAAAACAACCAAAGGTGTTGTGACAAGATCTCTTCAAGTTCAACTGATAATAATTCAGTATCTCCATGATATTATCAAAATTTGATCTTTTTTCCCTCAAAACCATTCAATGATATCTATAGTTCTTGGCTTGAACCAACTCTTAAAAATCTCATAATGAGTGTTGCCTGAGTCTTCACTCAAACTAAGCTTGGATGAGCAGTGACTGTTCATCATTCAAAGTCACTGCACATCAAAAGCAACACTGGAGTAAAGACTGAGTACCCTGCATGTCAATTTTCAAATTGCAGCAGTTGAGCAAGATTTTCTTGTAGTGTAACAGAATCAGTCAGGACTTAGATGGTCAAACCAAACTGTAACCTAAGACATCCCTTGCAAGACCCCATCCTTGGTGCGCAAAGAAACAACATCCCCGCTGAAATTGTCAGCCCTAAACACCTAGTCTACATACATAGTAAAACAAGGGCCTAAGAAGAATTTGTAGCTAAATGGAGGTTTAAATATGCACGCCTTGTTGAACCAATGACTTTCTGAACTTTTGAGCAAAAGGGAAGGAGGGAAATGAGACATCAATTGAGCTCACTAGAAAGGCTCTGGTATTCCAGAAAAGAAGGTGAAGCAAAGATGATCTTATTATTCAATGTAGTCTTTTGAGCTCAAGCAGACTAAATACAACTGTTGAGTTGTGGCTGTAGAAATAAATAAAAGATTATGATGAATAAACATTTCAATACTATCTTACAATGCACATAAAGACTAGTTTGACTAGAATTAAAATATTATCCAAGGTTGTATGAATACACAGTGTGACTAACCTGGACTAAAATGTTTAATAATGTAGGAAGGAAAGATTCTGTTGAGAAAAATTATAGATGGAAAAGGAATGATTTTGGAATGAGTAGAGAAGAAAAAGAGAATTTCAACACACCTAAGTGCTATTTTCTGTTTTGAAAATACAGTCTTGTCAAAATAGTTAGCCTGAGAGCATCTCCATCGCGGACAGGTCCCTTTCCCAAGTCTACAGACCCGGGGGCCAGGTCGAAAATTGCGGACCCATTGCAGTCCCTGTCTGCATCCCTATCTTAGAAAATTCATTGTTGCTGGAATCTGGTTTCACGAGTGGGAACCCTTGTGAAACCCCTCATTACACCGCTCACACCCGCAAGATGATCCTATCAATAGGGACTACCAGTGTGTGTGGCAGCACTTTTGGGCTGCAGATTGGCTAGCGCGGTCCACAAAAAAGCAATCTAGGGCCCGGGGGGAATCACAGCCCGCAGTGGAACTGCTCTGAGAAGTCCAAGAGAAATCCCTGAAGTGCACCACGGGTGCAAAATTCAAGTGGGTAGACATTGGTCCTGGCCAGATATTAAATCTCACTGGCTCTGCCCTGAAATGGCGTTGGGCAGGCCAATGGGGTGGCTTGGCCATTCCGACCCAGTCAGCTCTCCCATCAGCCCCCCTTAAATGACAGGATGGGCGGCCTCCCTTTATGGCCGTTGGAGGCAAGGTGGTGGGCCTGCCTACAGGTCAGCCAACCCTGTTGACTTGGTCTGTCAACTGGGTTGGCTGACGCACAAGACAGCCACAAAGCAACCTGCCCAAGACGGCAAGCCAACCTCACCAAAAGTTCAGTCTGTAAAAGATTTTGAAGATGTGATTGATGACCTGAAAAGAGCCGACACACCAGAAGAGAAATGTAAGAACAACTCAAGGAAAGAGGATGAAAGAGAACAAGTCAAGGAAGTGCCAATATAGAGACTCCAGAGGTTGGTCAATGAGTGGGGATTGAGGAAGAACTGAGAGATGATGGAGGACGGAAACTCAGGAAGAGACTAACTTAATCAAGTCCCTCTGCCTTCGCCCCGCAGGGCCTCCGAAGGAGGCCGCAGGGGACATTAGCCGTAAGTCCCTCCTTCGGAGGCCCTGCGGGGCCCACCTGCCCTCCGAATCCAGGAGGGGCTTCATTAAGTTAGAGGAAGAGAGCGGCTTTAGCAGGCGAGTTGACTTGAAGTGATCCTGATTAAGGTCGGGGCGGGGCGCCCTTGGCCTATTTCGGGGCCAGCAGAGGGCGGCTCGTCCCCGCGACCCGCATCGGCCCGCCGTCCGTCTGCACCTGTGGTATACATAGTCATGTGTGACTTGTGATGTCGAGCTCGGAGTTCCAAGGCTGGTGGGGCAGTGTTGTCTCACTGAAACTTTTCCTGCCTCCATTCACGAAAGCTTGGCTCAGTCATGTATCAAAAACATTTGCACTCCCAACTCATATCTCTGCGGGAACCCAAAAAAAGAAAAGAACCAATTCAACCTTATCAGAATTTATCAATCATCATCTAGTCTTCCTGAATACAACACTTTTTTCAACTGGCTTTGGGGATATCACCTTGAGCCTTCAAAACCCATAATGATGGGGAAAACGACACTCTCCGCTTATTCCTTATTCTTGTTAAGTGTCGCTTTCCAACGGCTGGAATGATCAAATCATGAACTAACCAAGGGCATTTTTTCTGCTGGCAGCTTGTGAGCCACTCCTTAGGATTTTTCCATGAGAGGATCAATGCCTTTCGGCCATTGGAATGGATCAATAAAACTCGGGGCCCGCGCTACGAAAGCTTATCTAGTCCCTCAGAGCACATCTTAGCTCCTGAAACTGAACAGGATGTAAGTTTACTTCTTCCTAAAAAGATGTCCATTTTTTCTTTTCAAAAACAACTAACTAACGTTGACAATCTTCTATGTCATCTTTTGATCCATCTATCAAAAAAGCTCTTAGAGATTAGCAGAGGCACAGAAAAGAAGGAAACAGTAAATGGAACTCGGAGGCCAAGAGAGAAGAATGAAGCAGTTGGGAGTCTTCAGACTGAGGAATTGAGAGAATCTTCAGTTTGTCAAAAAGGGATTGAGCCGAAGGAAGAGGAATCTGGCATGCAAGAAGAAGAAACGCCATGTCACTTTGGAGTCATTGTGGCATTTTTTTGCGGCATTGCATTTTCGATTTATATTTTTTTTCTTTTGATAGTTTTTTTATTTAAAGACGTGGAATAAGTTGGTTACTCCTCCTGAAAGAAGGAAGATCATGCATGATAGTTGTCAATGTCAGCTGGCAAGTAAAACCCTTCTAACTCAGATATTGCAGCAGTCTGTACCAAAACCATTGGTACTACTTCTGATTTTACCCTGGATTTCAATTTTCTCACTCCTTTCAATGATTTTATTCTCAAAATACTTTGGAAATGCTTGCATCTAGTTATAAAGATTAGCATGTCTCATATATGAAGCTGTACTTCCTGAATACAATTTTCCCCCAAACTTTCATAGCAGAAGATAGAATTGGTGGAAGTTTTTTAATTGGACAGTCTGATAGTATTTCGATTGGATCGTACCTCGCATCATGTTGTGATCTTATTTTGTTAAAAATGTATCAGAAGAAAGTTCTCATCAAACTGTGGCCGGTGTTATGAACAGATCACAAATGATTTTCTCGAGGAGATGATAGCTCAGACTGAGTTTGGATGAAACTGGTTACATATTCAAGTAGGAACTGAAAACCATCACAGAAAAGCCTCCAATTAATTGTGACTCAGAGCGCTACAAAAAAACTCAACGTTCACCGCATCAAGGTGGCCGAGTAGCGGGAGGCCGGGGACGACCAATCATGAAAAAAAGAAATCCTCACACCAACACTTGAACAACGAGAGAAACACAAAAAAAATGTGGATCGTCAAAAAAAAAAAAAAGAACAGAAAAAAACAAAAGGGAATTACGTGCAAACTATAAATATCTAGTTATAATCAGCGAGAAAACAAGAGAAAGTGTCTGTCTCTGCATAAATATATGTAAAAGCTAAAATTTCGATTCTCATGATTATAATAACCTAACAAAGGGAAAAAAAAGAAAAGCGGTGGTGGGCTTGAGGTCGGGAAGAGTCGGGGATCACCGAGCCCACGAAACCTGCCACATGGCCGAACAAGCGCTCCCTTTCTCTCTCTCGAAAGAGAGAGGCAAGATTCCTGGGAAGAATACCCCACGCGTGAAGCCCAAGGGAAACGGGCCACGGCGACGACGACGAGGATCGGAGAGGGGGATCAGCTCTGGACGATGGTGTCGAGCCAGCGGCTATAGAGCAAGCTTGAGATGGGGTTGCGGGAGGGCTGCGGGAGGGAGGCGGGAGGGGGAGGAGGGGTAGGGGTAGAATCGACGGGGTGTTGGGTGTGGTTGAGGATGCTGGGGTTTCCAGGCCGCGACGCAGGATGGGGAGCTGGGTCGTCGCTATCCGAGTCCGAGCCGGCTTGGGAGCGGCGGGCGGACTGGCGGAGGAGCACGGAGGCGGCGGAGGCCGAGGGCGACAGCTGGTCCAGAGACACGTTCACACGCCGGAGCGGCTTGCCGGCTTCCTCCTTCTTGCGCCCCGCCCGTCTGCCCACGCTCGTCGCCGTCGCCGTCGCCGCCGCCGCCGACGCCCCGCTTGACCGGCTGCCGCTGCTGCTCATCGTCGTCGTCTTCTGCTTCTCCTGCTCAGCTACCACCTGATGGTCGATGATCGAACACACCGAGCTCGTCCGCGACGTCACCGTCGACATCCCATCGCCCTCGTGCCCATCATCGCGACTCTCATGCACAGGCAACAAGGACGAAGTGATGTGGGGTTTATGTCCGATTTCTCGACTGGTTACAGCCCACAAGAAACACCCCCTTTTTTTTCAATATCGAATGGTCCTCGCCGAACTCGGCAAGAGGGAAACCCCTGTTATTATAAAACTCACAAGAGGTCGATTTCCTGGACCAGCTGATTGACGAACAACCCGCATGAGGCGCCGGCGTCGATGTCGTGCAAGGAGCGGTACCCGTTGCGGAGCAGCTGGAGGGTGTCGATCTGGGCGGCGGCTGTAGAGGAGGCGTCGCGCTTGGCCGCGGTGAGATTCTCGATGCTCTGCGGCCGGCACACACGAAAAAAAAGACAGGCGAAGCACGTTTTGTAAGCCGTGTCCAAGAACTCTCGCAAGGGAAGGCAAAAGTGGGATTTTTTTTGGAGACTGACCTGGTCGAGCAGCGGCAGGACCACGTTCTCGAGGACCGCTAGCCCGAACGACGCGGCACCGGGCGGAGGAGGATGGGGCTTGATGCCCAACGGATGGCTGAACGGGTCGTGGGGAAGCGTGCGCTCGGGCGGGGGCCCGACGGCCAGGAAGCGGGAGCCGGACTTGGAGCTGACGGTGCGGTTGGCGTCCCATTCGGGCGTGTTATAAAAGCTCGAATCTTGCCGCACAGAGAGCTGCGCTAGTCGTTCCGTCAACGTGCTGGGCCGGGGCGGGCGCAGCGTCGTACTAGTAGTAGTAGCACTACTTATTAACCAAAAAAAAAAAAAAAAAAAAGAAGCTCCTGGTTACTACTCATGACGCCTTGCGGGCACAAGCAAAGAGGCGGTGAGAAAGAGGAGACATACGTTTCGACTGATAAGCCGGGCTGCGCGCGCAAAGAATGCACGGCCGAGAC
The DNA here is from genome assembly GCA_002873125.1 of Puccinia coronata f. sp. avenae. Taxonomy (NCBI): domain Eukaryota; kingdom Fungi; phylum Basidiomycota; class Pucciniomycetes; order Pucciniales; family Pucciniaceae; genus Puccinia; species Puccinia coronata. Next base: position 72,361 of record PGCI01000205.1, on the reverse strand, counting down.
CGTCGGGGTGGGGTTGAGGAAAGGCCGTTGTGAGGAGGGCAGATTGTGGATCTCGAGCGTTGGGGAGGAGGGGATGGAGCGGCTAAACTTGTTGAGCCGCGAGGGTTGGTGATGGTCAGTGGGCGAGGTCTCGGTGCTGCGGGCAAAGAAATGCTCGGCCTCGTAGAGCTCCAGATCTTCGCATCCTGCGGGGACACCATGCGTCATTCTGAGAGGAGAGGCCTCCATGGCTTTCTGGGCCTCCTCCAGCTCGTCTTCGTCCTCCAACTCTTCCGACGAGCTCTCGCGCCCATAGAGATGATCGGCCCTCAGCAGTAACCCTTCCTCGTGCTCTTCAATCTGTTTGATCTGGTTCTCGACCAGGTCCTGATCCACCTCATTGATGATATTCTCGTACACTTCTTCTGCATGTTTCAGCGTATCATCGTAGTTCCACGCCGAGACCATGGTGTCATTCTTGTTGATGAAGTGAGAGCTTTTGGCGGTGCTGTAGTGGTTTGATGAGGCGGTCTTATTACCAGAGGTGCTCTTGACTGTACCAGCATCAGGGTCGGTTGCGCTATTGGTGCTCTTCTTGAGACTCTTCCTCTTGGACTTCCACACGCTATGACGGTCGATGAGTTGGACGATGCTGGCAGAAGCCTTGCTGAGACCAGGGGAGCTAAGATCCAGGGAGTTGGAGCTCAAAAACTTGTGCCCATGACTGATGAGCCCCGTCAGGCCCTTCTTGAGCTGGACAGCAGGTTGGTGTCGGCGGATAAACGCGTGAGTTAAGAGCTGACTAGCGGTTGGTCGTAGTTCGACATCCTTCAAGAGACAGGCATTGATGAAATCTTGAAAGTCTTCCGAGTATTGCGCTAGTCTTTCAGGCTCTAAATTTTCTTCAAGGGTCGGTGGCTTCGCTTTCGGGATGAGGAAGAGGACTCGTAAGGGATGGTACTCTGATAGTGGAGGCTGTCCCTTAGCTAATTCGATTGCAGTAATACCTAGTATAAAAAGAAAGAAAGACGCGTGGATCGTGTGTGTGCATTTTAATTGATTTGATCATTATTAATGTGAAAGGATATATACACACCTAAGCTCCATATATCAGCCTTTTCATCGTAACTAGATTGTTTGATGACTTCAGGGGCCATCCAGAAAGGGGTACCGACAAAAGTGTGGCGTCTCGACTTATGGTTACTGAGCTGGGTAGCGACGCCGAAGTCAGCCAGTTTGATTTTGCCCTGGGAGGAGACGAGGATGTTGGCGGCCTTGATATCGCGGTGGATTTTTTTCTGCGCATGCAGGTATTCCAGCCCCAGCAGAAGTTCGTGCATCACCGTCTGGATCGCCATCTCCGGGAATGGCCCTGGCTTTAACAAGTCGAGACATGATCCGCCTGCTAGATATTCCATCACTGTGTCGTTTTTCTTTCAAGTCAGTCGAGTGTGCTTGTTATTTTGGCGGGACTATTGTTTTTTTTTTTTTTGCGTACCTATCCATAACTTGTAGCCCCTGACGAAGCTGGCATAATACTTGACGATGTGTTCAGAGTGGCAATCTGCGAGATGGCTAATTTCTTGTTGGATTCTTCAAGAAAGAGAGAGAGAAACAAAATCTTAGTTACTTATTTAGAAACACGGGGAGGGGATTCCAAGTGTTTGAGGAACATACTCGGAGATATCTTCGTCGCTGTTCTCCAGGTCGACCTCCTTAACGGCGACGGTTTCTCCGGTGACGCGATCGAGGGCTTTGAAGACGACGCCGAAGTTGCCCTGGCCGAGCTTCTCCAGCAGCTTGTACCTCCTGGCGAGTGCGTCTGGCGACTGTAGATGCGTGTGGCTGTCGGATCTTGGTTTCCTGGCGGGCGAGTCGAGCATCATCTTCCACTTTTGCTTGTCAGCTTGTCGATATATTCTCTGTTCTGACTCTTTCGAGTCTGTTTTGTTTGTGGCGAAATTAAATATTTCAAACTCTCAGACTTCAATGGAACTCCATTTAATATTTATGTACGCGAACAGACCGCACAACTTTCCCAGCGGAGATTAGCAACTACACACTATACATGAATACATAAAAGGAACGCCCGTTACACTAATGTAGGAAAACGGCTGCACTCTGAATGGAAACTCACAACAACATCCACAACCCGCACAGGGCAAAAAACATGAAAACGGCCAAGCAGAGAGCATGTACAAAAGGGTAAAAATTCATAACAAACTAGGAACAACGTGACATCCACCTCTATGTAACATCCACATACATCCAAGAAGGAGCACAAAAGCCACCAAGAATTTACACCAGAATCTCATCCAGAAAGAGGAGAGGAAAGAGGAGACCCATGTACATATTATTCTTGGTGAAAAGCACAACCAGCTCTCAGAAGAGAGAAGAGCTTTGGGCTGTTGACACGAGCCCAGATGCTGAGGTACAGCCCACACTATACGTTCCCGACGGGATCAGAACCACATGGAGAGGTTGATCGAAGGCTCCAAGCTCTTCATGCTATGCCACCACCTGGACCGAAAACAAGAGCTGGTGAGAGAGAGGGGGAGGGGGGAGATGATGAGTTTGGAATGTCGACGACATACCCAGGCGGAAGGACCAGCATGTCGCCCGGCTCCAGGATAGTCTGGAGGGCGGCGGGGACGACGTGGTGGACGAAGCTAGGGAAGCGCGCTCGAAGGTCCGGCAGCCGATGAGGCTCCAGCGAGCTGAACACGTCCACCTGCGACGTGTTGGTCATGTAGTGGGCCTGCAGACTCATCGCGCGCTCTCCGTCTTCTTCCTCCTCGGCCCCGGTGCCTGTGCCTGTGCCTGTGCCTGTGCATGTGCCTGTGACTGTGCCTGTGCCGGCGGGCGGCGTCCCAAACGGGTACATCTCCCCAGAGAACCGGCTGTCGGCTAGCCACACTTGCTTGCGTCCCACGATCTGAGCTGTGCACATTGTTGGTGGATGCGGAAGTGGAAGTAGATGGATAGATCAACGGACATGCCGGGTGGGTGGGTCTGTCCGTCCCGTTTCTTCAGCCAAGTTAGCCCAGCCCACTTTCCCGGATGGGGAGCAAGAAAAAAAAAAAAAAAAAGAGGGGGGAAGAGGCTGATTTATACCATAGCAATTGTAGTACGGATCCACATGCGCGGGACTGACGGTGCCCGCGGGGCCGAGCCAGACGTTCAGAATGACGGCGTCCTCGGCCTGCGGCCTGGGGCGATCGTGCGGGGGCAGCTGATCACCGCAGTAGACGTATTCGGGCAGCTGGATGTCGTCCTTCAAGCTGGGGAACTGGTTGAAAAGGTTGTATTGGGCCAGATAGAGTAGCCGGTGATCGCGGGGCGATGGATCTCGGCTCATCTCGTCCAGGAAGTCGTCCCAGCTCATGATCGTCTGGCTCCAGTCTTCCTCCGTGTACGTCTTCCCCACTTCCACCGGAACCACCCGGCCCGGTCCCCCCGCCCCTTTCAGGTACGCCAGACGCGCCCAGGAACGACTCGTCAACGCTTTCCAGTGCTGGCAGTATCCTCGGATCACGAATGGGGCCGTGTGTTTGGATGCCACGAACTCGGTGATGGTTGGGGACTCGCGGACCTCCGGGATCGGATGGACCACCGTGGGTGGCGCAACTGCGGGACTCGACGAGGCTTCAGACCTGGGATCCGGGGACCCAGTTTTCTGCCTTTTCTCCGGCCGCTCGTCCGCGTCTTGAGAAGCAGCCCTACCAGAGGGAGCGAGATGCTTGTCTTGGATGGACCGCAGCAAGAAGAATATCACGCCCCGTCTCCCCCGTCCAGGCGCGCCGGAAACGATCAGAGCCATGTCCAGCAGTCGCACCGTCTCCTTCCACTGGACCGCATCATCATCGTCACGCCTCCTATTGGCGTCGAGCGCGACGAGCGCGCTCACTTTCAGCAGGGTTGCATCCGTGTGCAGCTGTCGCCAATGGCTCGGAACATCTTTGTAGGGGTACGCGGACATCTTCTCGTCCGCCAGAACCAGCAGCCCTTCGGCCGTCGCCACCGCCTCGTCACACGCTCGTCCCGCCTCCTCCTCCGACACACGTGCTCCCGAGCCGAACACGTCCAGAAGTCTGCGCGACACGGTCGTCAGCTGGTATTGGATCGTCGCGTCGCACTCTTGCAGATCTATCATCGTACGAACTTCATCAGCTTCCAAACACCCAAAACCAAACACTCTTGATCTAAGTGGTTCGTTCTGAGGTGAAAGATAGCTCACCGCACAGGCCATGTAACCTCGCCCAGAACTCGGTGAGCTGCCACTCGATCGTCATCCGGCCGACGTGGGTGTGCGCGGGATGTCGAGTGAGTTGGGAATGCTCCCGGCGTGCGTGGTGTGGCTGCTTGTTGTTCGAGTCTGAGTTTTGAAGAATGAATAAGTTATTCATTACAATAGTAGATGAGCTTATATACAAGCTACTAGACATCTGTGACAGGCCATACGGTCGAGAACTGTACATGACATGTTATGACACTTGTGTCCCACACAGTTCCTTAGAGCATCTCCACCGCGGGTGTTAAACCGCGCTGCTATACGGAACATACTATGGATCAACAGAAAACCGTCCGGAAATCAACTCCTGAATGTCCGGATGTTGATTTCAATGGTCCTCTTTTTGAAAAAATCTGTCCTCATTTTTCCTTATCTGTCCGGTGATTGAATAATTCTGTCCTCTTTTTAACTTATTCATGTCCTCTCGTTGAAAAATTGTAGTCCTCTTATTGAATAAAATTGTCCTCCTCTTAACTTGAAGCTGTCCTAATTTAAAATTCTCCAGACATTGCTTTCTTGCATCTCAGTCTTCTGCGCGCGGCAACTTTTTAGGTTGAAGAAAATTATTTTGAGTTGAAAGAACTGATAGGGTTAATTTCTAGCATACAATTAAATTTAGAGCCACACAGAAAAAAACAAAATAAAAAGCGTGTATTTGTAAGATAAAAATGCATGTTGATAGGTTTAAAAATCTGCGCTGATAAGGTAAGAAGACTTATACTTAGGGAACCCAAAAAAATTTTTCTGGGTCTTTGATGATGTTGCCAGTGATTGGCTGCATATGCGCACAACTACTGTAAAATTTTTGACAATGTACAAAGGACTTGTGGCAAATCTCGGGTGTCATCTTCTGGCTAATCGCTTCGCGGATCGTCTTTGCCAAATCAGATCGCGATTTGATTTCTTTGTGTTTGACATCGATCTTGATGATGTTGAATGCTAGCTCAATTGGATTCAAAAAGGGGGAATCCTTGGGTAGAAATTCAATTTCGAGTTTTTTGTCTGATTCCTTGAGTAGATTGCAAACTCGTTCGAAGTCCTCCCCGCCATGAATCGTAGTGTTGTCCATCACAATGATCGATCCGGTAGAGCAGTGGTCCTTAAGCCAAACCAGAAAGTTACATATGTCAAGTGAAGTCGTTCCAGTCTCTTTTTCCAGTCTTTGTTGAGCAGTTCATAGTATGACATCCCCTCTTCAGCCATTGCACCAATAAGATTGATCATACTTCCTTGCGTGTTTTTCTTCAAAGCAGCCGCATGTCCTTGAATCCAAGGAATCAATCAGCGTCAAATAAAAAAAAGTAGAAAAAAAAGACTTACCGCTTAAAGCATAACCATGCAAAGGACGAGTCTCGGAGTTGAACCCAGACTCATCAACAAAGATGAGCTTCTGTCCAACATTGGTAACACGATTCAAGACGTAATTGTGTCGTTGTTGGAGGAACGCTGCCTCATTCCACTTTTGCGGGATGGGAGTGACCGTCTTCCAGGTCACTTCTATTGTTTTGAGGGTCTTCTGGATGGCTGCCGGTGTAACTTGGATATTGAATTCGCTCTTAACGTGTTTGGCAAGTTTTTTGAGTGTGGTGCTTGGGGTCTCCTCAAGCAACAACAGAATTGAGGTGATGACGTCTGTCGTGAGTTTTGATTTGGCCCCACGTTGGTTGGTTGAAGCACTTGGTTTGTCATTGCGAGCGTCATAAACGATGTGTCGGACTTGTCGGTCTGATACGCCAAACGGCTTAGCGACCTCAACTTGCTTCTTGTTATTCTCAAAGATCTCATTTTCGATTAGTTTCTTGACCTCGCCGCTGATTGGTTGGTGAGGTCGTCGCTGAGTACTAGATTGATCCTTAGCCCTTTTGTTTTTGGTATTATTCTTGGCGAGGCTGTTCAAAGCCTTTGATGCTGATTGGTTGGAGATGATCTTCTTATGAATTTCTTGCTTGGATTTCGCATGCAATTCAAACTTGTTCTGCAGCCGTTTGACTTCTTCATTGCGTCTGTTTGTCTCATTGGAAATACCAGCGACATCCAAAATGGAAGGACCTGCGCCATCAGCCGAATTGTTGGCAGGATCACCTTCAAGACTTGGATCAATCTCAATCATGGTGGCCCTTTTTTGTTTAAACACAGAACCACATTCAGATTACTTTATCAATTGTAAAGCAAAGGAGATGTGCGGTGTACTTACTTGACCAAGTTGAGACAAAGCAACCCAAGTTCCAGTGCGCCTCCGCAAGAAATTTGTCTGTTGACTGATACGCGTGGACAGGTTTGGGTCAACAGCTGACCATGTCTAGTTTAAAAAAGACTTGTGGTTTCAACCCCCGCTGTCCGGGGGTTAACCCCACCTGTCCGTTCGTTGACTTGAACTGCCGCCCGGATATCCACAAGTCAACGACCGGACAGTTTTCTGTTGATTCATAGTAGCACCCCAAACACAACTTAGCAGCTCCACTGGGGCTGTGAAAGTTCCAAAAAACTTGAGATCTTCCCTCTTTGCTCCTATACGGATCTTAAATGTAGGATCACAATAGCAGCTCACAACACAAGTATCACACAACAAACCTTGTGATTCTCCAGCCCCATATCCCCGACATCAACACACCATCAAAACATTCATCAATTCTTGATGGCCAATTGAAGGGAGTGATCACTCTCCAGATGGCCAATATCAATCATTGCAAGAGTGTATACGCCCTCCTGATGGTCAATATCAGCCATTGAGGGAGTGTTCACTCACTTGATGGCTGATATCGGCCATCTAGAGTGTATACACCCTCCCAATGGCCAATAACCACCCTTGAGAGGGTATATACACCCCCTCAATGGCCGATATTGGCCATCAAGGAGGTGATCACTCTATCAATGGCTGATATCGGCTATCAAGGAGGTGATCACTCCCTCAATGGCTGATATCTGTAAGAGTTATAGTATGGGTTATCAACTTTGTTTATTTCATATTCTTATTGTCATCATCAGTTCTACCCATTTTCATTTCATATTCTCAATTTCAAATCAAACAGTCTATTTCATATTTTTACTTTTGTGTCTTGGTTATATTTTTTCAATCTCTCATCTAATTACCATCATAAATATTTAAGATCTTGTATTGGCTAGCCAGTTGCGGTTCCTCACCGATTCTCACCCGCAACTGTCTATCCAAAGAAATTCATTAACCAATATTTTCTTTATCTTATAGGTCTGTTTCTTTTTTTTGTCTTTTCCTTTTTATGAAATGAAACCACCAATTCTCACCCGCAACTGTCTAGCCAAAGAAAATTATTAACCAATATTTTCTTTATCTTATAATATTGGCCATTGAGGGAGTTTGGAATGTACATATACACTCCCAATGGCCAACAATAACCATTGGGTTAGCCATCAAGGAGGTGATCACTCCCTCAATGGCCAATATCAGCCATTGAGGGAGTATGGAGTGTATACACTCCCAATGGCCGGCAGCCACCATTGGGAGGGTACATGTTGTGTGTGTTGTGTGTTGTGTATTTTTTTTGCTCACCTTGATTTTGCTGTTTGGGGGAGCGGGGAATAGGATTTCACTACCAAGAGCTCCTATTTTTCCATCTTGCGGTATGGAATGACCTTCGGATTGGGGTGCTATGCCTGCGCTGCGGTTGAAGCTTCCGGCAATCTAGCACCCCAAGTAACATCTGCAGTGGAGATGCTCTAAAGTGATCATGAACAGTCCTGAATCCTGAACAGTCTGACTGGTCGTGACGACGCTGTGTAGACCACAACAGTTAACGTATGTAAACGGGGTCTCTTGGCTACCAAGAAGGTGCGGGCCGGGGGCCCTGTCATAGCGGGAATTTTTTAAGTTTGGGGGGCTACAGGCTCAGAAAACAAGGGAGCAGAAGGTCATACCAGGTCATACCGCGTGTGGGGAGAGCAGGACCCAGCAAGATTTCTCCGCCGGGGTGCGTGAACCAGCCCCGGCCTGCCACACAGACGCTCACCTGGCAGAGCAGCTTCTGTTCATAGTTACGTACAAAGCCTTTTGACGGTGTATAGACCCAGCTGACATGTTGCAGGTTTGACTCGGGTCAAGGAGATTTGAATCTGTACACCACCGGGCCACTTCCCTTGATTGGGGTGAGTTGGACCACCGTTGGGCGTATTCCACACGGCCCCCTCACCATCTTAACGGTGGCTTGACGGTGGGGTCGCAGGATTGTTGGAATGAGCCTGGTTCCACCGTTGGGACTGTCGCAACAATGGTCCGACAGGTTTCCAATGGTAGGCCTGACCGCCTGGTTGGACCACCGCCTGGAGAGCGGTGGACCACCAGTGGGTAAGCCGCCGTTGGATCACGGCGGGCACCAACCCGCCACCATTGGATGACGGGCTGTTTCACCGTCAGCCTCACCTTCAGCTCCCCACGTTCACCCAACCAACAGGAACTGTGTTGGATTAACAGTGGGCTGACAGTGAGCGCATTTGCAGCAGGTATAGCAGGGTACGGCACCTGGGACACTGTCTGTGACAAAAAAAAATGTTGGCCTTTTTTTTCATGCCTCTTTCACTCCTAGAAAGAGGCTACACATAAAAAAAAGATGAAAAAAAATAAAAATAAAAATAAAAATGACTTATACATTTTTTCTTTGAAAATAATGGCCAAAGTGAGGATAATGAATTGTGGGCTGCGGGGAAATGTATGAGTCCCATTGCACAATGAAAAATGTAGAGGACTTGGCTTCCTGACTGCAAGGCCAATGGTTCAACCCATGTGTGCGCAGACTTTTTTGTAAACGGTGCCCTCGTTGGGCACCACCAAACGGGTCCCTCCCACAAACACCTTTTTGGAGGAACGGTGGACTGACGTGGGTGTAGGAGGCGGTTGGAACTCCGTTGGATGATTGGAGGAGGACGGTAGGTACATCCATCATCCACCGGTGGCTGCTTTTGGTGGTGACCTCAAAACAGTAGATGCACGTAGGTACACCTGCAAAATTATATCCTTGGACCATTGTCCATCTCGACTGTTGGACCCACGTCGGGATGGCCCGGTGGTGTAGGGGTCAACTTCCATATGTTGGCTGAAGTGTAAATAAAACCTACAGGCAAAAACTAGAATACAACCACCCACATTAACATCATGGGCATCCTTTGGAGCTTCCATGATAAACACAGAGAAGAAACTACCACAAAATACAAAAAATGAAAAAAATCACTTCCTCAAAAACTCTAGATACCTCCAGTCAGCTGACATTGTGTGGTAATTGGTCATAAGAGTGTTGCATGAAAAATGCTGAGACATAAACACAGCCTGAGGGAATTTCCAGGTAGAGCTGCATGTTGGTACAATGGACCTCCCCCGGGAATAGACTGGGTTGGATCCCAACCTATGAAATACAAATCAAAGCAAGCTAACTCCCTTATTTTGAGATGCAACCAAGTTGAAATTGGTTGGGTACATCCCTGTTTAATTGGGATATCCTCAAAGTAGCCTGTTACGCTGGCAGTGGTTGTTTTGGAAGAGGAGCAATAGAAATTAGTTTTTCTCTTCTCAGAAATAGGCACCAGGTTCCATCTCAATGACAATGACCAAGTCCCACAGTGGGTTGGAAATAAATTCTGGGCCTAAAAAATATCCCTTTTCAGTCAGGAGTTGTTTCTTCCAAGAATTGTGTACATAGCAAACCACTCACCGCCTCTTTTCAAACATATTTAAATAATTCTCACATGTTTCTCATGATGAAAATTCTTTCTCTGGCTAAAATGTTATCCAATGGTTATTTTTTGGTTAAGATATAACATCTTCTTTGTTGCCAATGGTTATATAATATCTAGTGTACATACATGAGCATCTAATGATTACGAATCTGTTGTTCCTCCAGCTTAGTACAACAACGTCTAACAATAATACGAGCCGAGTTGTTTAAAATGCTGGTACAAGATCAAATAACAAACGAGTGCGCATGTGGTTAACATGCCCAATATACCAAACAAAATATAATACATCAAACAGTACAGCCTAACGGCAAAAAATGGTTTATACATTATAAGCAGAAGTGTAAAAAATGTACAGACAAAAGAACGAGCAAGGTAAGGTAGCCGCAAGAAGGCCGGGCTGCGGTCAGCTATGGACAAAAGGGGTAGATAGAATTTTATGGAGACTTTTGTTTGTGGATTTGGAATTTGGTGAGGATAATGATAATACAATAACGAAGCTGGCCAGGATCAGGTGAAGTACCTAGATCTCTGACTCCCTCGAGCAGGCGGGCGTGAGGGGATGTGGTTGGCGGAGGGTTCGGTAAGGGGTACAGGAGGAGGAGCGCGTGGTGGATGTGGGAGGTAGGGGGCGCTCGAGGGATTGGCGGGATGGGAGCGAGGCTTATGGCTGAGATGGTAGTGCAGCTGCATGAGCTGTTCGTTATAGAATCGGAAAGGACATTCATGGCAAACAAAGTGTGTCAATGTGGTCTGGCCAGTCGGCGAGTAGGGTTGGGGCGCCGAAGGGCCGATGGGGGTGGCCGGTCTGCCGCCCTGTGCTGCTGGCTCGGGTGCAGACTTCGGCGGAGGCTGCGGGGCCCGGCGCGCCCGGTGATCGACATTGTGCTCGCTCTGATCTATCGAAGGGGACGGAAGCGTGTATACGACTGCTGTTATGGAACCCGGCAACTGAGTTGAAGAGCCTCCCGAGCCCGCTCTGAAGTGACTCGAACTTTGCCGGCCATTGATGGGCTTGCGAAGAATCCTTGGAGTCCTTGCTGTGTGCGTTGGTTGTTGATGAATCCCAAGAATCCATGATTCAAGATTTCAGGGTGGAGGGACGCAGCTCTAGTTAACATGTGCACAGTGCACCCACCCAAGAGATGGAGAGACTTACAGGCATTACTGAGTGGGGGTCGGCTGTGAGTAAGGCTTTCAGACGCAGAGACGCGATGACCGAGATGAGGGGACTGATAAACCTGGTTAACCTTATGTTGATGGATGATGTGCGGAGGAAGTGGGCGATACTTGACCAATTTTTGAGGAGACTTCTGTTGCGCATGATGACTTGCAGTACGTTGGGCTTGAGTTGGGCTGTGAATGTGAGCTGGGGTAGATGGATGGTGTCTCCCAACCGAAGTGGTGCACACAGTGGCTTCTGAGCGCGATCGAAAGGTTAACAGTGGTCGATGCTCATGAGGAGTCCGTTGGTGATGATGGGCACCAACACCTCCGAGTCCAGGTATGTCTATTGGTAAAACTGGGGCGGTACTGGAATTAGAACTAGACGTAGATGGAGTAGTTCTTAAGACATGGTTAGTATTATTCTGGTGGCGGTAGTGATCATGACTGTTTATGGTGGTGTTGATGCTAGGCAAGTGAGGAGCGGCAAGGTTGGAGCCAGGAGCAATAGGCTCATAAGGTGGCGGCGGAATATAATTATCACCAAGGTTCTCCAGCTGAGCCAGACTGTTATAGAGTTCGGCAGCCAGCATCACTCCCGATGAGGCGACCTCACCCGAGCCAATTCCCATCGGGCTTCTCTGGGGAGGGATACCGTAGGTGCCGGCGACGTTGTTGAAGCCAAGCGAGCTGGATGAACGCTGCCACATTTTGGTGGATAATGATAACTGTGGATAGAGCGATTGCGTGGTGAGAAAACAGCGGCAACTACGAATGGGATGGCAGCTAAAAATGCCGAAGTGGGTTTACCAGAGCAGTTTTCTGGTGCTCAAAACCAGGGAGGAGGATAGAATAATGATAAGGTGTTTGGTAATGGATGTAATAATAAGTAAATAGATATAAACCACTTTGCTCTTCTACGAGCCACTCTGATGTTCCTGCTTCGGAAAATAACACACCGATTCTACACGACCTAAGTGTTGATATATGGACACACTGAAGTGGACAATGGTGGTGAAGCACCGAAGTGGTCAATGGGATATGGATGTCGGATGATGATGATTCGGGTAAGACGATGAATTAATTAACTGAAAGGAAATCAGTCATAAGGAAATGCGAAGGCGATGGTTAGAGAGAGAAAGGGATCTAATCCACGTCTTACTAAGAGCACATTTCCATCTCCAATTAAATATGATGATCAAGAGCAACACTCGCTCTCATCAGCCCGAGCCGCACACAAAACCACAAGACCAACAAGATGTATCGGAGTTGTCAGTGCTTAACTAAGTCGTTGCTTTATGCAAGCCACTCGTTTAATTTTTCTTCCTTAATTGTGAACTCCGCAAGCGAACTATAATTTTTCACGTGGACCCAGCTTCTGCAAAGAGCGGAGAGAAAAAGTGTGCACAAATCAAAGTCAAGTCGAAATGATGAGGAGCGAGTAAAACGTCATTCAAAACGTCTCTCTGTCTTGTTATGTAAACTGTGTGTAAGCCAAGCTGAACTTTAATGGGGTTATGATTTCTTAATAATGGCATAGGATCAAGACCTTTATAGTTTGGGTAAGTCACAATGAAGCGTGATGGATGGCAAATCAGCCAGTCTGTAAAAGAACTCTTCTTGCGGGTGAAGGAGATCCTTATTACACTTTCTGATCGTTTCCGGACCGTTAACCTTCGTCAACACCTCAAATATATGTAGACAAACGAGACAGTACCACCGTTGACTGATAAGCGATCCAGACTGTCTGTATTCCTCGGGGGCGTGCGGAGGTTACAACTTTACATGTGAAGGGCGGCCTGCTCGGCACAGCTCTGGCCTGCTGTAGTATAGCGAGGAGCTCATTGGGCCGCACCGTGCTGGTGGATCGGGCTTGGCAGAAGTTGTTTCAACAATGCAGGACTCCCCGCATTCTTGCGGAGAAGAAAATTTCATCAATCCACCAACCAATCCACCAAGTAGCAAAGAGTAGTTACGGGATATGGAGTGGTAAAGCTTGCACCCCCGATCATAACACGGGGTTCTAGCTCATCGGTAGAGCGCTCGCTTAGCACCTGCTGGCCTAGCGTGCGAGAGGTACTGGATTCGACTCCCAGGTACTCCATTCTACTTTTGCACATGCCAGCCTCAGTTGTGGTCGCAACAATCACTTTCATGAGACTTGGGGAGCTTGGTCATTTGCTTCAAGAATGTGAGAGAAAGAAATGTGTGAAAGGTCCGGGAACTTGTCTGTGAAAGTCATGTACATAGTCTAGTCTGTGCAGCAAGTTGTTTCAGTTTCTTTTCTTTTCTACTCATCCTGTTTTCTCCCGATATTCTTTCATTTCAGGTTTGACCAAGCTGCTCCCTCCCCTAAACTACCCCATGCTGACATGCTACACACCTTACGGTGTCTCAAGTTATTTCTCTTGTTTCAAAAAGAATAAAGCAAGCTTTATAGTTGGAAAAACAACCAGCAAATATTTGTGGTGTTCAAAGCTGCATAACATAAAAAAATACATAAAATCATAACATCATAAGCCTTCAAAGTTGGCAGGGACCTGTCAATGTGCATAAATCTTGTTTGACAGCTCCCTGCCAAATTTTGAGATTTATGTTGTTTATGATTTTATGTATGTTTTATGTTATGTAGCTTTGAACACCACTATTATTAGCCTGGCTCATATTTAAGCTCAAGCGTTTTTTTGCACATTTTCTGAATAGATTGAGGTTAAAAATTAGCATGATGCCATCAGTTGCTTGTGCAGGAAATCACAGCCATTTGATGCTTGCTGATCCAATAAAGTTTTGGGATCCATCAGCAGAACTGCTGACAACAACAGCTAGTATCAAATCATCCAAATGTGAACTGGCCTATTTTTTTCTGCCTGAAATTATAGGTTGGAGTGCCATGTTGTTTTTGGTATTTGTTTGCCAATGTTTTCCAATAGAGCCCTGTAAATTTTTTTTGCCCATAACTTATACCATACCCATGTCCATATTCCACTTCCCTCATTATCCATCACCTTGTGTCCTCATCAATACCCCCACTTTCCATCAAATGATCCCATATTATCTTTTAGGCAATATGGCAGACCTCAACTTCAAGTTTTGAAAGGACCCTGTTAAAATTGTGAGCTTATGGCTCGAAAAGTTGGTCCAAAGACCTGAAGTGGACAAAGTCCAAAGAGCTGATTCTCTTGGTATCAGAGGGCTTAAGTGCTCTGATGGTAAGACTAAAGAAGAGGCTTAAGTGTCCTCTTTAGGAACAATTATAGCTAGAACCAATGGGTTTTTTATTCAGGCTTTCAGCACTTAAATAATCTAACTACAGGCGGCTGAGTTGTGGTTGGGCCTACAATGTGCATATTCAGAATGAAAGAAGTATAAAAGGGAAGGAGAGACATAGGTCAGAAGTGAAAGAAAAACAAGATTGACAAGCAAAAAAATCAACAGACCCTTAGGCCACCCACATTCTTTTGGTCAAGGTTGAGGTCAACTTGACCCCAAGTTACAGTGAGGTCAAGTGAACTGTGGTGTGTGAGCGCATTGGCCAAGTTAAATTGATCTGTGGAGTCAGAGGTTGATGATGGTGGATACTCTCAACCTCTGCAACCACCAGGGAGGAATGCTTAACCTCAGGTTAATGAAATTCATATTTGACAGGCACTAAAGAATTGTGTTTTTGGGATGGTTTAGCTTGTCTTGACTTGCTCTCAATGTGTTTGTTTTTTGGGTAAAAGTTGGGTTAAAGTGCCTTAACCCGGGGATTTTACCCAACCAATGCAGATGGTCTTAATTCTAGTGATGAATGAAAGCTTGATTGCTAGAAAACTAAAAGCCAGATCTAAAAGAAAAGGAAAGAGGCAATCAAACATGAGAAGAAAAGAAGGAAGGAAAGGAAATAAAATAAAAGAGATGAGAAGAAACCAACCCATATTAAATAGGAACAAAGTGATAGACAACTATCAAGAGAAGTGATGACAATGTGAGAAAAGGCAGAACAGGACTAAGGAAGAAAAAGATTAGTTGATTAACCAAGACAGAGAGGACCAAGAGGGAATGAATGTTGAGCATTCAATTCTCACCGGATTAGATCAGAATGAATGCAACATGATTGTGAGTCAGCAGAAAGTTGACAGAAAGAAATAGGAAGGAGAAGAAAAGAAGCAATTTGAAAGAAGAGAGTTAAGAAGGGAAGCAAAGAAGGGAAGTGAGTGTGTAGGTGTTAGAAGCAGATTGATAAGTGTTGAGCAAGTTGTGGCTGAGCAAAACACAATTGAGTTGAGAAAGGTCAAGGTTCTTGATGATTCAGTTTGACAATCCTGAGGAGCAAAACCAAGCCGATGGATTGTTTTGAGATGAGATGAGGTTAAGTTTGATGATACTGGTTGAGTTTCCACAGCTGCGCACCTGCGCCGCTGCTCAGGTTCATAGGAGCTTTCACGGATGGTTCAACAGCTAAAACCAGATTACAAAACCTCTCTATGGTTTTGATAATAAAAAAATTTTCAGCAGGGAAGGTCTGAAAAAGGTGTTTTCAAGTCCTTGGAGTTGAGAAAGGAGGTTTTCCACTCATTGATCTTTTGGTGAATATAAATTTTTATTTTCATTCTTAGGAGGAAGCTACTTTGCCTTAATTGATTGAAGGTGCTTGATTTCCATCAGGCCTCATGAGATGATGTATAAAGTGAGATCTCACTTAATAAATATTTTTTCATTATTCATAAGGTGTTTTTCTAGCTAAGATTGATGTTTAAATGGGAATATTCACAATTAATAGCTTCTTTATTTCTTCTGGAATCAGCAGGAAAAAATTTAGGGAATTGAATTGCCAACCCCTGTTTCTTGAAGGAACAACCCCCAGTAATTTTGGTACGTTGTGAAGACCAACTTTTGACGTCTGAAACTGGTCCAAATTTGGTCAATTGGTCCGACCCCCTGAATGGGGGTTGCTGATACAATTGTGACCCGCGCACAGGGGGTCGTTGATTTAATTTGGCTGAAATGCCACCACCAGGGATTTATTGTCAAAACCATCACTCCACCAGTTATACATTGAAACACATAAATTAGATCATAAAAAGGCCAAAAGAGAATTATAAAATATGTAACATCAAGATTCAAATAAATTGACCATGCAGCATGATATAATGAAAGATGAAGTATTTTGACAAGTTGCTGGTTGTTACTCTTTAATGTGACATGACCCATAGTTGAAAACACTGAACTAAAAAGGTAAACATTCTATTTTTCCTCTTTTTCAATTATTTTTCATAGCCCATTATTAATTTATGTTTTATATCACTTCCCATACACAGTACAAATTCAAAATGAAATTCCATGGCAGATTTACAGCTTTGAATCTGACACATCCCCTTGATATAAACAACCAACTTTGATGAGCTTAAAAATCATCTTTTTCTTCTGCTTCAGCTATCTTCCATAGCCCATCATTCCCTTAAAATCTAAATCACTGTTTTTACATCAGATAAATTGTTCCACACATTCCTGAATATGGAACATTCATGTTACATTTCACTTGCTCAAAAACCCTCATATCAAGAAGTCAACCATCTTGTTTCCCTTATTTTTCAAACATCTTCCACAGCACATACTTATTTTACATTTTAGTTTATTTTCATTACATTTATTTTGATTTTTTATCAGACACAATGAACATATCCCTTACATGAACTTTTCAATTAGAAAATAACTCCCCTCTTTTATTTTCTTCTGCTTCATGATTTGGGTCCCAAACAAACCAACACCAATCTCATATTACCAGTGCAAAAGCAAAAAAAAAATTATCACATTTTATAGCAGGAAGAAGTAGTAAAAAGAAAACAAGAACAGTAAAGAAAATGAGATAATAAAAAATTCTGTTGGATCTAGTATTCTTCTTTAATTCTTGAGTCAATTTAAAACAAGCATCATATTTATCTTTCCAAGCTAAGGCATCTTGAGATGCAGGATAGGGGTTTTTTTGCAAGACACAACATAACCTGAAAGTCAAGCTGTGGCCCCCGGGAAAAGCGGGCATTTCATGAAAACCCAGGCACGGTAAAAATTGAACAGAAAACCCCCAGTCCGCAGAACTAAATTGGATCCACAACCCCCTGTTATATCCTGGACCGGAAATACCATTTCTGGACCATCCTGGTAAAGATTTCCAAGACTAAAGACATGATACATTGCTAGTTTTAGTTAAGTGCTTATAAAGAAGAGAGATTGCAAGTACACTGATTTGTGCCATGAAACATGTGAAGCTTGAGGCTGAGATCACAAAGCATTTGGAAACTGAGAGTTACCTAAAGGCAGGAAGGGTGAGTTCTGATTTCACGCAAACAACAATTCTTGTTTGATCAATCCGCACTACGGTTGAAATAGATAAGACTGTGATTGTCGTTAGCTTTTGCCTTTCTAAAATTACAGAGATCAGAAATTTATTTACTGTTGATCTCTTTATCTTCTGTTCTTTGTGACACAAGGGATCGATATTGTTCCTGACAATAACAAGGACTGCTTTCTGTTTTGGATTTGAGAGAAACAATTTTGGTCAGTCTCTTTGTCTTGCTCCGTTCACTGTGATCTATTTGTCTTCTGGCTTATTTATGGGGTAGGAGAATTTTACAAGTATTTTTTTACAAGGCTTATGCCTTGTAAAACAGAAGGGTTGTAAAATTACATATTGATGGGGGGGGGTATGTATTTTTACCAGCCTTACACTTATTTTTGATCCTTGTAAATTACACCCTTGTAAAAAGCTGCTTGTAAAGTTCTACGGTAAAGATTCCACCAAGAATTTTACACAAAAAAGCTTACAAGCATTGCAAATCAAGCCTGGTAAACTGTGTTCTGCCCCCCAATCATGTAATTTGACAAGCTTTTCTCTTACAGGTCTTTATACCATGCAAAGTCTCACATGTAAAAAAGATTGTTAGGGATAGTTGGATGGAAATTTACCAGCCATCAAGAGGAGAATTACACACCTCTGATGGCCGGTACAGTACCGGCCATCACAAGGAGTAAGTACACTCCTCTCAATGGCCAGTACTGTACCAATCATGGGGAAGAGTGCATACACTCCTCTCAATGACCCGTACTCACTCCGTGTGATCACTGGTCTGTGTCGGTCAGCACTCCTCACGCTCACCGGCACAGACCGGTCACCGCTCCTCTTGGTGATCAGTCTGTGCTGGTCACCAAGAGGAGTACGAGCTCCTCTCGGTCACCGGCACAGACCGGTCACCGCTCCTCTTGGTGATTGGTCTGTGCCGGTCACCGAGAGGCGTACGGGCTCCTCTCGGTAACCGGCACAGACTGGTCACCGCTCCTCTTGGTGATTGGTCTGTGTCGGTCACCAAGAGGAGTACGCACTCCCCTTGGTAACCGGCACAGACCGGTCACCAAGATGAGGGAGTGCTGCCCGGGGTGATTGGTCTTTACCGTTCACCAAGAGCTGTATGCACTCCTCCCGGTAGCTGGCACACAACGGTCACCAAGAGGAGGGCGTGCTCCTCTCGGTTATTGGTCTGTGCCGGTCACCAAGAATAGTATGCACTCCTCTCAGTGACTGGCACAGACCATTCACCAAGAGGATGACTCCTCTTGGCAAACGGTCTGTGCCAGTGACCGAGAAGGGTCACTCCTCTCACTCCTCTTGGTGACCGGCACAGACCGTTCACCGAGAGGAGTGACTCTTCTTGGTGAACAGTTTGTGCCGGTCACCAAGAGGAGTCACTCCTCTTGGTGAACAGTATGTGCCGGTCACCAAGAGGAGTTGCTCCTCTTGGTGAACGGTTTTTTGCCGGTCACAGAGAGGAGTCACTCCTCTCGGTGACTGGTTTGTGCAGGCTCCTCTTGGTGAACAGTCTGCGCCTTTCTGCCAAGAGGATGCCTCCTCTTGGTGAACGGTCTGTGCCGGTCACTCCTCTCGGTAACTGGCACAGGACGGCTTGCCGGTACAAATTGGTTGGCAAGAGAAATGTGTAATCCTTTTGGTGACCGGCACAGACCAGTCGGTCACCAAGAGGAGTATGCACTCCCCTCAATGACGGGGGAGAGGACCGTGGGTTTGAGGACTCAAGGAAGGACATTGATGCAAAAGGTGCACAAAATGGAAATAAGGCTTGTGAAAAAAAAAATTGAAGGGCTGTAAAAATATGTGTGGGTACTGAGTGAGAGTAATTTTACAAGCCCTCTTTTGCAAGGCTTCAAGGTTTTTAAAATTAAGGCTTGCAAAATTTGTATATTTGCACCATTAATATAATTTTACAAACCTTTATTTTACAAAGCTTAGGTCATAGTAAAAAAAGGGTTGTAAAATTGTGATTTGGTAATGATTGCAAGATTTTTACAAGCCTTATTTTACAAGGATTTATTTACATGGCATGAGAATTTGGGCAAAGGAGTGTAAAATTACATAGTGACATGGGTATTATATAATTTTACAACCCTTTTCCTTTACAAGGCTTAAGCCTTGTAAAAAAAGACTTGTAAAATTATAGGTCCCCTTACTTTACTGAGGAAAAGTTGCTGCAAGAAGCGCTATTGCAAGGAGCTAGTGAACTTGCTGTCTTCAAGAATGATTTGGCTTGTTCTCTTTTTGGAACAAACAAAGGGGCTTTAGTTAGCTTTGAGTTTTCCATCAGAAAACCATGACTACGCTTACTCCTTGCTTGCTCCAGAGATGCGTGAGCTAAGGTTGGCTTCTGGGATACTTTCTTTGTTTTTTCTGGGAAGAGAAGGGGAGCTATTTAGGTTCTTTCTCCTCCTTCTTATGTGTCAGATCAAAGAATGTGCTTACTGCTGATCAGTTGATCCGTTTGGCCCTTCAAGTGACTTTCTTGCTTTCCCGACGGATCTATTTGATCTGTCTTTATAATCTGCTGAAAATAAGATGGGATCATCTCAGTTAGTTTGTCTGATGATCTTTTCTGATAAGTCTAGATTGATGACGTACTGTTGTGCGTCATCTGTTTTGTCTTGGTTTTCTTGATGACATTAGCCAAATACCAACACCTGGGACGTCCAACACTGGTTGTCACGATGTCCCAGAAGAAATGGGGGTTGTCCCTTCAAATAACATGGGTTGTTGATTCAATTCCCAAAATTTATCTCATGGTGATAATGAGAAACAACCCCAAGATAAGAAATACAACAATAAATTTATGCAAGCGTACAATTTTTCTATCTTCTTCTTCTTGTTCCAATGAGATGGGATTTTTTTTCATCTCAATAGATGAGTCTTGCAGAAGTTGGAGGGCCTTTCTATCAGTGTTTCTACACAGAGGGCAAGTTTCTCTCAGGTTTAGCCATGTTTCATAACAACTTTTGTGAAGAGGTTGATGGCAAAGTGCACAATTGTATATGAATGGTTTCTCTTTCTTCAAATCAAGCTTCTCAAGAGAAATTAAGCATTGGTCTTTGGGGAAAACTAAAATCTTTAGAAGCTGGATTTCTTGCCCCTGGATCTGATGAGGGGATAAAAAGATCATATGAGAAGATTGTGAAGGGGCTTGATAGCGGCACGCCCAAAGGGCGTGCGCACGCCCCCCCGAACGCCTAAAAAAAAGGCGTGCGGGGGCTGCACGCCTTCCCAACCAGGCGTGCAAACCCCCGCATGCCGCACACCGTCCGCACGCCTACAAATGGCGTGAGGACGGCCGGCTCGGCGTGCTGGCCATGCACGCCTGTCTGGAGGGCGTGCAGGCCTTGCACGCCCTCCGGACAGGCGTGCACGGCTGGCACGCCTGTTCGGCCAGGCTCACGTAAGCCTCTCGAATTGAGAGACTTACGTGAGCCCCTTGGTGCCCTTATAAGGGTACCAAGTGGTACCCTTATAAGGGTACCGAACGGTACCCTTATAAGGGTACCGAACGGTACCCTTATAAGGGTACCGAACGGTACCCTTATAAGGGTACCAAGTGGTACCCTTATAAGGGTACCGTTTGGTACCCTATAAGGGTACCAAACGGTACCCTTATAAGGGTACCAAACGGTACCCTTATAAGGGTACCAAACGGTACCCTTATAAGGGTACCAAACGGTACCCTTATAAGTGTCAGCCTACGTGATGCCAAGAACAAAGTTCTTTTAGCTACACGTGGTGCAAAGATATAAAAAGGTGGTTTCACGCGTGGGTCTCACGGTGAAATGGGGTAAAGTAGAAAAAGGAGAAAGAAATATAACAAAAAGCAAAAGCTTTTTATCAAAGAGGGGCCTGAGTTACAGGGGTGTTTACGGTGCCCTCTATGAATTAGATCCTGAAATAACAGGGGTACTCTAATTATCTGGTCCTTTGACAAGGAGTACGCCCAGAAATGACAAAGAAAGAAGTGCTACGGGGAATTTTACTCACTAATGCTAAAATCCACGCAGAGGGGTCTTCTTCAAGCTTGGCAGGGATCTTGAGGCGTCAAAAGCAGGCAAGAACTGATTGGAAAGCTGGGAATTTGTCGTGGTAATTGTTGGTTGAGGTGATGATCCAATATAACAGGTATAACAAGGCTAATAACTAGTGTAAAGGCTGGTTGATTGCGTTGGTATATGCTGGTATGATAAAAGATGATGGGGATTGTCAAAAGTGGGCAAACAAAGCTCTTTAAATATCAATTTTGGGCCACTGTGTGCGTGGTAATTTGCCTCAATTGCAGGTGTGGCCCATTTCAAACCAAACCAGGCCATTGTTACGCTAGTTTGGACCAAAAGGGCAAGCCACAGCTGCTTATGGGTGAATACACAAGGTTATGATGAATTTGTTGACGCCAAATAACCATTTAGACCAACCTGGTTCAATACTACTGGCTTGGTTTAGTCAACAGTAGCATTGAAGGAGTGGTTACGCCTGAAAAGGGCCACAAATATTGAGACTGGGCCACGCTACAGGTGTTAAACATGTGTAATTAAGGTTTTAAAGGCGGAAACCTTGTTTATATATATGATGCAAGGTTCCTGAAACCTAGTTACATACATGCTGCCTTAGTAACATGTATTTGTGTAGTTCATGCGGGGTTTTTTTAGTGAATTGGGCCAATTTGTGTAACCAGTGCGCGGGGTTGGAACATTAAACCCCATTTGGGCCTAACTCAGCCATTTCACACAACACTTCGAAATGACGTCCATTTTTGGTCATTTCCCAGTTGGTATCATAATAGTCAACCAACATGTTACGCATGGATGCCTTGCAATCCTACATGTGGGGGAAATGGGTAAAAGGGGTGAAGGAGTGAGAATTAGGGGATACCATGAGTGGGATACCCTAGGTTATTTTGCATGTAGATTAAGAATCTGCCATAATATTCTAAGTTTTCTTTAAGGTTTAAGATTTATGGTAATATTTTGTGTAAAACATGATTTTGACAGGGTATTTCAATGTTTATTCTTATTTTGTATTTATACATAACAAAGCCATAATTCATTACAAAGTGAGAGAAATTCCTACACATGTAATAATGTCTCTAACTTTGGTAATACAATTTATTTTCTAATTTTCAATGTTTTTATTATGATTTTATCTTTTCATGTACTCTTTGTTAGATTGTCTCTGAAGAGTAGCAAGCTGACAATAAGGGTACCAAACGGTACCCTTATAAGGGTACCCAACGGTACCCTTATAAGGGTACCAAACGGTACCCTTATAAGGGTACCAAACGGTACCCTTATAAGGGTACCACTCGGTACCCTTATAGGGTACCAAACGGTACCCTTATAAGGGTACCACTCAGTACCCTTATAAGGGTACCGTTTGGTACCCTTATAAGGGTACCAAACAGTACCCTTATAGGGTACCAAACGGTACCCTTATAAGGGTACCACTTGGTACCCTTATAAGGGTACCGTTTGGTACCCTATAAGGGTACTGTTCGGTACCGTTTGGTACCCTTATAAGGGTACCGAACAGTACCCTTATAGGGTACCAAACGGTACCCTTATAAGGGTACCACTCGGTACCCTTATAAGGGTACCGTTTGGTACCCTTATAAGGGTACAGAGTGGTACCCTTACAAGGGTACCATTCGGTACCCTTATAAGGGTACCGTTTGGTACCCTTATAAGGGCACCAAGGGGCTCACGTAAGCCTCTCCATTTGAGAGGCTTACGTGAGCCTGGCCGGACAGGTGTCCCAGCCGTGCACGCCTGTCCGGAGGGCATGCAAGGCCTGCACGCCCTCCAGACAGGCATGCATGGCCAGCACGCCTGTCCGGCGGGGCCGCACGCCAAGCCGGCCGTCCTCACGCCATTTGTAGGCATGCGGACGGCGTGCGGCATGCGGGGGAGGGCGTGCGGGGGTTTGCACGCCTGTGTGGGAAGGCGTGCAGCCCCACACGCCTTTTTTTTAGGCGTTCGGGGGGGCGTGCCGCTATCAAGCCCCAATTGTGAATGCTAGTTTTTTTTTTTTGATAACACTTTTTCATCCTCTGGAAGAAATGAACACACATTCTGGTTGGTTTCCAAGTCTGAAATGAGCCCTGAGGAACTGGTCAAGCTTTTATAGTATGGGCCCTGAGCTGAATTTGCTTTATCAACTAAGTGCGTGAACAGTGATTGGGAATTGAATTGCTTATGAGAAAATCCTAGCAAGTGGCTCACAAGCTGGTAGCGGAAAAAAGACCACATCAGTTAGTTGAACGGCTTGATCATTGTCTTCCCCCTGTACAAAAGAAGTGCTCAAATACAAGAAAGAAACAGGGGAGAATTTTTTTCCCATTTTTACAATAGTAAGGGCTCAGGACGATACCTGAAGCCCATTGAATCAGTGCTGCATTCAGGAAGGCAAGATGATATGAAACACCAGGGGACCTCAGTGAGCACGGAATGGAACGGTGGGAACAAGGACAAGACTGAAAGAGAGTGAAATGACTATTCACCTATTGAGGTGAGGGAAAGATGTGACTGGATGAGTGAATTGCATTGCAAGCAATGAAAGAAGAGAAACAGTGAGAAGACAAAGAAAGAGAGAAGAAAATGTTCAAACCTATGAAAAGCCAGTGGACCGCAGTGAGAACGGAATGGAATGGTGGGAACAAGGACAAGACTGAAAGAGAGTGAAATGACTATTCACCTATTGAGGTGAGGGAAAAATGTGACTGGATGAGTGAGGAAGGAAAGAAAAGGAACAACATCAATGTCACAGCCCCCTGTGCTTGCTAGGCACTCTTCAATTCAATGCTTTGAAGAGCTTGTTGTGTTTTGATTGGCAAAAGGGGTTTGGTCAGGAAATCTGCTTGATTGAGGTCGGTTCAAATGTAGCTGACCAAAAAATTGGTCTTGATTTCCATGTGGTGACACAGTCAATGATGTCGTAAATTGATGTGGCGAGTTTGATGCTGATATTGTGGATTCTGCAAGAGAGCAAGGGCACTGCGGTTGTCGCAATACAGATGAGCCGTGGTGTTTTGAATGTTGAGGTATGGGTAAATGTCTAGGAGGAGTTGCTCAAGCCAACGGATGTCCTGTCCGGTTTCTGAGCATGCCTTATATTACGCTTCAGTAATGGACAAGGCGGGCACATTGTTGTCTTTCTTCTGACAGCGCCAGCCCATGACCCCAAAGTATTGGATTAGGCTGCCAGAAAAGGATGCCGCATTAATGGCGCTCCCGTAACTTGCATCCGCATAGCCAATTATTTGTCCTGCAACTTCAGGCCTGGTGCCGAGATAAATGGCAGTGTTGATGGAGGATTTGAGGTATTGGAAGACATGCATGACTTGATGTTTGTGCTTTCTCAATGGATTGTTCAGAAATTGAGATAAATAGCTGCACGCAAACGCCAAGTAGGGACAAGTACATTGCACTAGATAATTGATGAGGCTAACTGCTTGGCAATAATTGAAGTTGGGAGAGACTGACGCTTTATCAATAGGACAGGTGAGTGCATTCAAGGGAAGTGGGGTAGAGGCTGATTTTCAATCCGTCATGTTGAATTCTTCAAGGATTTCCGTAATTTATCTGTCCTGACTAAGTGCTATGGATTTTGAGTCCTGATGCCAAGTAGCCCTCATATCAATGACCCATTTGCAGGTGCCCAAATCTTCCATCTCAAACCTCTTAATTATTGTTTGTTTCAGAAAGGTGACATTAGGCCCAGCAATTACCAGGTTATTGACATGGACATACACAAAGCATGGTTTGGTGAGATCTTGATTACAGAATAGGCAGGCGTTGGCAGCGGCAGGGCGGAAGGTGGCAGAGAGAAAGAACACTTTGAGGGCTTGATACCAGCAACGCGGGCTTTGCTTTAATCCATAGAGAGATTTTTGCAGCTTCAGTCCATGCCCATGCGGGTTGTCAATGTTGACCCCATAAGGTGTAAGGACTGTGTATGTCCTTCACTAAGGGAAGCAGGAAACGGCGCGTGGGACGGGCTGATGAGCCTAGAATTTTCTAAGACCAAACACGGGGAGC
Organism: Puccinia coronata f. sp. avenae; assembly: GCA_002873125.1. Taxonomy (NCBI): domain Eukaryota; kingdom Fungi; phylum Basidiomycota; class Pucciniomycetes; order Pucciniales; family Pucciniaceae; genus Puccinia; species Puccinia coronata. The sequence goes on along the minus strand of PGCI01000205.1, from coordinate 46,842 downwards.
ATAGATTACTGGCTCAGAGAGATGGGAGGGGGCAGATCTCTCAGTACAATATAGAAAGAGAGAAACAAGAGGAAAAGAAATAGAACTCACCTGGCTCAGAGAGATGGGAGGGGGCAGATCTCTGCAGAGCCAGGAAGGGAAAATGGACAGTGAAGACTAAAAGGGGTGTGTGACATGTGCGTGAGAGGTTTGTGAACCCAGCTAGAGGAGGGGGTTTACATCCGGCACCTTAATTTAGATGTCTTCTTCAGGGACGCCATTCAGGAAAGCACATTGTAAGTCCATCTGCTCTACTTGGTAGTCATTTGCTGCAGCAATGCCTAGGAGGACTCAAAGGGTGGAGAGACGTCCAGTAGGTGCAAAAGTTTTTCCATAGCCAATGCCTTCAACCTGTCAGAAACCCCGGACGCACAGACGGGCTTTATATTTTTGAAGTTCCCTGTCTGCATTATACTTGCGTTTGAATACCCAGACGGTGTCTAGCATCCAGGTCCCTGCTTTCATGGGAGCCACAACCCACACCTGATGTTGTTGGATATTGTTGAGCTTGACCTCAACTGCCATCAACCATTTATTGCAATCAAGTCGTCTCATGGCTTGAGAAAACGTTTTTGGGTCCTTTATTGACGCCAGTTCCCCAATTATGACAAATGCTCAAGGTTCAGGCGGGAGCGTTACTGCATTGGCTTTGTGTCACCTTGAACCCTCTAGAATGTTGTTCAAATCTATGTTTCTAGAGGTGTTTTGCGGCGCAGTGTTGAAGTAAGGGACGTAGGCGTAGCCTTTGATAGGTTTAGGGTTGATTGGCAAGGAGGGGAGTTCCTCAATTTCCTTGGCTGGAGGAGGTGGATCAGAAATATGTTCCTCTGGATCATGTTGGATCCCTTCTGACACTGCAGGCAGGTCAGGTTTGGTTTCCAGTTTGGCAGCAACATTGTCCAAGGTGCCTTCACGGAGAGAGGATTTAGCTCCGGGAATTTGGTGGGGAAGAATTGGACGTGATGAGAAATTTTGTCTTGATTGAGATATGGGACCCACAGTTTGAAGGACTTGTGTCCATCAACAAAACCAATGAGGAAGGCCTTGACCCCGGCGGCAAGAACTTGGAAGGGCGCCACTTCTTTTCCTCTAGATATACAGCCCAACAGCCCAACAGCCAAAGGGTTGTAGATGAGAAAGGTCCAGGGGACTTCCGCCCCACAGTTCAAAGGGGGTCTTCATCCCAATGGAGCTGTCTGGGAAACAATTTTCCAGATGGACAGACGTGGTGACTGCTTCTCCCCACCAGGACAGCAGCAAACCAACAGTGAGGAGAAGTTCCTGGGCCTTTTCAACAGTGGTTTGATTTCCCCGCTCTGCAAATGGATTTTGCTGTGGCGTGTAGGGAGCCGTGGTGTGATGAATGATACCACAAGTCTGAAAGAGGTTGGCAAACTTGTGATTCATGAACTCACCGCCGTTATAATCAGAGACAACTGCTTTGAGGGAACAGCCAGTAAAGTTCTCAGCTCGGTTTAGGAAGGTATTGAAATGGGAGTAGGTATTGGACTTACACGGCATCGGGTAGATAAAGCAGAATTTGCTATGTCTGTCAATAATCTTAAGGAAGTATTGGTTTCCTCCCCAAGATGCCGGTGTGATGGTTGTCAGCCTCTGTGATGCCAAGGACTAAAACCTTCTAGCTACACAAGGTGATAAGAGTGCAAAAGAAGGGTAGAGTAGGATATTTTCACGTAGAAAAGTAGTAAAAAGGAAATAAAAAGAATTCTAATTCTTTTTTAGAGAGGGGCCTGCTGGCGCAGGGGTGTTTGTAGGTTCCCTCTAGATCAGAGATCTGCAAAGCAGGGTGTTATCTGATTAAGCAAACAATGGGTTTCTGCGTAACAGAAGGTGGCACCAAAGTGCTTTCCAATTAAGGAACCAGAATGGGGACAGAAGGATAAAAGACGTACTCACTGTTGCTTCTTTTACGCCAAAAAGCCACGTAGGGATGTGAAGTAGAGCTGCTGGGTAGATTGGTGGGTTTCTGCGCAGGAGCTGGACACTTTGAAGGGTTGGTTGAATAAGGAACACCACAGATAAAACAGGCAAACAGAGCAGAGTAACTGAAAATAGGACAGGACACGGCGTGACTGGTTGACTGTAATGTTAAATGATGATGGGTAACAACTTTTGGCGTGGAAAGAGGGCTCTATATGTACCAATTTCACTCATAGTGGAGGACCTTTCTGCCTGTGTGCGTGTAGTTACTGGATTTCAGCGCAATGTGGTCAATTTGGGAGATTGGCACTAACAAGGCTCATCCCAATGACAATGCTGGTCATTATTTCAGCGTCACAAGTGCTATTCATGACCTTTATATAACCTATTTGGTCATTGTGACTAAGGCACATAGCAACACTGACGTGTAATTGTATCTGAAATGGGCCACAAATGGCTATGGCTAATCTTTAAAGGCCACGCTGGCTATGTTACTCTTATGTATTCAAGGTTTCTATTATTAAAACCTTGTAAATAAACCACGTAGAATCTACCTGTACCCTAGTTACGCCTGTACACATGTGGTAACTAGGATTTCCACGCATTTGGCCAATTTCCAATTGGATTATATAATTCACACGCGGGGTTGGAGGTTTAAACCCCAATTGGGCCTAGCTCTCAAACTATACGCAACACCTCAATTATAAGTCCATAATTGGTCCTTTTACATAAAGTATGCACATGTAACAAGTAAATACGTGTGTAATGTGCATCTGTGACACGTGGATGTGGCCAATTCTTATGGGTACTTGGTTCAAGGTGAAGGAGTAGGAATTGAGGGGTACTTCCAGTGAGGGACCCTACATTGATTTGCATGAGGATTCAGAATAAGACATAATATTCTAAGTTATCCTCAGGGTTTAGAAGGTATTCATACTTTTTGTGAAAAGCAGTTATTTATTTTAGTCCTGACTTATTTTTATGGTACTAGGACTTTGCTAAGTTTTCTGGATAAAAATAAGGAAACTAAATTTTTATACATTATTTATCATATTTATGGTTCTTAATAATATAGTAATAATGTCTCTTTTTATTTGTTATATATGTTACCTTTGTCAGGTTGGCTCTGACATAGTAGCAAGCTGACAATGGGTCCGCAGATGTTCATATGGATGATGTTGAGGACGTGTTGAACGGGAGGAAATGAACCCGGAAATGGCCGCCAATGCATTTTGGAGACATTGCAAATGCAACAGTCCACTGAGGAGATGTGGATTTCTGGATAAGCCGCTTTGAGATAGGGAAGACTAGGATGGCCCAGTGCGTTGTGCAGTACATTTGGGTTGGTTTTGACAGAGAATGGCCTTGGTTGTAGCATATCAACAATGAGTACTTCTTTGCAGGTGGTTCCAGAGCATAAAATGTGATTGCCCTTATGGCAGAGAAAACGGTTTCTTCCGGTGCTGGGAGTGATAGCATAGCTTTGTCAAACATATTGAGTCAATGGAAGGAGCAAGTTGGATAGCTTGGGCACAAAATAAGCTTGAGGGATGTGGATTGGATTGTTTGCAGCAGGAATTACGGCAGCCCCCTCACCGACAATTGGTATTGCTGAACCATTGGCTCCAAAGACTGTGGAAGTGGTAAAGTAGGACCTGTGCTTCAGGTAATGCCCAGTGGCTCTGCTTTCCAAAATGATATGAGCACTGAACATGGCCTTGTTTCCCATGTGAGCGTTTGCGCAATCCATAGCCGCTTGATAATACGCCACGGCCTTCTATGGATGAGCTACATGACAATTTTCTTCCAAGTGACTTGTCATGGCAGGGTTGTGATGGCTGTTTTCACATTTGGCTTGGTTACAGCAAGGGTTGCTTCTAGGCTGTGATTTTTGCTGCAACTGGGATAGTGGCTGCAAGACCACTAATGCGGTGGAGATGGGTGGATTGGAGTTGGTCATGTCCACAGCCTTGTGTTGCTGTTGAAGTTCACTTTCCAGCTCCTTGAGAAAACTGCTCATGCTGAGTGGAGTGTCCGGCTTTTTCATTCCAGCATATTGGAGAGTGCGGAAGGTTCCAAAAGACGGCGGCAGAAGTTTGAAAACAAGGAAGATCCAGCAGGTCTCTAGTGTGACCTTATCAAGTTTCTTTCCGGAAACTTCCACTAATAGGGCAAAGGTGGTTCAAAACAAATTGATGGAGTCCTTCATGTTGTCCTTGTGAGCCTGAGTCTCTACGGTGACAGCAGGACACAAAAGCCAGGGGGCACTAGTTGAATTCCAGAGGGATAGGAAGAATACAACTAGAGGACAGGAAAGGAAGGAAAAGGGAAAGAAGGAAGAAAGAAGATAAGATAGGCATCTTTTTAGACTGATTTAAGCTTTTCAATCCTTTAAAGGAGATGGGTTTAAGCAGAGCAAACTCTACGCCTCCTCTCTTGAAGGAACAGAGAGGGTACAGTCAGAGACTTCCTTGATTTTTAATGCCAACAGAAACTGACAAAGGTTATTTATCAGGAAACCTATGTGTATTTAAGCTGCAGTCCACAGAAGCAATAAAGAAAAATGTTTATGAAGCTTTTATTGATTATTTGATGTCTTTATTGGTTTGATTCTTTATGGGAGAAGAGAAAAAGAAGGTAAAGGTTAAGAGGAAAGAGGAATGATAAGATCAAAGCTCAAGAAGAACTTTGAAGAAGGAGAAGTTGGAAAACCTGCTTACTATTCAATCAGATGACACCAAATGACCACAACGACGTAGGAAAATGATGGGACCTGTGTGATTGAGTAGTGAGGAGTGTTGATCCATGTGTTCTGTGCTTCTTCTAAGTTGGTTGATGAGTGATTATGAAAATTTTCATCTGCCCAACTCTGAGGGAGATGAACCATGTTGATCAAAATGAATATGCATTATGAAGTTGAACTCAGAAAATAATTAGATGTTGTGTGAACTTCATAGTTAATTACTTCACACTTGTACACAACAAAGTATGGATATTATAATTATATGAAAATGATCAAATTGAAGAGGAGAATAAGATGATAACACTGTTGAAGCCTTTTGGGCAACTGTGTTGTCTCTAAGGCTGACAGTCCTTGCCAAAGAGAATATCAGAAAGTTTGTCCCATACATTTGCTGCGTTCTTGAGAGACTGAGTGGTGTAATGTGCATTGATAGCTTCCCAGAGCTCTTTTGGTTTGTAGCTTGCGTCATTGCTTCCAACAAACCAATGAGCATTTTCTTTGTCCAAATGCAGACAAATGTAGGTGGTTGCTTGTTTCTTCTTGCCCTTATAATTGGCTCTGGCTTGTAGTTCTTCAGAGTCTTCCAGAACAAATTCATCCAGCTTGTGGTATCCCAGGGCGTTGATTATTTTGAAGCGCCACGTAGTGAAGTTGCTGTCGTTGAGTGGTTCAATGACCATTTTTATAGATTGGGAATCCAACGTATTGGCTGGTTCAGGATTGTTAGAGGTTAGGAGAGGGATGTTGAATGTAGATTCAGAGTCGGATGTTTCTGTATGAAGGGATTCAAAGAGCTCTGGGGATGCTGGGATAGGTTTGATGTGCTCTGGGGCTGGGGTTTCTTCTGGGGCAGGAGTGAAGGGAGGACTTCCTAAAGTGGAGCCAGACGGTTTACAGTCCTGTTCTTCTGCCACGGTGATTTGGTACGTTCACAGACTCTTCAGATCACTAACCTCTGGTTCATATCTTGATTTGGTGCTCTTAGTAGGCTGGGCTCATAACCTATGAAACACAAGTGGACCGCAGTGAGCACGGAATGGAATGGTGGGAACGAGGACAAGACTGAAAGAGAGTGAAACAACTATTCACCTATTGAGGTGAGGAAAAGATGTGACTGGATGAGTGAGTTGCATTTCAAGCAATGAAAGAAGAGAAACAGTGAGAAGAAAAAGAAAGAGAGAAGAAGAGGTTCAAACCTATGAAACACCAGTGGACCGCAGTGATCACGGAATGGAATGGTGGGAACAATGACAAGACTGAAAGAGAGTGAAATGAATATTCACCTATTGAGATGAGGGAAAATTGTGACTGGATAAGTGAGGAAGGAAAGAAAAGGAACAACAACAAAGATCATGTGGAGTCTATCTACAACAAGCAAACCTAATCTGAAGAGAGAGACATGTTCCCCAGATGATACTCCTTTCCTGAATCCTTACTGTCAGCCTTAGAGACAATAATGTTGCCCAAAAGGCTTCAACAATGTTCTCTTATTATTCCTCTCTTCAATACGAGTATATCCATACTATAATAGCCATACTTTGTTGCATATAAATGTGAAGTAATATAAGTGTGAAGTAATTAACCAGGAAGTTCACATAACATCTACAGTTGCGCACGGCATTCCGCTGTACGGAGCCCCCTGCAAAACTTGTTCTGGGTACGCGGGGGAAAACCCCGTTGTCATTGGGGGTCCAGCACTCAAGCTGACCACGTTTTTAGAGCTTTGAGAGTCTGTAGATTCTAAAAATATGAGGGGCAACCTGTTTGGTCCAGCCATTTTTTTATTTTTTTATTTTTACACTTGACTATTGAGACCCGGAGCCTAAATCAAGGCTTGAGTACATAAAATTAGGTCAATATATTGCCCTAAATACATACCAAAGCCTCAAACAGAATGCTAAATGCTTCCTTATGGGCTTAGAGAACATTTAAATGATGTCTCAGCCCCTCAAAAGCCATAAAAATTTCGGGTTTTTTGCATTTTCTTGAGCCAACATTTGGGACCTCACCAAAACCTCCGTACAGCGCAATGCCGTGCGCAACTGTAATCATTATCTAAGTTCAACTTCATATTGCATATTCATTTTGATAAACATGGTTCATCATCTTCCGAGTTGGGCAGATGAAAATTTTCATCATCACTCACCAACCAGAACTTAGAAGTAACAGAATCATTGGATTACACTGCTCATTCCTCAGAACCCCAGGTCCCATCATTGCCACTTGTCGTCGTGTCGTGGTCATTTGGTGTCATCTGTCTGACAAGTAAGCAGCTTAACCAGTCTCTCTTTCTTCAAAGTCTTCTTGGAGCTTTGATCTTATCACCCCTCTTCTTTCTTCTCTTTCTCTTCATCTCAAAGAGGCATCATCATTACCCATCCTTAAAGGATCACCTTCTTCATCTTAGTCTTGTGGAACTTTCATCCACACTGGTTTCCTTATAATTATCCTTTGCCTTTGGCATAAAAAATAAGGCAGTCCCTGACTGTACCTTCTCCCCTTTCTCAGGCTGAAGAGACTGTAGCTCTTCCCCGTTCTTTCATTCCTGCTCTCATTAAGATTGAGCTCATCACCAGTCTTGTCAGACTCACCTTCTTTATTCTTAAGTCCTCCTCTTCTGTTTTCATCCCTTCCTGAAATATAGATTTGTGCCCCCCATACCTTGTGCCCTGTTGTCACATAAGAGACCCAGGCTCACACTAACCCAATCTGGCATCCACCTCAGATCCTTAATTGTTGCATCACTGTCACAGATGATAGTTGGGAATTTCTACAAAGGTTGAATTGATTACTTTTGCTGTTCTAAATTTCAGGAAAGATGCAAAGATTGAGGGTATCATTTTTAATACTTACCCAATTCATTGCAGAACCTATATTATTGTGAATGGGGGCAGGAAAAATCTGACCTAGCTAAGACCACCTTGAAAACGGTACTGACTCCGAGTTTGTCATTACAAGTTACAATACCATGTACATATCTCAGCAGGGCTGCCTCCCTACGCGCAAGTTATGCCGTGTCGCAACAGATGACTGAGGCGGAATTAAAAGCATCTTAACCCGTTGTCCAGATACTCCTTGGGTGATATTTTGAGACGTACTCAAAGCAAGAAACTTCCTACCGGAGAAATACCTCACCCAGGTGTAAGGTTCCCTTCTCACATGAGCCTGTGAATTTACCTTTCTGCCTTCAGATTGTCCTTTCTTCAACTGGATCTGAGTGAACTCAAGAATTGATGGTCACATAGTCAGACCATTTCCACCGCAGGAGGCTGTACGGTTGGTGGCATGTTTTCTAAGCTTGACACTTGCTTCCTTGCTTGGATTTTCAATGAGAAAAAATTTTATAGGGTCAGGCTAAATGCACCCCCAATTTTTACTTCATGCACTCCAATTTGAAGTGGAAAAGTGTGCACTCCAATTTTTTTGGAGTGGGGAGCTGTCCACTCCAATATATTTGGAGTGAACACCTTTCGACTCCAAAATTATTCACTTCCTTGGAGTAAGCAATCATACAATCAAAATTCACTCTGAAAATTTGGAGTGCACCTCAAGTGCACTCCAAAAAATTTGGAGTTCACTCAAAGTCCACTCCAAAAGAATTGGAGTACACAACATATCACTCCAAAAATGTCAAAATTTTGGAGTGTACAACTGCCCACTCCAATTTTTTTGGAGTGGACAGCTGTTCACTCCATTTTTTTTGGAGTGGACACTTGCCCACTGCAAAATGTTGGAGTGCATGTAGTGAAAGTTTGGAGTGCATTTAGCCTGACCCATTTTATATTGATCCTTACCATTGTTGAATCATATGATTGTATTTGGTTTTTACAGGATCATTTTTTCTTACATCTAATCACAAATGAATCTTATTCCTTTCCTAGCTGCCATCTCTCACACATGTGTACATCTTCCTTATTCATTCAGAATAAACAATCCATTTCAAATTTTGACCCAGGCCATTCAGTGGCGCAAAAATTGATTCTGTGCGAGGCAAGATTCATGCTTGTTGGGGACAAAGAATAGCGCTGGATTTCTCCTCAAATTGGCAAGCAGAATTCTATTTCATGGCGACAACCTCAGAAGAAATAGAACGAAGAATAAAATAACGATTCCCATGAGAGATTTATCAATATGTTTGTGAATGCGAATTTCTTGTTCTTTTTTTACCGCGGCTGGAAAGGATGATATGTCAATAGATGAGTCATTCGTAAGTTCCAGTGCATTTTTATCCTCCCCTCTACAAAGAGGGCAAGCTGTTTGATAGAATAACAATGATTTATAGCAAATTTTGTGAATAGGTTGTTTGCAAGCTTTGCAAACGTATATGGAGGATTTCTCTTTTTGAAAGTCAAGCTGATTTGTACAAATCGGGCATGCGTTTGTGGGGACGACTATAATCTCCTTCAGCTCGACATCTTGCTCCGTCTGATCATTGAATGATAGGATCACATTACAGGATTGTAAATGTTAGTTTTCCAAAAACACATGGTTGATCTTCTGGAAGAATTTATAGACTCACGTTCTGGTTGGTGATAAGATCTGAGCTGAGTCCTGAGGAAGTCGCTATGCTTTTGCCATCACGGTGTGGATCCAGAGACAAAAGTTGATTGGGTGAGTGGGTTGGCAACAGGGAATATTTGGTTCCCTGATGAAAATGTCCTGAAGAGTTTGTCACAATCTGCCACCGGGAACGGCTTTACCGGTTAGTAACCTGTTTCAGCATTCGTCTCCCGCTGTGCAAAAGATGTGCTTAACTAGGAGAAGGAATAGCCAGGTAATTGTTTTCCCCATTTTCTTATGATGTTCAGGGCTCAAGGTGATATCCGAAGCCAATTGAATCAGTGTTGGATTCAGGAAGGCAAGATGGTGGTCGAGAAATTCTGAGGAGGCTGAATTTATGACTCTCTCGTCCTAGATTTTAGGAAAGATAGCAATTGAGAAGGGACTACTAGTTCTGGATGGAACACGTTGACCTTAATATACGTGATTCATTAGAGAGCCTGCATGGTAGCTGAGGTTCTGTGATTGGAGTAAGGAAAATTTCAGCGAGGCAAGACTCATCCATTCAAACCAGCCTCAAAAACGGTACCGACTGTCCGAGCTCTTCATCACAGCTTACATTGTCAGGCATTTCAGACACGTTGAGTGCCTACTCGCAAAATACGGCGTACTGCAGGGGGACACTGGAGCCGAAGTAAAGCATCTTCTGGGCGCCGTGTGGATTTTGCCTTGGGATATTTGAGACTTACTCAAACCCAAACACTTCCCATCGGGCAAATTCCCCACGAAGCCGTAAGGTTTGCTGCGTACATAGCTTTACAACTTTATACCTCTCTGTCTTCAGTTTTCCGTTGTTAATATTTCTGAGCGAGCTCGTTAAAGCCAGTTAGTTTTGAGATCATCTGCACCGCAGGACTCGGAGGTGCGGCCGGTTGTATGCTGAAACCCGTCGAATACGATACACCTTTGGCGTTTCGCGTTAATGAAAGCAACACCCCGGCGTGTCAGGCCAGGTCAACACGTCCAGGTTTTTGAAGACGCTAGGTCAAGATACCTAGACTGAGTATTGATGGTAGTTTTATGACTGGAAAGCCTGGTACTTCGATTGGATTTTATTATGTAAGCATCTTGGATGTGATTTTGTTTTCATAAGATATCAGAGAGCGACTCACTGTATGAAGAAGACCAATGCCTGAAGCGACCGTTTCGGGCAAGAATGTGACAAATTTACAGCAGAGCACCGACAGAAACAAAATATTGTCAACGGAGGAACGGCAGCTGCAAAGCTCAGCAGGTCGTGGGTGGCTTATCATAATCAGACGAAAAAAAATGCTTTCACGCTGTCCAAGGTTTCTTTTATAATGTATGAAAAAAAATTACCACATACGGGAAGCTCCGAGCACTCATCACATATTAAAGAGTGAAAAAGTTTTTTTTTCCTTTGGGTCATGATCTTTTTTTTTTTGAAACAAGAAATTGATTTGATCACACGAGGACCATCAATGAAGCTCACTGGGTCAGTTGTGGCTTAGCAAGGAGGAATGCACTGCCAGCATTGACTGGTCGAACACGCCGGTTCGAGCTGTGCTCGAACCGCTATGTTCGACCAGTGATCGGCTTGGCGGGGTTCGACCGATGCTCTTCCGAGCCTGTCGGACAGGCCGGTCCGATCACCGGTCGAACCGCCGCGTTTGACCAGTGATCGGACCGGCATGTCCGACCGAAGCCTTTCCCAGCCGGTCGGACACGCCGGTCCGATCACTGGTCGAACACGGCGGATCGAGCACTGCTCGAACCGGCGTGTTCGACCAGTTAATGCTGGCAGTGATGGTTACAACGAGAAATGCTGAGCGTGAAGCTTCGGCTCTGCCGGTGAACATTGATAATGAGGACTTCACTCAAATCTGTGCGTACATGTATGTATCTGAAGATGGACTGGCGAGAGCCCGCGAGTCAATTCATCAGACGCAATTGGGAGTAGATTTGTCTGGATCCCGCTGGTCCCACCAGACCCACCAATCCCTTTCAATTCACCCTTCAATTTATGTACTTAAAGCTCCTGCCCCCACAACCCACGTCCAAGCTAATCAGTGGCGCAGAGTGCACTGGCCATCCAGTTCACATACTTGATGGCCAGTTTTCTGGTAGACGATTTGTGACTCAAGGGTCAGAAAACTCGCCATCAAGTTAAAAGATCAATCTTCAATTTTCTGGCCATAAAATTCCCAGCTCAGTGGGGAGTTTGCCATTGATTTGACGGCTCAATGGTCATTTTGCTGACCATTGATTTGATAACCTTATGGCTAGAAAACTGGATAATGTGTGAAGAATTTGATTGCCATCTTGGGCCAATCTCCCACTTCTCAATTTTCCAATACAGTAACCCCCCCCCCTTCCATTCACCTTGCCCTCCCCCCTCCATTCACCTTGCCCTCCCCCCCTCCATTCACCTTGCCCCCCCCCCCCCCCCCCCCCCCCCCCCCCCCCCCCAAATCTAAAAAAGAAAATCCAACTTGATTTCATTTTCATTGATCTTGGTATAAGTATTGATTTATAGACACATTTTCCATCAAGACTGCCTCTCTTCTTACTAAAAAGAAAATTCAAACAGCACACCTTTATTTTTGTAGCTTCCCTAAAGCCTTGGTGAGCTTTCCTTTGTTTAGATGAATATAGAGCTTTCCTTTGTTTAGATGAATATACTTCATCAGATGTGAACGGAGAGCCTTCATCACAGGAGGTTCTGGAAAGCCGGAATTGAATAACAAAAAAAAAACTAAAAAACAGATTAAGATTCCTACAGTCACCTTTGCATAAATGTTCATAATTTGCATAATTTGATTTTCTTCTTGTTGTTTTACTACGCGCGGCTGGGTTGGATGATACATCAATAGATGAGTCATGCAGAAGTTTGAGTGCCTTTTTATCCTCTCTTCTACAAAGAGGGCATCTACTTTGAAGCTTTAATGAAGACTTGTAGCACTGTTTGTGAAGAGGTTGGTTGCAAATTTTGCAATTGTATAAGGAAGATTTATTCTCCAAGTCAATCTCCTCTTGACAAATTGGGCACTTGTTTTGGGGGGCAACTTCAATTCCCAACAGCTCAATTTGTTTCCCCTTCTGATTGGTAGATCAAAAGATGATATGACAAGATTATGAATATTATTTTCCCACATGTGGTTGATCTTCCCAAAGAATTAAACTCACATTCTGGCTGGTTTCAGGATCTGGACTGATCTCTGAGGAAGTGCTTATGCTTTTGCAGTGTGGGCCCTCAGACATAAAGCTATTTACTGAGTGGGTTGGCAACAGGGAATTGGTTCCCTGATGAAACATTTCTGAAGAGTTGGTCACAAGCTGCCACCAGAAAGAATTCATTGGTTAGTGAGCGAGTTGATAAATCCCATTCCGCTTCACAAAAGAGGTGCTTAACTAGGAGGGTATAAAGCCCAAGACTTATTTTCCGCATTTTTTTTTAAAATATTGAAAGCTCAGGGGGACACCTGAAGCCGATCAAATCAGTATCAGGTTTGGGAAGGAAAGGTGGTGGTCTATGTTGTAATTCTGAGAAAGCTCATACTTTTCTTGATTTAGATTTCTGGAAAGATAGTATCTTCAAAGGAAATTGGTGGAGTTTCAAGTACCCAATTCCTTGCTATTCACTGGAGAGCATGCATCGAACAATTTTAGCAAGCTAAGACTCCAACTCTCGCTTACACTACAAACATTTGCAATTCTACCCAGAAGGACAATGTGAACTTGGGATGGGCAAAACATATACCCAATTTTACAAAAAATGGTCGGAAGTGAAAAATAAGCTATACTGAGCATGCTCAGCAATTTTTTTTTTTTACAAACTGAGCAGAAATCAATTTTATTCATTCTGGCAACTTTAGGGGATTTTGCTGGGCATGCTCAGTTTTGCTCAATTTTTATCACTGAGCCATTTTGTTGAAAAAATTTAACATTTTGCCTAACCCAAACAGTTGTTTTTTCTTTGGGTAAAATTACAAATGTTTGTAGTGTTAATGAATGGCGCTGATACCAAGCTCGTTATCACAAGTCACATGACCAGACATTTCTGCGGCGCTGTGTCCCCACGTGCAAGGTATGTATGTATACCATCCTGAACAAGGATGTCTGGGTCCCAATCGAAAGATCCTTTTGGGTTTGAATTTGGGGTATTTTGAGACGTGCCCAAATCAAGACACTGTCCGTCGAGCAATCCCTTCACCTGGCTGTTTTTCATGTGTACTACTTAAATTTACAATGACAGACATGACTTCCTCTCTTCTTGGCCATTTCTTAGATTTTGTTTGAGCAAGCTCAAGACTTAATGTTTGGAACATGTTAGTAATTACCATCTCTACCACAGGAGGTACGGCTGGTTGTATACATATCCAAACTCGTGAACTTTAGAACACAAATCTTGCACCTTACAACGGCGACCTCATGCTGCGCTATCCCCAGCTTCCCTTTCAACCCGCACCTGAGTCTTGGATGCGGCAAATAATTTGAAAATCATTGACTCAGCCAAACCAATGAAAAAGCATTGCTTGTTGTCTGAACGGAAAGCTATGCTCCACTAGAGGGTTAGGTAAATTCAGCATGCCAAGCTATTGAAAAGACTTGGTCAAACTATCCAGAACTTGAATTGTGGCTAGTATTATGTGCAACTGGGTTTTGAATAATGAGGCCCCGTCTGTTAGCATCATAAATATGAGTGTAATTTTGTGCAATTAATTAAGGGCATTGATAAAAAAAGGGTCTGGCTAAATGCACTCCCAATTTTAACTTCATGCACTCCAATTTGGAGTGGAAAAGTGTGCACTCCAATTTTTTTGGAGTGGGGAGCTTTCCACTCCAATACATTTGGAGTGGACACCTTTCCACTCCAAATTTTTTCACTTCCTTGGAGTAAACAATAATACACTCCAAATTCACAACAAAAATTTGGAGTGCACCTGAAGTCCACTCCCAAAATTTTGGAGTGCACCTCAATTCCACTCCAAAGGTTTTGGAGTGCTCCTCAAGTCCACTCCAAGATTTTTGGAGTGCACTCAATGTTGTAACGGGTATTTGAGAATATGTGGAGAATGAAGAAACTCCCCCAAGGAGAAAACTTCATTGCAATGGAACAGAACTATATATAGGTGAAAATATATGTACTTGGGTTGATGAGAAAACATGCAATAGAATATGATGGAATAGTACGAGATGAACAACTGTGAGATATGAAAATGATGGAAAATAATAGAATAATGAAATGTGTAAAAACCTGTCACAACAATCCCCCCCCCCCTCAACAACCCTAAAAAAATGAAAAAGAGACAGAGAAAGAGAAGAATGAAATGATGAAACACGGAAAATAGGAGTGAGAAATAAAATTAAGAATAACGGCGATGACACAAGTAATGAGAAAGTTAAATAAGACAGCAAAAATGTTTCGGAAAAATAAGATAAATGAAAAGACAATTGGGAATGGAAAATGTAACGGGAGTGGGATGTGAACCAGAGGATTGAGCGGACCAGAAGTGAAGTGATGTCAACGCCGGAAACCTGGAAGAGCGACGGAAGTAAAATTTAAAGGCATTATAGGTTAACTTCTGAAGAACCAATCATCATCTTGGGTCCCAGGCCCTGGAGAGAGACAAACAATCGCGGGGGGTGTATGTTCATTGCAGCCAGCGCATACATTCCCCCCAATACTTGTCAAGGTGTGAGAAGCCGGCACAAGACCGAGCTTCTGTCAGAAATCCGTCACTTTTTTCCACCCAAGGGCTTTAGTGAAGATGTTGGCAAGTTGTTGATGAGTCGAAATCCATTCCAGCCTGACCTTCTTGTTGTACAGCAATTCATTTATGACGTGGAATTCTTGGTAAATGTGTCAATAGGCTTTACGAGTGCCACAGTCCTTGCTGATATGAACCACTGCTTTATTGTCTGAGAATATCAAAGGAGGAGTGACTGGGATGAATTGGGATAAGAGGGAGTTAATGTAGCAACAGTCCTTTGAACCGAACAACAGCGCCATATACTCCGCCTGACAGGATGACCTTGCAGCACACACCGCCAAAGGGGTTGTATCGGTTACAACCCCCCGCGGCTAGATCGGTGGCGGCAACCGATGTAACATCGGTCTACCAGACCGATGTTACATCGGCGGGTCCCACCGATACATTATGCCTTTGTTCTAATGTATCGGTGGGCCCGGCCGACATAAAATCGGTCTGGGCGACCGATGTAACATCGGTCGCCTCTGGCCGACGTTACCGCGGGGGGTTGTAACCGATACAACCCCTTTTGCAGTGCACAAGTCTGTTGTTTCAATCCCCAAGAGATTGGGGCGCCCCAGACGGTGGAGATGAACCCATGTACAGACCTGGAGCCCTCTCCTCCCCAATTTGCGTCGACAAAGGTGCGGATGCAATCATTGGCATCCCCTGCTGCATGGATAGGGAGCGCAGTTGACGCCGTAAAACAAACATAGGCTATGAGGTGATCAAGGGCTGACCAGTGTGACCCGTCCAGAGCAATGGAAAAACAAGCCAAGTAATTGACTGCAAAGGAAATGTCTGGCCGGGACCCCTGAGCTAGATAGAGTAAGCATCCGATGCGTGAAAGATATTCGCGGTCCATTTCCTTGGATGGGTTGGACTTCAGGTCGGATGACAGAAATGGGGTTTGGGTCTTGATGGCCAAAGGATTGAGATTAACAACTTTATCCACGAGCATAGGCTGATCGATGAGGAAACCGTTGGCATCCTTTTTGACTCTTAGGCCAACAATGCTGGACAGGGACTCATCCCATTTGAGATCTAGAACACTGTTGAGAGACTTCTTCAGCCAGAGCATCAGGGTTGGCAAACTAGCTGTAAACAGTCCGTTGTTGATGTGTACCCAGAGAAACGCAAAATCATTCTTGTTGGCGTAGACATACGTGGATTGGTCTTCAGGGTTGGGAACAAAATCAATAGTGGCAAGCTTAGACTTCAAATGAAGCCACCAGCAACTTCTGGCCTGTCGAGTTCCATACAGGGCTTTACAAAGTTTGAGGATGCAACCAGGCAAGACCGCGACTCCCGGCGGAGGTTGGATGTATATGTCATGGTCAATGTCACTATGGAGGAAGGCGGACTTGACATCAAACGACGCTACTTCTCATTGAAACCTAGACTGTCAGCTTGCTACTATGTAAGAGACAAGCCAACACAGTATCAAAGGTAACAAAAGATATAACAAAATAAAGATAAAAGACTAACCAATGACCAAACCTTGAATATCACTCCAGAAATGGATTCTACATGAAAAAAAACCCAGGGTCCCTCAGCAAAGTAACCCCTTAAATATGGCTCCTTGTATTACTTATACAATACAACAAAGATAACTTGTAGGAAAAATAGGTAAATTACCATAAACCTGTTACATATGACAAATGAGACATATCAAATATGTAACAGGTCTCATAGACGAAAATATACTTGTAAATAAATGATACATTAAGCCTGAGAAAAAGTAATACAACCACAGATCATGAAAGATCCGCAGCTCACACGCATCTTCTACTGATCTAACCCAGGAAGATCAACTTCTGATCCCATCTGTTGATCATTTGATCCAAAGATCTGTTCCCTGCAAATAACAGGCTCTCTGAGTTCGTCCCCAGAGTCCTTGATCAATATGTAAACACCTCTGGTTCCCCCCATAGAGGATTCCCCAGCTTTTATCACCCTTGGAAAATTATCACTACGCATTGTCCCTCATCATTATCCTGAAGACCAATATTGTGAACCTTCCCAGCAACTTATTAGCCATTTTTCTCCGTCAGCATCATCTTCAGAATCATCAAGAATCTCCCCTCTGGTCCTGTTGCTTATACCTTGGAAGGAATTCTGCCAAGAATTGCTAGTAAGTGCAATTCTGGCCACTTCTCTTCCTTACTAGTCATTTCCCTGGGCATATTCCTGTGAACCAGGCCCCAGAAGATCAGGTTACTCGTCAAAACCACCCTGTCAACACAGGTCCTGATAGAGGGCACCATAAAAACCCCTGTACTCACTTACAGGCCCCTCTGGGACATATTTTGTCCTATTTTTTTATTATTTTTATCAATATTTCTACGTTCCAAAAGGACTCAAAATTATAAAAAACAATCCAAAATATTATTTTTATATCTTTCCCAACCTTATCTATTATTATTGCAGCTTGTGTAGCTAGAAGGAGCTCTCCTTGGCATCACACAGCCTGTCATAGACGCTAGAGCCAAAAGCAGATGCAGGGATGCAAATGTTGGAGTGGGGGAAAAGGTTTCACCCACATTTACTCCGTGAATCTAGGGAAAACCTTGCTCAACAATTCGTGATTTGTATTTAGTGCTTTGGCCCTCTTGATTCCGTTTGAGCGAAAAACCCAGCAACAATTCAGAATTTCTTGATTGTTGGTTCTGGGGACTTTGTCCCAAACGTGCAGCAAGAGCATCATTTGAATTTCAGTGTCGCATGCCTGAAGCCATTCTTTCCGGTCGCTAGATTTCAAGGCTTGTTGGTAAGTTTCTGGGGCGTCCGAAATGAAAGGCACAACTGAGACCGTAGATGCAATACAGGCATCCTGGATTTCCATTTCTTGAATTTTAGTGAAGTTGCCAAGGGTCCTATCCTGGATGGAGGACAGGACATGGTCCATATTAGCACGATCGGACCCTTCACAGGGTAAACATGACTCATCAAATTCCACCAACTCCCCACACTCCAGTTTGTTAGTGATAGGGTCCCAAAGGACCCAGCCATTTGCTACCTTGGATATACCAACATGGACTAGGGGCCAAGAACAAGGAACAAATTGTTTTGGATAGTTGATATTGTGCAGGGAGGCACGGCATCCAAACAAATTGACCATGTGGAGGGATGGCTTGGTGCCCAGGCAAAGCTCGTACGGAGTTTTATTCACACCATCGTGAACAACTCGATTGAAGACAAAAGTGGCCTGTTTTAAAGCAAGGCACCAAAGAGTAGCCGGAAGGCGGGCGTGGATGATGAAAGTTCTTGCCATATCAAGGAGCAATTGGTTTGTGCGTTCTACCTCACCGTTCTGGTGGTGTTTGTAAGGGATTGAAAGTTCGTGCATGATCTTCTCGTCCTGAAGAAATTTGTTGAACTTGTTGGAGGTAAGCTGCCCGGCGTTGTTGGAAAAAATGCAGTAAGAGCATCCACCCTTGTCTCTGTAAACCCGCTCTTTAAGGCGGATTTACAGATTTTAAATGCATATGCAAAACCTTGTGCCCACTTTAGGGCTCGGCAACAACCTACTCATTAAGAAAATCTCTGCGGCTCGCTAGATTTACCAACGGATACCAAGCCTCTGCAAACGTTCCCTACAGAGCCATTGCCACCACTCCGTACGACCATCACCACCACTCAGCACACACAACACCAACAAAAATCCTGCAATGGAAGACACCAATACCCCAGCCACCCCAAACACCGTTCCAACCACTGAAGAAACCCCACAGAAAAAAAAAAGAAGTCCAAACTGGCTACCCAACAAGGAGGAGCATCTGGCCACCTCATGGCTCCACATCAGCAAAAAACCCGAGTTTGCGAACAACCAAAGCGGCAAAGTATTTTACCGCAAGATTGAGCTTGATTTCAACTCCCACAGTAAGACTCACTATCGTGACTTCAATCAAATCAAAACCAGGTATGATTGCCTTCTCATTCTTTTTTTTCTTTGCAATTAATGAAGCTTCTGACAATCCTCTTTGCACTATTGGTAGATGGGTTTCACTTAACACCACTACCCTCAAGTTCTTGGCAATCTACAATAATATCGAGCATAACCCTCCCAGTGGAACGTCTCCAGAGGACTGGCTTGTGTTGGAATCCGTCCGCAGCTCCCAGCAGAAAAAGAAACTGCCCAAGAGACAGTGAAGTGACATGCAGAGGTGAGTGACACTTACAAGTGCACTAAGAGCCCGCATGAAGCTGATGTGATCAATCTGTTCTACGCTAGCGGCAGATAAACAAGATTGACGATCAGCAAACAGATACGCAGAGGAGCAATCATCGCCAAGCAAAGGAAAGGATCACAAGTGAGTCAAACAGACATAAGAACAAGAGGCTGAGACAGGGAACTGACCGCTTCTTGTTCCAAAAATTTGACAGAACGACTCACCCAACAGAAACCAGCAAGAACTCATCCAGATCGTTGACGAGTCGTATCAGCAGTGCTAGCGACAAGTAAGTCAACATGGTCATTAAGGATGTTCTTGCCAGCAAGCTGATAAAGCTAGACCTTGTTCGCAGCCAAAGCAAACACAACAAGCCGAACATTGTCCCTAGCTCACTATTGAACCGCATCAGTCTTGTGGCCAGCAAGTGAGTAAGACAAGATTGCAGATAGACAGAAGACCTAAGCTAACAAACTTATTGTGTCTTGCAGCCACAGCAAGAGACAGGATATTGATTCCAACGCTTAGGCGAAATGCGAGGGTTCTAACTCCAAAAAGCAAATAACCCACGCTTAGATAGAAAGAGAGAGGAAATGGCTGACCAGTGACGTAATTTGCTTAGACTTGATTCATCTGCTGTGCAGATTAAGAATCCGCTACAAGTACCTCTCACCCAGCTCTCTCATAGAAAGAAGAACTCATTCAGCTACCAGCTTTCTTGCCCTTAGGTAAGACGGGGTCTTCTTAGCTCTTTCTCTCTGTGTCTGAAAATTGTCTAGCATGCTACGTTGTAAAATAGCTTTGTTTCATTTTATCTAACCAACACAATAAACCCTTAGCTTGCAAATTTATTAGATTTACAGTCTTGGTCCCTCATCAAATCCGACCCAACCTCTTCAATCAGCGAGAAATTTGCAAGATGTCCAGAACCACTGGAAACTCAACTAGGGGCAGGCAAGCTGAAACGGCCGCAGGAACCTCCAATCCGATTGAAGTTGAAACCTCGTCCGTCATATCAGTCAGAAAGGATGACAAGGATATCATTATCATACCCAAATTCAACGGGAGCAACTAATTGATCTGGTCGAGCACGATGGAGGTATTCTTAGAATACAGAGGACTCTGGTACTTATTCAAGAAGGAACCTGAGGAACCAATTGATGAGGCCACAAACAAGCACATTCTTGAGGCCTGGTTGATCCTAAGCTCTAAGATATACCCTGATATCTTCAACAGCATCAAGACTACCTGCGGCAGAAGTGCCTACAAGATATGGGAGCAATTAAAATCCAACTACGCAACGGCCTCTATCTATGGCATATATCAAGTATGGACGAATTTCACATGAATCGTCTATGGAAATGACCTACTCAAATACGTGCAGCAAATTGAGTCAGCTCTAGCCGAAGTTAACATGATTGGCATTGACACTAAACAGAGTGTCGTAAGCGTCACCATCATGGAAAAGATCACCAAGAAACGCCCCAATCTCATGGAGCAATTATTGGGCGACATGGCCACACTCGCCGATCCATCCTTACTGCTTGACAAGCTCCGAGAGCTGGCCAACCACAAGCAAGTGCAAATTCTTCGCAACTCCAGCTCAGCACAAGGCAGTCAGACCTTGGCCTTAGCAACCACATCTGGAAATGCAGCGTCCGGCTCACGGTCCAACAAACGAAAAAGATCAAAGGTCAGCTGCCAAGGTGGCAAGCACAAAAAAGAATGGGACTTCCACCACAAAGAAGATCACTGCTGGACAGTTCACCCCAAGAAGAGATACACGGCCAAGAGACAACAATCAGCCAAATACACCACAGCAGCCCAATCGGACCAACGATTGGAGTCGGACTACGCTTACTACACCAACACCAACGGTCCTTCAGACTCCATCATTCTGGACTTGGGAGCTAGCCAGCACATGTTCAACAAGTTGGACTTCTTCCGAAATACGGAAGATACTCGAGTGCACATTGCCACTGGAAGCAAAAAAGATGCTGGAGACCTCATTGCAACCAAGCAAGGCAAAGCAGTCATTGTTGTCAACGGCTCAACTATCACCTTGAGAAATGCCCTCTACGTACCTAGGCTCTCGACCAATCTTATTTCCTTTGTACAACTGGTCAAAAGCAAGGCAGTGATAACTGTCAAGGAAGATGGCCTGAAAATAGTCCTGAACGGCAACCACGCGCTCACAGTCAACACTCGAAACAACATTTTCAAAGTAAGGAATGCGAAACCACTCCGAAGCACGGCGCTCGTCACCAAGACGGATGAGGACCAGGACACCATGGCACGCCAGTGGCACTATCGACTAGGGCATGCAAGTGCTCAAAGAATCAAGGTAGCGTTGAAGGATCCAAGCTATCGTGGGATAATCAACTGCGACGCGTGTATGGCCGGCAAGATGACAAAGATTCCCTTCAGCAGCCACTTCAAGCCTGCAACAGCCACCATGGAAATAATCCACGGCGATCTTGTTGGGCCTATAAGTCCAGCATCCAACGGAAGCAACCGCTACTTTCTCACACTCGTTGATCAGTTCTCTGACTATATTCATGTCACCACTATCAAAGAAAAATCCAACGCCGCAACAGAGATCGAGAAAGTCAAAATCAAATATGAGAAACAAACAGGCAACGTGATGAAGAAACTAGTTACAGATGGCGGAGGAGAATTCTGCAACAGAGAGCTTGGCAAAATCCTTGAGGCAAGAGGTGTTCAACATAACGTCTCCCATCATTAGGCAAAAGTCAAATCAGCCCGTCCAGCATATTCCTCAAGCTTCATCCAAATGTTGCCTTCCTCAGGCCTTTTGGCTGCAAAACCTGGGCACTAAAACCCAAGCCAAACTGCAAAGCCAAGTTCGACAGCATCTCATGGACGGGCACGCTCATAGGATACGAGAACAACTACTCAGCGTACCGCATCCTGAGACACGAGGACAGGAAAATCATCTCCAACAGGAACGTCAGATTTGACGAGCTCAACTACCCCCATTGCGAAGCCCTCAAGAAGAGTCACAATGTAGATTCCACGCCAGGTACGGCACTACCAGACTTCTTGTTCAACCCAGTTCTCCCGTTCGCTGATGTCAGGGATGTAAAAGATTCACTTGCGGTACCATCAAGCAAAGAAGAACAGCATGAACCTCCAGTGGACGACTACCCTGAAAGCCCAGAAACAGGTCGGAAGTGGGTCTATGTGGCAGACTTTCAACCGGCAAAAGAGGTCACCAGCAACATCACTGAGACCAACATAGTCAGCAGGAAACAAGCATGGCAACCTGCGTGCTACGTAGCAACCATTGTGGATCCCAAATCACACGCCATGGATATGAAGAGTGCGGATGCAGCTGAATGGAAGAAGGCCAAGCAGAAGGAGATACAGAACATGATCAAGCACAACGTCTGGGAAATCCGACCACGTGAAGCATCCAATTTGCCAATATCGGCCACGTGGGCGTATCGTCGAAAACTTGGAGCAGAGAACCAAGTTGTTGAGTACAAGGCCCAAATATGCGCTCAAGGCTTTTGCCAGACGCTCGGCATTAATTGTGAAAAAAAATATGCCCCAACTGGGAAAGCCGCATCGCTCCGGTTTCTCCTCTCCTTTGCAATCAACCAAAACCTCCAGATTCATCAACTTGACGTACGCAGTGCGTTCTTAACGTGCCCGCTTGACAACAGAGTCACCTTACTGCCTCCGCAAGGTCTGGAATGTCCCCCAAACTCCATACTCCAACTCAAGAAAGCCATTTATGGCTTGAAACAGGCCTTGCTAGCCTGGTACAAGTGCCTGCACGCGTTTCTCACGTCCGTTGGTTTCAAAACGACACTGTCCGACTCTTGTGTCTTTCACCAAGCAGACAAACCGTCCTCTCCGGCTACATGGGTCTTTGCTCACGTCGACGACCTAGTCGTGATCAGCAAGGATCCCTTGGTTTTCAAGCGCAAGATGGAATCCAAATTTGAGATCAAATACCTGGGCCAAGCCGAGTTCCTCCTGGGCATGAATCTCGTTCGGGGCCCAGATTTCCTTCACATACATCAGACTCAGTACGTTGAACGCAAGCTCATTGAATTCGGCCTTGAGCATGCACCTCCCGCCTCCTGTCCCCTGAACCCCAAAGACCACCTCAGGAAGGCCAACACGCACGAAATTGTCGAATTCCAGCGCACTGGCATCAGCTTTCGTGCCATGATTGGATTGCCAAACTACCTCAGTGTCCTAACCAGACCAGATATCTCGTACGCCATCAGCGTGCTGTCCCAACACTTGGAGAATCCGGGAATGATGCACTTTTGCGCAGCTCAGCAAGTGTTTTGGTACCTCTCGGGCACGAAACAAGTGGGCCTGTTATTCAAAAAAGAAAGACGCCCTGTCGCTCAACGCACATGTAGACGCGGATTGGGGCAACTGCCCGGATACTCAGCAATCAGTAACTGGATTTGTAGTTCTAACCAGCAAGCAGCTCATATCTTGGAAAGCCACAAGACAAACCACAGTTTTGCTCTTGTCCACGGAAGCAGAATACAAAGCGCTATCAGACCTAGGAAGAGAGATAGCATGGTTCAAAAGTCTCATCTTGGAGCTCAATCTAAATTATCAACCAAAAGAAATACCCATAGGAGTGGATAATCAAGGAGCAATAGATCTAGCGCGTAGCGAGATGTCCCAGAATAGCTTCAGAACAAAGCACATGGACATTTGCTTACACTTTGTCAGGGAACTCGTCAACATGAAGACAATCAAGCTACACTACATCAAAACAACCAACAACTTGGCAGATTTCCTAACCAAGCCAACAGGAAGGTGCACCATCCGTCGCTCTCTCAATGCAATTGGGGTCGCTGCTCCTCCTACCTCTCATGCTCCTTGCCTAGCAGCTCAGAGCAACCCAGGCTGTTGGAATCCGTCTGCAGCTCCCAGCAGAAAAAGAAACTGCCCAAGAGACAGTGAAGTGACATGCAGAGGTGAGTGACACTTACAAGTGCACTAAGAGCCCGCATGAAGCTGATGTGATTGATCTGTTATACGCTAGCGGCAGATAAACAAGATTGACAATAAGCAAACAGATCCGCAGAGGAGCAATCAGCGCCGAGCAAAGGAAAGGATCACAAGTGAGTCGAACAGACATAAGAACAAGAGGCTGAGACAGGGAACTGACCGCTTCTTGTTCCAAAAATTTGACAGAACGACTCACCCAACAGAAACCAGCAAGAACTCATCCAGATCGTTGACGAGTCGTATCAGCAGTGCTAGCGACAAGTAAGTCAACATGGTCATTAAGGATGTTCTTGCCAGCAAGCTGATAAAGCTAGACCTTGTTCGCAGCCAAAGCAAACACAACAAGCCGAACATTGTCCCTAGCTCACTATTGAACCGCATCAGTCTTGTGGCCAGCAAGTGAGTAAGACAAGATTGCAGATAGACAGAAGACCTAAGCTAACGAACTTATTGTGTCTCGCAGCCACAGCAAGAGACAGGATATTGATTCCGACGCTTAGGCAAAATGCGAGGGTTCTAACTCCAAAGAGTAAATAACCCACGCTTAGATAGAAAGAGAGAGGAAATGGCTGACCAGTGACGTAGTTTGCTTAGACTCAATTCATCTGCTGTGCAGATTAAGAATCCGCTACAAGTACCTCTCACCCAGCTCTCTCATAGAAAGAAGAACTCGTTCAGCTACCAGCTTTCTTGCCCTTAGGTAAGACGGGGTCTTCTTAGCTCTTTCTCTCTGTGTCTAAAAATTGTCTAGCATGCTACGTTGTAAAATAGCTTTGTTTCATTTTATCTAACCAATGCAATAAACCCTTAGCTTGCAAATTTATCAGCTTGCGGCAGCGAAAACAGCGTATCACCAGCAGACCAAGGGTCTCACGTTCAACTCGCATTCCGCATGGCAAAAGCTCCGATATGCTGCCAAATGGCGATCTGACCCACGCAACAAAATCTTGGGGACTGCTACCCCGGTTCTGATTCCATCCTTGGATTCACTTGCCCCAGATGATGATGGTAGTGATGCGACTGCAACTGGGATTTATACCCCTACCACCCGCTCTGCAAGCTGCCTCTCTCGTCCGATTGGTCAAAAGGTGGCCTAGAAACATCAAATCGACTCTTCCAGATCCAATGATGTTGTCTCTACAGCAACCGAGTTGGCCGCTATTGCCAAAGATTGCCTCACTTCCGCCAACGAGGGAAACGACATACGCCGTGAGAAGAACGACATCTCAAAAGGACTCTTGAAGATCAAAGAAAAAGAAGTTAGTCCTAGCCGAGAAGAAGCAGATTGTTGACGAGAAGAATCAGCTGGTTGCCGAGAAGAACCAGATTGTAGCCAAGAAGAAACAGGTTGTAGACAAAGAGCATCAACAGTCCGTGACCCAGATGAACGACATGAAGATGCTCAGTCAAAACAAAAATCTTGAGGACCCAGAAGCTCGCCGGGTCATCTTGTTGATTAAGGAGAAGATCAAAAATAAATGGCTTGCTCGCGGCTAGCTACCCTCATTCCTTTCTTCATTTAGCTATCCATTCTTTTGATTTGAATATTCCAATTCCAATTCTTTGTTTCTCAAGTTAGTAGTTGAAGAAAATAATATTATTGGAGTGAAATTGAGAGCAACAACACATTAAAGCAAATGGAGAGCAAGTCACAACTGAATAAGTTGAAATAGCAATAAAGTATCAAATGAAACAAGAGCAAAAACAACTGTGAGGCTTTGAGATGGAAAAAGAGAGAGTGGGAAGGATAAGATCAAATGATCCTTCAAAAAATTCTATTTGCAATCATCACCACGCAGGAGCCAATTGTAGGTCTTGAGGTCCTCTTGCAATTGTGCATGGGTAACACAGTTGTGGAGGTCAGCATTGGCTTGAAGGTAATTTACTAGTTTGTGCGTTAAAACTGGATTGCGGTGATTTGGTATGATTTCTGCTGTAGGAGCCAATAAGAAGGGATCATCGATAGATCGTTCTTCCACGATCATGTTATGGAGAATGATGCAGCATGTCATCATCTGCATCATGTCTAGCTTCTCCCACAACCTACAGCCGGTCTTCAAACATGCCCAGCGGGCCTGAAGAACTCCAAAAGCACGTTTGATATCCTTGCGCAAAGCTTCTTGAAGCTTGGCAAAGTGTTTCAATGCTCCGTCCTGCGGGTGTCAAATTGAAGAAACAAGTGTTGACCGTGGAGGATAAATCCCGTCGGCCAGATAGTAGCCAGTCTTGTAAAGATTTCCATTGATGGTATACTCAATCGAATCTGATGCCCCCATGAGTAAAGTGTTGAAGAGGTGGCTCCGGTGAGAATATTGATGTCGTTTAGTGCACTGGGATTTCCAAAGAAAGCGTGCCAGATTCGAAGGCTTTTTGACGCCACCGCTTCCAGGACCATTGTTGGCGCTTTTTCTTTTCCTTGGAACTGGCCTGCCCAGCTGGCTGGGCAGTTCTTCCACGCCCAGTGCATCCCGTCGATGCTACCAATACATCCAGGGAAGCCTCTTGCTAAGTATGACCTTCAACTTGTTGTGATTGGGGGGTCGGAGGTACTCCAAACCGTAGATTGCTACAATGTGCCTTGTGAAGTATTTGAGAGTTCGGAGCGCAGTTGTTTTGCCAATACGAACATACTCATCAGTTGAATCGGCACTTGTCCCATATGCGAGTTGACGGAGCGCTGAGGTTTTCTTTTGTTGCGGCGAGAGACCTATCTGGCCACAACAGTCCTGCAAACAGATCATTGACATCAGCATTCTAGACATTGGCAAGCTGATTGAAATGGGAAGTAAAACACATACTGCTTTGAGCTCCCAAAATCAATGGTGTTCTTGAAGGTCTTGGCATAGTTGATAAAACAGGTTTCTGCTCATGCGGAAATGCCTTTCAAACATTTGGTTGTTGTACACCGGAAATGGTATGAAATAATCCTTCATAAGACGTTTGTGGCCGGCAATTCAATCACACAGGATGATTGCCCTTTTGCCGGGTTGATTTCTGGTGGGTTCCGGTTGGGTTGAGGCTAGTTGCAGGAGCCGGAGGATGATTTGTTCCTCTTCCATGTCGAGAATGAGGTCAAGTGGATCCATTGCGATTTGCCAAGCTGGTACTACAGAGTGGAGATTTTGAGCACAAGGGTTGGAGGACTGTCGGTATGTACGGATAACTACCTAAAGAGTCATTGCGGACCAGACAAGGGTCGTGCCGATTGGTAAGTTGCCAATACAGGCGCGCGGGGTTTGTTAGCCAAGCTGTTTTACCTAAAGATTTACCCGCACAAGGGTGGATGCTCTAAACATTGTGTGAGGTATGCTTTTTGAAGTTTTTGATCCAGAATATTACTTTATCCGCCGCATCCGCCTTTGTCTTCAGCCCATAAGTAGAGGTCATCCGCGAGAATAGGTCAATGATAACTAGGCCATAACAGAAACCGTCCACTGACTCAGGGAATGGACCAACCAGGTCTATGGCAACTACTCTTCCAGGCTTGTCCAGCATTTCCCTCTGAGAAGGCTGGACCCGCGAGTGGGTACTTTTTGCAAGAGAGCATGAGTGGCAGCGTCAAGAGAAGCAATTCAGCCGCTTAGGCGGGAGAACATTGGTTGCCCCCAAAGCAATTGACCTGTTGAGGGTCCTGATTGCAATATGACCAAGGCAAAGGTGCCAGGTGCAAGACGAGATAGATGACAAACAGGAAGACACAGGAGATGAAGGGGAAGTGGAACAAGATTGAAGAGCAAGAGCTGAAAGAAACCAGCAATAATTGAGGAGATAGGTGGGAAACACATGACTTTTTTGCCGAAAAAGAAGGGTCAGCCTTAAGGCACTCCATAAATTTACCATGTGCACTCCAACATTTTGGCTGTGGTGGACCAGTACACCAAAAATATTGGAGGGCTGCAATATTATAGTCCAATAATATGGAGTGCTCCCATGTGAACTCCAGTTTTTATGGAGTACCAACCTCAGCACTCCAAAAACAACCAAAAAAGGGGAGTACAGTCCAATTTACTCCAAAAAAAATGGAGTGCATTTGACTTCACTCCAATTTCTACTGAAGAGGCATTGGCTTTGCACTCCTGCGGGAAGGATAGACTGGAGTGCACTAGAGTGCACTCCAAGTTTCTTCTCAGACTGTACACTGCTTGCCAAGCAGGTCACATACAACCTGCTCGCCGAGCAGACTACCCACTGCTCGGCAAGCAGTTTACACACTGCTTGGCAAGTAGGTCATAACCTGCTTGCCGAGCAGACTACATACTGCTCGGCAAGCAGTTAACACACTGCTTGGAGAGTAGGTCATAACCTGCTCGCTGAGCAGGCTACAACCTGCTCGCCAAGCAGGCTACAACCTGCTTGCCGAGCAGACTACACACTGCTTGGCGAGCAGTTTACACACTGCTCAGCGAGTAGGTCAAAACCTGCTCGGTGAGTGGGTAATAACCTGCTTGCCAAGCAGGCTGCACTCGGGGAGTAGGTCATAACCTGCTCGCCGAGAAGGTTGCAGCCTGCTTGGCAAGCAGGTTATGACCTACTTGCTGAGCGGTGTGTAGCCTTCTCGGCAAGCAGGTCATTACCTACTTGCCGAGCAGGCTGCACTTGGCAAGTAGGTCATAACCTGCTTGCCAAGCAGGTTGCAGCCTGCTTGGCAAGCAGGTTATGACCTACTTGCCAAGCAGTGTGTGGACTGCTTGCCGAGCATGTTGTGACAGGTTTTTACACATTTCATTATTCTATTATTTTCCATCTTTTTCATATCTCACAGTTGTTCATTTTGTACTGTTCCATCATATTCTATTGCATGTTTTCTCACCAACCCAAGTACATATATTTTCACCTATATATAGTTCTGCTTCATTCCAATAAAGTTTTCTCCTTGGGGGAGTTTCTTCATTCTCCACACATTCTCAAATACCCGTTCTAACAGGTTATGTGCCCGCGCTGTTACCAGAGGAATAACCCTCTGTCTCGCTGAAAGCTAATATCCTTCAGAAGCTTGACTCTGTCGCTTACCCAGACAGATAACTTCCCATATATCTTTTACGTTTTTTTTTTAAGCTTTTCATGGTGCACAACACCCACTCGACAAACCCTGATATTGTTTCTCCCAATTTCACTGCTCGAGTCACCCCACCTCGGCCTTGTCGGCCCTCTTTCCTTAACTCCATCTTAATCCCAAGACCCACCGTTTCCCCGGCTTCCTCCCCAGATTCTGCTTCCTTTCAATCTTTTATTGATAACTCTAACATTGACCTTCCATTCATCATGTTGGGTATCGCTGAAGTAGAGCCTCTCCCTGATCATGCCAACGCAAACCCTTCCGCCTCTGAAACTGCCCTTTATCCACCCCTTCCTGAAAATTTTCCCCGCATCACCCCTTCGTCTACCCGCGCAGATCAATCCCAAGAAGCTCCGCGTGTATCTGTCCTTCCTGAAGACCAGCATTCCGCCCAAGGCACTGCCCAGCCAACGGCTACTGCCATTCTAGGCGAATCATCCCAATGTCCCACTGACCCTTTAGACATGTCGACGGAGGAGCTCAAGTCCCTTGTTGATGAGCAGATCCGTCGCACGGGTGCAAGGAATATGGAAGAAGATTTTCTCAAGGTTCTTCTCCTCCGGGTTCTTGCCACGGGTGCTGCCCAGAAAATTGAGACGGGCCCTGCTATCTCCTCCGTCTCCAACCACCTGAAATGGCAACAACTCGGCCGCAATCTCCATCCGCATCTGTCAGTTGATGGGTCAAATTTCCTCGCTTGGTCCTCGGCTCTTCAAGAACTGGTCACGGCTGTCACCTCCGTCTCGGACTATTTTGCCAAGGACCACTCCATTACGGATCTTCCAACTTCAAATGGCGTCGGGGCTATCATTCGAGGGTCAATTGACCCCGCGCTACGCTCATCGCTCAACGGGATGACGGCGTATGGGGCCTATTCTTCCTTGAAAAGCAGGTTCAATATCCCCTCCTGGTCGTTTCTTCTCAGCCGCTGGTCCGACGTTGCGCAGGCCCCAGACGCATCGGACTCAATCTCCGCAAGCTACAAGGCTTTAAAGCGGAGCTTGCTAGACTTAGAGGAACGACTGGGAGGATGGTCAACGGATAAGTTGCTCTCCCTCTGTTTCCACTCCAGTCTTCGCCGATTCCAGCAACCAATTGCTGACGCCATGGATGCTTGTCTGGCCATTGCCCCGCATATGAGAATTCTGCCGGCCGACATCCTCAACCTCGCATCCCGACTACACCAGTCAGCGACATCCACGGACTCGACTCAAACGTCCGTCATGGGAATATCATCCCAACAAGGTGCTCGTGGCAACCGCGGGGGCATCACCGGACGCGGCCGAGGCAGCGTGCAGCGTGGCGGTGGGGCTAATAATTCTTTGTCGCGCAACGACTACCCTGCCGACGCTTGGGGCAAGAAGCACATCACTCCCGAATTTCCCTGCAATGTCTGCTGGGAATGGGGCCATTGGGCGCCAGACTGTCCCCGCACGACTAAAAACCTTCCTCCACTCGATGATCCTCGACCCTCCAATCCGGACTGGAAACCCAAGAAGTCCTTAGTTATGTCAAATCGGTTGGTTGGTACCTCTGGCGCCTTGGCATTGGTTTCTGCTGCACCCGAAAACACGGCCAATGTTCTAGTGGACTCTGGCGCGACAAACCATGTAACGTTGCACCGTAGTCTTTTTATCAATTTCACTTCCGCTAACTCCTCGCTCCGTGTGGCGTCTGAAGAATGCATTTCCGTAAACGGTGTCGGTACCATCAACATTCCGACACGACACGGTATCATCACCCTATCGAACGTCCTTTATTGCCCCGGAATCAAGGGCACCGTTTTGTCCGTCGGATATTTCAATTGATGGGATGGCACGGTGTCTTTCCGTCAGGGTTCTTTCTTTTTTCGGCAAAACAATCATGTGTTTCCCACCTATCTCCTCAATTATCGCTGGTTTCTTTCAGCTATTGCTCTTCAATCGTGTTCCACTTCCCCTTCATCTCATGTGTCTTCCTGTTTGTCATCTATCTCGTCTCGCACCTGGCACCTTCGCCTTGGTCATATTGCAATCAGGACCCTTAACAGGTCAATTGATTTGGGGGCGACCAATGGTCTCCCACCTAAGCGGCTGAATTGCTTCTCTCGACGCTGCCACTCATGCTCTCTTGCAAAAAGTACCCACTCGCCGGTCCAGCCTTCTCAGAGGGAAATGCTGGACAAGCCTGGAAGAGTAGTTGCCATAGACCTGGTTGGTCCATTCCCTGAATCGGTGGACGGTTTCTGTTATGGCCTTGTTATCATTGACTTATTCTCAAGGATGACCTCTACTTATGGGCTGAAGACCAAGGCGGATGCGGCGGATCAAGTAATATCTTGGATTGAAAACTTCAAAAAGCATACCTCACACGATGTTTACTGCATTCGTTCTGACAACACCGGGGAACTTACCTCCAACAAGTTCAACAAATTCCTTCGGGACGAGAAGATCACGCACGAACTTTCAATCCCTTACAAACACCACCAGAACGGTGCGGTAGAACGCACAAACCGATCGCTCCTTGATATGGCAAGAACTTTCATCATCCACGCTTGCCTTCCGGCTACTCTTTGGTTTCTTGCTTTAAAACAAGCCACTTTTGTCTTCAATCGTGTTGTTCACGATGGTGCAAATAAAACTCCGTACGAGCTTTGCCTGGGCACCAAGCCATCCCTCCACATGGTCAAGTTGTTTGGGTGCCGTGCCTTCCTGCACAATATCAACTATCTGAAACAATTTGTTCCTCGTTCTCGGCCCCTGGTCCATGTCGGTGTATCCGAGGTAGCCAATGGCTGGGTTCTTTGGGACCCTATCACTAACAAACTGGAGCATGGGGCGTCGGTGGAATTTGATGAGTCGTGTTTACCCTGTGAAGGGTCCAATCATGCTAATATGAACCATGTCCTGTCCTCCATCCAGGCTAGGACCCTTGGCGATTTCACTCAAATTCGAGAGATGGAAATCCAGGATGCTTGTATTGCATCTACGGTCTCAGTTGCGCCTTTCATGTCGGACGCTCCAGAAACTTACCAACAAGCCTTGAACTCTAGCGACCGGACGGAATGGCTTCAGGCATGCGATGCCGAAATTCAAATGATGCTATCGCTGCACGTTTGGGACAAAGTACCCAGAACCAATGGTCAAGAAATTCTAAATTGTCGCTGGGTTTTTGCGCTCAAACGGAATCAAGAGGGCCAAATCACTAAATACAAATCACGAATTGTTGCGCAAGGTTTTCGCCAGATTCACGGCGTAAATGTGGGTGAGACCTTTGCCCCCACTCCAACATTTGCATCCCTGCGTCTGCTTTTGGCTCTGGCGTCTAGGTTTCAATGGGAAGTAGCGTCGTTTGATGTCAAGTCCGCCTTTCTCCATAGTGACATCGACCACGACGTATACATCCGGCCTCCGCCAGGAGTCGCGGTCTCGCCTGGTTGCGTCCTCAAACTTCGTAAAGCCCTGTATGGAACTCGACAAGCCAGCAGGTGCTGGTGGCTTCATTTAAAGTCTAAGCTAGCCACTATTGGTTTTGTTCCCAACCCTGAAGACCAATCCACGTATGTCTACGCCGACAAGAACGATTTCGCGTTTCTCTGGGTACACGTCGACAACGGACTGTTTACGGCTAGTTCGCCAACCCTGATGCTCCAGCTGAAGAAGTCTCTCGACAGTGTTCTAGATCTCAAATGGGATGAGTCCTTGTCCAGCATTGTTGGCCTAAGAGTCAAAAAGGATGCCAACGGTTTCCTCATCGATCAGCCTATGCTCGTGGATAAAATTATTAATCTCAATCCTTCGGCCATCAAGACCCGAACCCCGCTTCCGTCATCCGACCTGGAGTCTAACCCATCCAAGGAAATGGACCGCAAATATCTTTCACGCATTGGCTGCTTACTCTATCTGGCTCAAAGGTCCCGGCCAGACATTTCATTTGCAGTCAATTACTTGGCTTGTTTTTCCATGGCTCCGGACGAGTCACACTGGTCAGCCCTCGATCACCTCATAGCTTATGTTTGTTTTACGGCATCAACTGCGCTCCCTATCCGTGCAACAGGAGATGCCAATGATTGCATCCGCACCTTTGTCGACGCAAATTGGGGAGGAGAAGGCTCCAGGTCTGTACATGGGTTCATCTCCACCGTCTGGGGCGCCCCAATCTCTTGGGGATCGAAACAACAGACTTGTGCTGCAAGGTCATCCTGTCAGGCAGAGTATATGGCTCTGTCGTTTGGTTCAAAGGACTGTTGCTACCTTAAGTCTCTCTTATCCCAGTTCATCTTGGTCACTCCTCCTTTGATATTCTCGGACAATAAAGCAGCGGTCCATATCAGCAAGGACTGTGGCACTCGTAAAGCCCATTGACATATTGACCAAGAATTTCACGTCATCAATGAATTGCTGTACGACGAGAAGGTCAGGCTGGAATGGATTTTGACTCATCAACAACTCGCCGACATCTTCACTAAAGCCCTTGGGTGGAAAAAAGTGACGGAATTCCGACAGAAGCTCGGTCTTGTGCCGGCTTCTCACGCCTTGGCAAGTATTGGGGGGAATGTATGCGCTGGCTGCGATGAACATACGCCCCCCGCGATTGTTCGTCTCTCTCCGGGGCCTGGGACCCAAGATAATGATTGGTTCTTTGGAAGTTAACCTATGATGCCTTTAAATTTTACTTCCGTCGCTCTTCCAGGTTTCCGGCGTCGACATCACTTCACTTCTGGTCCGCTCAATCCTCTGCTTCACACCCCACGCCTGTTACATTTTCCATTTCCAAATGTCTTTTCATTCATCTTATTTTTCCGAAACATCTTTGCTGTCTTATTTAACTTTCTCATTACTCGTGTCATCACCGTTTTTCTTAATTTTACTTCTCAATCCCATTTTCTGTGTTTCGTCATTTCATTCTTCTCTTTCTTTGTCTTTTTTCAAGTTTTTAGGGTTGTTGAGGGGGGGAGTGTTGTGACAGGTTTTTACACATTTCATTATTCTATTATTTTCCATCATTTTCATATCTCACAGTTGTTCATTTTGTACTGTTCCATCATATTCTATTGCATGTTTTCTCACCAACCCAAGTACATATATTTTCACCTATATATAGTTCTGCTTCATTCCAATAAAGTTTTCTCCTTGGGGGAGTTTCTTCATTCTCCACACATTCTCAAATACCCGTTCTAACAGAGCAGTGTGTAGACTGCTTGCCAAGCAGTGTGTAGACTGCTCACCGAGCAGTGTGTAGACTGCTCGCCGAGCAGTGTGTAGACTGCTTGCCGAGCAGTGTGTAGACTGCTCGCCGAGCAGTGTGTAGACTGCTTGCTGAGCAGTGTGTATACTGCTTGCCAAGCAGTGTGTAGTCTGCTTGGCGAGCAGCGTGTAGTCTGCTCGGCGAGCAGGTTGTAGCCTGCTCAGCAAGCAGGTTATGACCTACTTGCCAAGCAGTGTGTAACTGCTTGCCGAGCAGTGTGTAGTCTGCCCGGCGAGCAGGTTATGACCTACTCGCCGAGCAGTGTGTAAACTGCTCGCCGAGCAGTGTGTACGCCAAGCAGTGTTTATGCTTGGCAGGCAGTTGGTAACATGCTTGCCAAGCAGTGAGTCTGCTTGCGGAGCATGGTGTTATGTGCCGACTTGCCAAGTAAACTCTTTACGTGCTTGATGAGCAGGATGTGTTTGGCTTGCGGAATGAGGTTTACATGTGCCAAGCAGGGTGAGTGCGGAGTTCCCTGCCTGCACTCCCCTTTCCAGGGACTGCACTCCCTTTTTGGGGAGGCAAAACCTCAAAAGGGAGTGCTGACTCAATGCACTCCAAACATGCGTGAGTGAATCATCCATGCACTCATCATTTTTGGTGGCCACTGGAGGGCACAATGACTCACTCCAATTAATTTGGAGTCCTAGGTACCGCACTCAACCGACCTTGGAGTACAGGGGTCTGTACTCCAACAATGTTGGGAGTGCACTCCATATGCACTCACTTTTGGAGTGCATGGAGTAAATTTATGAAGTTCCTTAAGGCTGACCCTAAAATTATCCGGTTCCGTGGG
Organism: Puccinia coronata f. sp. avenae; assembly: GCA_002873125.1. Lineage (NCBI taxonomy): Eukaryota > Fungi > Basidiomycota > Pucciniomycetes > Pucciniales > Pucciniaceae > Puccinia > Puccinia coronata. The sequence continues at coordinate 11,585 of PGCI01000205.1, read as the reverse complement.
CGTTCTAAACAGGACATTGGCCGGCGACCGGCGGGGCGGTCCGAAGTTAACGTGGTTAATTAAGTTTAGAATTGGTGACTGGGTGGGTGTTACTACTCTAGGTCATACAGGCTACAACATAAAAAAAGCTTCGCCGAGTGTTGTCGTCAGACAAAGAGTGAGTACGTTTTGAAGTCAGGAAGTTGACTGGAGCCGTTTTCATTTTTATTCTTAGTTGGTTACCAGCTGTGAAAACCGGCCGGCGGCATCTGTCTTTGCAAGAAAGGGCCTCGATCCGTGGGTAGCTACATAAATATAGAGATCGGCCTTGAGTAATAACATGACGGGTTAAGAGGGGATCCTTCCCTCTTTTAGGCGACATGAGGAAGATGACATCATGACTGGCCAGCAGATGTACGAACTGGTCTAGCTAAAAGCCAAGAGGATTTTACATAGCCATTTTACTTACGAATGATTTTTATGAACTCGGAAGGACGGTGAAGTCATGTTTGCATCACAGCTTTGACTCCAACATCCAGTGCTCTTCCCCAGTCAAAGCTAAACATGCTTATTTACACAGCCAGGTGGATAACCGATGTCTTCCGATCAGCGCTGTAGCCTTAGCTGGCCAAGCTCACAGGGAAATAACAAGACCGTCCTGGTCAGCAGGGCTTACGCTCTGCGTTAAAGTATGTAATCCACCGTTCCCACCGCTGAGTCTAACAACCAACAAGAACCCAGCGCGAGACTCTGATCAGTGAAGTATTTATGTAGAATAGAACAAACAACAGTGGACTTGTTGAGGCGCGGAGAGAGTCTAGTAGTACTCATTGTAAAGAAATTAAGAGGCTGTATATCAACGGTCTCCTATCCAACTCAAGGACTTCCCAAAGCACCCAGCACACCGTAGAAAGAACCGCTCAAGCACGTCCGACCTCCCGCTCACATCCCAACCAGGCCACACCTGTTCATTCATAAATAGCAGTTAATTAATTACTACTCATATCGTAGAAATAAATATATAGCCGCTCTCGGGCTACATACCCCCTTCCTAAGCAACGCACCAATTTCTCCCAACCAGAAAGAGATTCGCCTGCTCCACCCTCCTGGTTTCCCCCCCCTCTCCTTAGCGCAAACTATCCTCAAACAACACACCTGAATCACTCCACTCCACACATACCAACCCACACACACACGTTCCAAAAAAAAAAAAAACGAAAGCACCCGCCATGATTTCAGCCGCACTCACCCTGCTTGTCCTCTCTGCCAGCTATGCCCCCGCGGCGCTGGGGCAGACTGCCGCCAACACCACCACCAGCTCCTCTAGCACTGCCAGCACCTCGAGCGCTTTGGGTCTTGCGTCGGATCTCTCATCCGGCTGCCAGGCCGCCGCCGGCGGCTTGTTGACCAGCGACTTCGGCGCGTGCTCCAACATCGTCGGCCTCGTTTCTGTCATTGGCGCCTCGGGATCCATCCTCACTCCACTTACCGTAAGCTTCCCTTCTCTCCAGCTCTACATTTCCTCCAAGTCACCTCGAACTGACTTTCTCTCCCTCTCTTTTCAGAATTGGGTCTCCGGTGTCTGCTCGGCGACTCCTTGCACGACTGATACCCTCAAGCAGGCGAACCAGACGGTGAGCACTGGATGCAGCTCGGACATCCAGAAGAACTCTGTGATCGCCGTGGCGCTGCAAACCATTGTATCGAACTACAACGGTGCCAGGTAAAACTCCTTCTTCTTGCTCCTCCTCGTGCATGTAAAACCTGCGCGCCGATGGCTGATGTGCACATCTGGCGTTTCAGGGACATGTTGTGCACCCAGTACACGGCCAACTCGACCTTCTGTGTGCCTTCCATCCTCGGCAACATACAGACCGCCAGCGGCTCTAACATCACCATCAACGAGATTGTGTCGCTCGTGTCGGGCAACGTCACGCCTGCAGGGAAAGCGTTTGCCAATGTGCCCTCTGTGAGTGCTCTGTGCCTACTCTTTAAGTAGCAAACCCAGCCGCTGACTATCTGTTCACGGCACATCGCTACATTGCAGGGCACGTACTGCAATGACTGTGGGCACGCTTTGGCCACCCAATCGGCCGCCTTCCTTGCGGCCGCGAACGGGGGCAACTCGACGACCAACTCGAGTGCCACGAGCGCAATTTTGACCACCTGCGGCGCCTCGTTTGCCGACGGCAAGATCCCCAGCACGGTCCGCATTGCCGGCCAGAGCGCGGCTAAGAAGAACTCGTCCGGCGTCCGCATCGCCGGCTCGCTCGTCCTTGCCGTCCCCGTCGCACTTGCCTCTTTCTCTCTCGCCCTTTTTGTCTAGCCGTCTCGCCTCCCCCTCCTCCTGTCTCTTCCCTCGTCTTACATTGTTTCTCCCTGTAGCGTCTCTGCATACTTTGCAGTGACATTATTATTTATAAATAATAACCTTTTTATGCCTCCGCTCACCACTTCTCTCTCAAATGTTGTATGTACCACATGATTATTCCCCTCTTCTTCATCTTATTTTCTTCCCCTGCACACAAACACTCGTACAATTTCATCCCTGCATTTTTAGCTGCGGCTGCTGTTTTCTTTTCTTTTCTTTCTTCTTTCTTAGCGTTGTGGTGTGGGTCCTTTTCCGGTCGGGCTATTAGGAATCGGACAGCTCTGTTGTTGCTCTCAACCATGATGCCACATGCTGCGGAGAACAGGCGCCACGATCCAGTGCATAACCTGCCATTCATGCATGTAAAAGATGTGAAGAGCTGGCATTTCACATACATGGATTCTGCAAAGATGGATCATTCCCTGAATTCTTGGAAGGAAAAAATGCACGGTACTCTTTATGTCCTGTAAAGTTTGTGTGGGATGCTCTTGGAGGTGGACCACGAACTGCTTGAGCATCACGTTCTGCTGCTTAAGCATACATGTCTGGTAATAAATGGCCACTTGGCCAGGGTTGATCTGGGGAGAGTCAATCCTAAGCTTGACCGGTCCCCTGCTGAAGATCGCTTAATATACCTCCAAAAAGCAGGCCTGACCAATCCTCCCAGACCACCTTCTCCCCCAGATCAGGGGTACCTCTAGATGAGCAGGATTTTCTCATCAATAGAAATACTCTAGTTGGTGAGCAAATACTGCTCACGGAGAGGAATCCTGACAATAATATTTGGTTGAATTTTGTTGCGCATATGGAGCCTCAGACTTCATTCAATCAAACACATTGCCAACATAGTCACCTTCTAAATGGCAAATCCAGTCAACAACCTTGATTCTTCATCCTGTATCAACATTGAATTTAGTCTACATACTCATCCTTGATTGATTGGCAGTGAATTCCATCTTGAAGCATAACAAAAGGGGACCAATGAAACAATGAAAAAAAAAAACAATCTGGCCGACCTTGCAAGACAACTTAACATGTGATCAGTTCTTTCTATTTCAATTTTTTATTTGTATTTTTGTTCTATAATCACCATCATTCTCTCTGCATCTTTTTGTACACCTTGCTTATTCTTTTGCCCAAGACTCTTCAATCCCCCCCCCCCCCCCCCCTCAATGATAAAAAGATGAAAATGCTCTGAATTTGTTTTACATTTCTGCCACCATCATCATTGGCACAAGTTCAGTGTTTATTTTTCCCCAACAGAATTTCAGCTTTGACTGTCTCCCCTTGCTGAGTAATATTTTTTAGTGAACAGGGTGTTCAAAATTGCATAACATGAAACAAGCCCACAAGATATAAAAACATGAACAACAACATGACAATATATCAAGGGAGTTGTATATGCGACCCCCCAGGATTGAAGGAACGACCCCTCAATCTTGGGGGGTCGTCCGCGCGACCCCCGACTGACCCCAAGTCGATGTCAAGGGGGGTCGCTGATATAATTGCGAACCAGCGACCCCTTGCTAGGGGGTCGCTCCCTACCGGTCCTCCGAGGACAAGTTGTCTTCGGCGGACCGGTACACTCTGTACCGGCCGGCTGAGGACGATTCCTCATGGGCCGGCCGGTGCACTCTGTACTGGCCCGCCGAGGAAGGTTCCTCCTCGGCCGGCCGGTGCAGGGTGTACCGGTCCGCCCAGGAGGAATCGCCCACGGCCGGCCAATACAGAGTGCACCGGTCCGCCGAGGAGTGTTCCTTTATGGCCGGTTGGTACAACACTGTACCTGCCTCCCAAGGAGGAATCCTCCTCGGCGGTCCGATACAAGACTGTACCGGCCTCCCAGGAATCCTCCTCGGCGGGCCAGTAGGAAGCGACCCCCCAGCAAGGGGTCGCTGGTTCACAATTGAACCAGCGACCCCCATGGACGTCAAATTGAAGTCATCCGGGAGTCGCGCGGACGACGCCCCAGGATTGGGGGTTGTTCCTTCAATCCTGGGGGGTCGCATATTCAACTCCCTATGTAAAATCATAAACAAACATATTTGGTAGGGAGCTGCAAAATGAGATTCATGTAAGTTGACATCCCTGCCAAATTTTATTGTTGAAGTTTTTATATTTTATCTTTTGTTTTATGGTACGCAATTTTCGCAATTTTGTTAACCCACCTAACTGTACATAAAAATTTGTTGAACATCGTTGTTCCATCTAAAAGTGCATCCATATATGGATCTTAAAAAGAAAAATTGCACGGTCTGCATGGTTTCACTGAGAATAAAATAACAAAATCTGGTCATGATTAGATCTTGGTCAGTACCTGATGTACATAACTTGTGTGTTGTATGTGAGTCCAAGGTAGATCCCTGCAAATCCAAATGGCCTTTTTGTAAAAATTGGAAATAATTGTGTGAAGTTGATGGGATAGGATCAAGGTAGAACTGATGTGAAGATGATTTACCTTTATAAAGGGTTGGGGAAGTAGTATAAGGTCAGTGACTAGGAGTTACACCCCCCAGCCAAACTGGAGTTTATCCTCGTGGTACACTGGTAAAGCGGCTTTGCTGCTGCGCATGCTGACACAGCGCCACAAGCTGCCAGTGTCCACTGACTTCTACTGACTTGTGATCATGTGGAATCCCTTCCTTAAAATGGATCCTTTGCTTCCTCTTTACAACCAACCTCATGCCGGATTCCCCGACGCTCCGCACTCCGCCTAAATCAGGTACATACCCGCCCAGATCTGTTTTACCTGACTGATCCGACTTGTTAATGGTGACAGTCCTGTGATGTTTGGGTCGCTGGTTTTGGGCGACGTTTGACGTTTGAATGTTAACCATATAACAGTATGGGCTATGTAATGTGGCCCTAATACAGTTCCGCATGAATTGTACTGGGGCGACTATATTACAGCGCCGAAAATGACAGTATGACGCGCGACAATTGTGGCAGATGGCCCCTCTGAACTGAACTATGTACCTAAATACACACGAATGTCCAACCTGTGGGTGAACCTTTTACAACTCTGTATGTACAACTGCGGCCACCAGGGAGAACTTGGGAGAGTTTGGCCGGAGCCTGGCGCAGCTGACAGATGTGGAGGCTTGAAGATGGTCACCATGCCTCGCACCCTGTTTCACTCTTTCCCCATTCCCTGCGCCCGCTTGCTTGAAGTCTTCTCAAGACCAACACACCTCTTGCAGTAACCTGTTCATTTCCTCCTCTAACGATATACCTCGCCTTTCCCTCACAATCTTTTTAAATCTTCTAACTAGGATAGGTTTTGTTTGAATTTTAGTATCAACAAGCCCACGTTATGCTTCGGTTCATCAGTCTTTCGCTGGTTGCCACCGCCGCGGCCCAGATGGATATGAAGGCTTTAATCGGCGACATGTCTCCGCAATGTCAAGCCGCTGCTGGTTCACTCGTGACCAGTGATTTCAGTGCATGCAGCAACCTGATGGGATTGGTGAATGTCTTGGGAGCAAGTGGCTCACTCATAGCACCACTGGATGTAAGCAACCTGATGTGATTATCTTTCTTTCATTTTGAGGCGCGGATGACTGACGGTTTCGTTTTCAACTGGTCAGACGTGGGTTAACAGCATCTGCAGCATTACTCCTTGCTCTGCTAGCACCATCGCGACCGCTGCGGCTACCGTCCAAGCCGGCTGTGATGCTGATGCTAAAAAAGGAGTTGCTACTGCCCTTGAAGTCACCGCGCTAGTCCCCAACTATGCAGCGGTCAGGTGAGCATCTGATCTCCGGTTCTATCCTTCCAAGTTCCAACAGGCTATTCCTCTTTCTAATATAATGGTATATTCATTTCATGAAACGATAGAAACGCGCTGTGCTTGGAATACAAGTCCAACCATACCCGATGTGCTTCCAGCCTTTTGACAAACACCGAGAAACTCGCTGGTCGTCCATTGACCTTGGTAGAACTTAGCGGTTTCTTGACCGGAGGCGTCAGCAGCCTAGCTCCTGCTCTGGCCAAGGCCCCCAAGGTTAGTCACTGGTCATTCTGTGTCTCATAACTAGGGCACGTTGGCTGATGTGTACTGTCACCACAGGAATTCTTGTGCAACGACTGTACACATGGCCTCGCTGCTACACTCTCGGCCAATGCTTCTATGTCGATGAACTCATCCATGCCCTCAATGCCTATGAATGGCATGCCTATGAACGGTACCGCTCACAACATGACATCCATGACATCTGGTCTATCCGCCGTATGCGGACCTTCCTTTGACGATGGCAAGGTCCCCGACAGCATCGCGATAAGCAGCGGTTCCTCCAGCAACTCCACTTACTCCTCCGCAGGCAAAACCCCAGCCAACGGTGGAGCCCCAAGCTCAGCCAATTCAGTCGCCATTCCCGTCTTCGCCTCGTTTGCCCTCGTAGGTACCGCCTCCGTGTTTGTCGCATTGTTATAGGTCAACATCCACACTATTCGACTTAGCCTTTATCCCATTATGTTTGTCGGCGTTTGTTTATCTCTCCTGGGTTTTTATCTCGCACAAATCTTCCCGTTAGCCATATTTATTGGCAGTCCTGCAACTTACACCACACCAATAGTCTAACTGATGTGTACGGTGCGCATTTACTAAAAAACCTATTTCGAGTCTCATTTCCATTCTGTTTTGCAAAGAATGTTTTGGGAAGCCTCATCATGGTGCGCTGAAACCCCCGGGCTCCGACCCATTCATGCTAGAGAAGTCCCGTGATCTCGTTGCCCCAGTCAGAACAAGACCCCAAGGGTCCTGGTTGGTGCACTCTTGGATCCTGTCATGTTCAAATGTGTTGAAGCACTCAATAATTGAGAATCAGTCTTATGTCTAGTCCTCATGGCAGCAAGAAATCGATGGGCCAAAGGACAGATCAGTTGATAGAAGCTAGAGCCTGCGTAAGTGGGAAGCATTGCTGTCTGAACCATAAATTGAGAAACTGACCTGGGCTCGCCAGGAAGCTACTGGTCAAATAGAATGCCTCAATAACAGCCACGGAAATTTTCCATCATGCCAACATCCCTTCACATCAATTAGGGCATCTCACCTAACCATGGGAGGTAAATCGTAAACTACCAATCAGAGGATGACTGCTTGCGCGAGGGACTGGATGTTTTTGGACAGCGGGTAAAACACATCTTCGCAAGCAAAAAGTACTGATGATTTTTTTTTGAAATAATCACACTAATTTACAAGAGAGCTTTGAGGACCTGCAGAGGTTCAACTCCGAATCTCTCTTTCAATAGTGAATCTTACCTTCACAACTGGTCATGTTTGGATTGATATCCGAATTGGAATTAGGGATAGGGTTGGAGCTGATATTAGAGCATCTCCACCGCGGACCCTAAAACGGGTCCCTATCCGCATTTTACAGCCCCAAACCCAAAAACCCCCCCACACCGCAGTCCCTACTTACGTCCCTAAACTCCGGCCGTCCCTGAAAATCATAGCCTCGTCCGTACATCCAGGGACGGCTAGGGACCCATCCTCATCCTCCAGAAACCCCTTTCACACATCCAAATCTGTGTGAAACATCAACTACACACCCCCGATATCCTCCCAACACATATCCACTCCATACTGATATCTACCATGGCCGCCCCTCTCGATCCGGCGCTACTCACGATGATGGACTGCACCAATGACGGCAAGTGTCTCATTTCCATATGCTCATGTTCATTCACTACTTTTCACTAATCTTGAAGACTCTTTTGTAGTATCAGTTGAAGTCAAAGACACCTCAATGCAAGAAAAACAATCCAAAAAAAGGCCTTCTTCTGTTGAAGAAGGTATGTTCCGTCAATTGTTTCTATCTATTTTTTTATCACGCTGACCACAAATAATAAGGGAATTGGAAAAACGACTCCCCATTCCTAGGAAAACGACTCCCAAATGGGGAGTGACGTCGACTGGACCGTTCGCGGACCCAGTTTTTACGTCTTAGGAGTTGTTTTCCCAATTTCCTCAGGGAAATGGGAGTCGGGCAGAACATTAGCCCACGCAAAAATGATAATAATGCAAGCGACCCCCGTGGGAGTCGCTAGCCCAAACCTGCGCGTAAAAGTGGGAGTCGATCCCCCAGAAACACGACGCGTGGGAGTGGCCCCTCAACCCCAAACCCGCGTCAGAGTTTAGTCAAGGTCAAAATCAATTCCCCAGCATTCAAGAAGAACTCTATCAACACATTGTGGACAACAGAAGATTCTACAAAGTCAACTCCTTTTTCCAAAATATTGACGCCATGTTAAGAAGAATCAAATTTCCGGATCTTACGGTGAGATGTGATATACCCAACTGGATGTGCATGCCAAGCATGGGTGATCCATTGGCCAACGCCTTTGAGTGTCCAGTTTTCTTCTTCTCCAAAAACTGTTCCCAATCCTTTTTTCCTGCCATGTGCCCCCCAAACAACAATCCCCCCATCTTCATTGCTTTTTCCTGTTCACATTTTGTGACTGTTCAGCTGAAAAACCCCCTTCTCTTTCCTGCCCCTACTTTACAGATGGACTGGGAGGTTGCAGCTGAGAATGTGGACTTGGGTTGGAAGAAAAGATATGCCAAATGTTTTGAGTTAACTGAAACTCTCAAGGATGCAGCCTCCCCAGATAAATATAAACATTATTAGTTGTTTTTTCCTCCTATTTGTTCTTTCTGTTTTTTTTCTTTTGTTTTTTTCTTCTTGATTTTTTATTTTCCTTTTTAATTTTCATTATGATTGATAGTTGTTTATTCTCAGCGTTGGATATATAGTGCTCAGCTTCCATGCCAATTTATTCCATGTTTTTGCGCTCATTGTCACTTTCTGCTTATGTGTCAAATGTTAAGAGCTTTTAACTGGGTGAATGACATGCACTAATGCCATGGCCTTGAAAGCCAAAAAAATTGGAGCCAATGAAGCTGATTTTCAATTTGAGGGGCTTGGGAGGTACTCATTCAAAGTATATCGAGTGTTTTGTGGTTTTGTCACAAAAGCAATACACCCAATTTTGGGTGGCTCTCATTTGAGTGCACCCTGAAAATATAAAGCTCTAAATCCTGAAGTATAAAGCTCTAAATCCTTCTTCATAATTGATAACAAGGTCCATCCTTAATTATGTGGGACTTTGGGGTATTTTCTTGCTGTTATAACACAGTGACGGTAGATTTTTGCTTGACATAAAGTAGAAAATTGTACAAAATGAGCAAAACTCCTTAATAATCACCTACACATGAAATTTGGATTTGAGATGATACAAGAATACATTTCATGATATCTGGTAACTATTTTGAAAGTTTGAGGCACTAGGTGCCACTCATCTCCGCAATGTAATTTTCTTTTGAATATTTTTCAAATTATCCCGCCGACTCCCAAATTTCCTCGTGGAATTGGGAAAACAACTCCCAAAACTTCACCGCAGCTTTTTTACGTCTGCCGCCAGTCCCTGACTGGTCAAAAACTAGTAGTCGCGACGTCAACTGGTCCTGGGAGTCGTTTTCCTAGGAATTGGTAGTTGTTTTTCCAAGTCCCAATAATAAATCAAATTCCGCAGAGGCCAAGGTTCCAACCACCAAGAAGAAGGCCGCCGCAAAAGCTCAAAACACTGCAAAGCCAAAGAAGAAGAAAAAAAGCGCAAAGAAAGAGGAAGCTGATGAGGATGGGACTAGCGACAAAAGCAATGATAAGGAGAAGGACCCAAAAACAAGACATGGGCCTAAAATTATCACAAAGATGAGGATATGCAGCTTTGTACTTCTTGGCTTGAGACCACCAAGGATGGCAGGAAAGGAACCAATCAGACGGGCGACGCGTTCTGGGCAATCGTTGCTAAAAATTATTGCAAGCAAATCTCCAACCCCAAGCAATCAGCAAAGAGCCTGAAGAATTGCTGGAGCATCATCCAGCAGGCTGTCAATAAGCTCCACGGGTGTGTCCAACAAATCCACCACCAAAATCCCAGCTGCACCTCTTCTAGCAACAGAAATACGATGGCACACAGCTTGTATAACAAGCTTCAAGGCAAACCATTTCCTTACACATGCTGCTAAGACATGCTCCGCAAGTCTGCCAAATGGCACGACTACAATCTTTGTTTGAAAAAGAAGAATGAACCAAAGAGTACTTCAACCGTGGTTCCATCCAGCCCAACTCCTGGCTTGATGCCCAGCTTGGCGCCAGTTACAGTGAACGTGGATTTGGATGGCTCCGGAGATGAAACCTTGTGTGCTCCTCCAGAACGTCTGATTGGCAAAAAAAAATTGAAGGCCGCATACCAAGAGCAACAATTAGAAGCATCAAATCACAAGAATCTCAAAAAGATGGCTTCAGCTCACTTGGAGATAGCGATCATTGCAAAAAAACAGCAAGAGACTCTTGATGCTCAAAATGTCAATCTACAGCGACTTGCCAACAAAGCAATCATGAACAAGGACTTGACCGGTGCTAGCAATATGGTGAAGAAGTTTTACAAGATTAAGCAAAAGAAGATACTTGCTTGCCTTGAAGCTGAATTGGAAAAAGAGGCTGAGTAATCTTGGAATTATTTATTTATTTCTTTTCCCGCCAAGTCATCTTGGAAATGTTTTTTTATTTCTTTTCCCATCTCCACTTTGATTAGCCTCATATGCACATTGTCAAAGATTTTTTGGAATCAGATATCAATCTCAAAATTAAGACGGTTTTCTTCTAGCTTTGTTTTCTTGACTCCCATCATGCTCAGATAAGATGTTATCAAAGTTTATTTTTGAAATCAGATATGAATTTCAATGAAGATAATTTTCTTTTAGCTGTGGCTCCTCACAAATTTGTTTTGTGACATTCTTTGCTGCAAATGAAATATTGGGACTGTGATTGAATCTGGATAGCATGTGAGGAAAAATTGGAAATAGCGTATAACTTGAAATAGTAAAAAAATAATCTGAAAACAGCGTATAACTTAATTGAAATAGTAAAAAAATTACATCAATAGATGGATGGATACTAATTAGAATCTTCATCTTCATCAATTCCCCATGTTTCATCCCGTCCCTTACGTGCCCAAAGGTGGGCAATCAAATCGTTCTGCAATTGGTAATGTGCGGTCGAGTTCCTGATGTTGCATTGGTTTTGAGCAAAAGTTGAGAAGTCTGCGCGTCGTCTGTTTGCGGGGTCAATGCAATTGGAAGGATGGCAAGAGTTTGTATTGTAGATGTGATCGACAGTTGCACTCCTCTCATCCTCCACAATCATGTTGTGGAGGATGATACAAGTTCTCA